>CM056562.1:26175621-26540621 GCA_029721515.1 Synanceia verrucosa
GTTCTCTAAGAAGAACCTGTGCCCAGGACCATTTGTCCTAGAGTTGGTGCTGTGACATCCAACTTATAGAACCTAGCAAAAGGGTGGGGTGAGGCCCAGCCTGCTGCTGCGCACACCTCTTGAATGAAGACTCCTTTGAAAAGGGCCCAAGTGCATGTAAGCCAACAGGGGGTTGGAGGCCCTTGCCATTGTAAGCAAGGGCAATAGCCCCAACAATCCAGTGAGAAAGACATTGTTTGGACACAGGCTTTCCCACATGTGGTTTCGCCCAAGACACAAATGGTCGCCCGTCTGAAACTCTCTTGTCAATGTAAATCCGCAGTGCACAAACTGGACACAGGTTATGCAAACGCCGATGCTCCTCAGAGGAGAAAGGCAGAACATAGAAAGCAACCAAATCTACAGGGGAGCATGAGCCCAAAACCTTTGGGATAAAGGCTGGGCATCTTCTTCGCTTTGGGCAGTTTTTTGCTGTCAAAACGAGATTTCACAACCTCCGTTTGGGCCACGGGATGTTGAGCCTGTTAGCCGCGCGCTCACACGTGTCCTGCATGTCAAGGTCAGTGGGAAACGACGACGGAAGCTGGACACCTCCCTCCACGATGGGGGGCTTTGCAGCCCCACAATCGCTAGCAAGGAAGATGGAGTCCTCGTCTTTGTCGTCGTACAACAGGAACTCCGAGTCAGCCGACTCATCTCCGTCATCCTCCGCATCTCCTCCCAGATGATCTCCTGAGATGGGAAAGCGGTGGCCAGCAGTTGGGGATCTGCATCCGCCCAGCTCAGCCCAGGTGTAGCAGTCAAGCCCTTGGACATGTCCGCGTCACACATCAGCGGGTCTCTCCCAGGTAGACTAGCCTGGTGGACTAATCGGCGGCGAAGCAGCTTACGTGGAAAGGCTGCGCAGTGGATACACTCATTGGTGGAGCTTAAGGCAGCCTGAGTGTGGAGTAAGCCCAGATATCGATATCTTGTTGCCGCAGGGACAGAGCTTGAGGTTGATAGCAGTAGCCATGGTTAGCTAATGTGCTATTAACACTAGCAGCTTTATAACTTCGCTTATTAGCTTGTGCAGCTTCCAGGCGTGACAAGAGGAAAAGATTGCTATTTTCACGGTTAGCGTAGGGGCAGAAGTATTGCTACTCCTCTGGGGTACTGTTAATATAGTCGTGACATGGTATTGCTACCGATTGGTATAATAAAAACCACCCACGTTGTCAAAAGTATTGTAACCTCTGATTCGAAAATATTGCTATTTCCCAATAGCTATTGCTATTTTATACCAAAACTAGCTGTGGAAGAGTACTGCTAGTGATCGTGAACTAGTTGGCAACCGTACAACTGGGAACGAAGCGCCCGGTGACCGAGTTGTGCACTCCGGTCTGTGGACAGTTTAGCTCAGCACCCAAAACAGTAGAGTTGTCAAAAGGCTTCTGTGAGAAGCGAGAACAAGTTTTTGAATGACGACTGACGCTTTTTTAGCGGAATATATAGGAGGAGGTTCCTCTCCTTGTGACATAGGCGTTACTCATGCCAGCCAGTAGGAAGCTGGCGTAATGTTATTGCGCTTCTGATGAGGTCACGCAAGAGGCGTTCCCCATAGTGAGACACGAAACGAATGCTATGAAAGAGAACACTAGAATCTGAGTGTGGCCATGATGAGAGCCATCAAGACTCAACAGAGTGGTCCATCGACAAAACATTAGTTCACTGATGATCAGCTGTTGCAATCCATACACAGCGTAGTGAGCAGTGAATATACAGCGTAGTGAGCAGTGAATATACAGCGTAGTGAGCAGTGAATATACAGCGTAGTGAGCAGTGAATGCACAGCGTAGTGAGCAGTGAATATACAGCGTAGTGAGCAGTGAATATACAGCGTAGTGAGCAGTGAATATACAGCGTAGTGAGCAGTGAATGCACAGCGTAGTGAGCAGTGAATATACAGCGTAGTGAGCAGTGAATATACAGCGTAGTGAGCAGTGAATATACAGCGTAGTGAGCAGTGAATATACAGCGTAGTGAGCAGTGAATGCACAGCGTAGTGAGCAGTGAATATACAGCGTAGTGAGCAGTGAATATACAGCGTAGTGAGCAGTGAATGCACAGCGTAGTGAGCAGTGAATACACAGCGTAGTGAGCAGTGAATATACAGCGTAGTGAGCAGTGAATGCACAGCGTAGTGAGCAGTGAATGCACAGCGTAGTGAGCAGTGAATATACAGCGTAGTGAGCAGTGAATGCACAGCGTAGTGAGCAGTGAATACACAGCGTAGTGAGCAGTGAATATACAGCGTAGTGAGCAGTGAATGCACAGCGTAGTGAGCAGTGAATGCACAGCGTAGTGAGCAGTGAATATACAGCGTAGTGAGCAGTGAATGCACAGCGTAGTGAGCAGTGAATATACAGCGTAGTGAGCAGTGAATGCACAGCGTAGTGAGCAGTGAATGCACAGCGTAGTGAGCAGTGAATATACAGCGTAGTGAGCAGTGAATGCACAGCGTAGTGAGCAGTGAATATACAGCGTAGTGAGCAGTGAATATACAGCGTAGTGAGCAGTGAATGCACAGCGTAGTGAGCAGTGAATATACAGCGTAGTGAGCAGTGAATGCACAGCGTAGTGAGCAGTGAATATACAGCGTAGTGAGCAGTGAATACACAGCGTAGTGAGCAGTGAATGCACAGCGTAGTGAGCAGTGAATACACAGCGTAGTGAGCAGTGAATATACAGCGTAGTGAGCAGTGAATGCACAGCGTAGTGAGCAGTGAATATACAGCGTAGTGAGCAGTGAATATACAGCGTAGTGAGCAGTGAATATACAGCGTAGTGAGCAGTGAATATACAGCGTAGTGAGCAGTGAATGCACAGCGTAGTGAGCAGTGAATATACAGCGTAGTGAGCAGTGAATAAACAGCGTAGTGAGCAGTGAATATACAGCGTAGTGAGCAGTGAATATACAGCGTAGTGAGCAGTGAATGCACAGCGTAGTGAGCAGTGACTATAAAGGTGAGGGAGCAGTGAATATACAGCGTAGTGAGCAGTGAATGCACAGCGTAGTGAGCAGTGAATATAAAGCGTAGTGAGCAGTGAATGGACAGCGTAGTGAGCAGTGAATATACAGCGTAGTGAGCAGTGAATATACAGCGGAGTGAGCAGTGAATATCCAGCGTAGTGAGCAGTGAATATACAGCGTAGTGAGCAGTGAATATACAGCGTAGTGAGCAGTGAATATACAGCGTAGTGAGCAGTGAATATACAGCGTAGTGAGCAGTGAATGCACAGCGTAGTGAGCAGTGAATATACAGCGTAGTGAGCAGTGAATATACAGCGTAGTGAGCAGTGAATATACAGCGTAGTGAGCAGTGAATGCACAGCGTAGTGAGCAGTGAATATACAGCGTAGTGAGCAGTGAATATACAGCGTAGTGAGCAGTGAATGCACAGCGTAGTGAGCAGTGAATATACAGCGTAGTGAGCAGTGAATGCACAGCGTAGTGAGCAGTGAATGCACAGCGTAGTGAGCAGAGTGTTACCCAGTGGGTTGTAGTCCAGGTTGAGCACCCTCAGCTGGGAGCTGTGAGCCACAGCGATGGCGAGGCGAGCCCAGCCTTTAGAGCTGATTCCTGTGTTTGCACTCAGAGTCAACTCCCTGAGACCTGAGAACAGGGTGATGTCACATGATGATGTCACACTATGACACATTTTATCTTTAAATTGATCAATTTGATAATGAAAATGCGTCTGATCCTATTCAAGCCCTTGATCTGATACATATACAGGAAATGATCTCGATGAAGCAGATGTGTCGGACTGAGTGAGGCAAAGGTGGTGAGACCAGAACCAGACTGGTCTTCTGACCCCCCAGAACCCCCAATACAGTAAAACTGCTCAGAGTGACTTTTTATTGTGGGCAATTTAAGGACACCTGAACAATAATCCTGCTTCTAATCAGCATCTTAATCTGCCTCACCTGAGAGGAGGATGATCATCTCAGAGAAGAAGAGCTCACTAACAAATTCAGACAATATTTGATATGGACAATATCTGAGCTGCTGAATTCAGCTTATCTGAGCCTGAAATAACTGCTGAGTCCCAGGAGACAAAATGTCTTGTGAGCTTCAAACCTGCTGCTCAGATCCACTTTTACACTTTTATACATGTGTCTGGTCCAGTCCGGGTGTCACACAGGTGTTCCTTACCTGACTTGGCTCCATCAGGAGGCAGCATCCCACAGATCAGACCCAGCGCCTCGTCTCCCAGCATGCAGTCTCCCAGATCCAGACTGACCAGCGCCGGGTGGGTGGACAGGGCCGAGTTCAAGGTCACCAGGCCAGCGTCCAACAGGGGGCTGCCATGGAGACTGGGGGCATAACCAATCACATCCATTACATGCCCATGCACACACATGATACTGGTCAGAACAGCCTGGTCTGGATTATTATTCTGAATGTGTGATCTGCTGATGTCATTCATTCAGGTTAGTCCTGGTGTGATCTTACAACAGGTTCTGCAGGGACCGGTTGGTCTTCAGGGCGTCGGCCAGGTGTCGAGTCCGGCTGCTGCTGGATACGACGCCCAGGTTGAGGTTGAGCTGAACGAGCGACCGCGACTCAGCGACGCTGCGGCAGACACGTCCGAAGTCGCGGTCGGAGAGCTGGCAGCTTCGGACGGACAGCAGCCGGACGCTGTCCTCCTTCAGGCTCTCACAGATGTCCTGAACCTCGGCCGCCGACAGAAGCTCCCCTGTGATCTGGATGGAGGCCGGCAGCATCCTGGACAGGACTGGGGGTGCTGGGACACCTGCAGACATGCAGAGGGAAAAGTGGCAGCTGATTGGACGGTTGGTTTCAAATTGGAACCAACATGGCCACTGGTTTGACTCTTTATTTTAGATCAACAGTTTTCAGGAGTTTCCAGAGACGCTTCTGATTTGCATAAATGAAATGAAACCATTATCAATCTCTAATAAAGACAGAGTCGACTGAAGAAAGTTTCCAAACGAGCCGTCATGTTGGTTCCAGTATGAAAGCAGACAGACACCTCATATTTCGTGGCATCACTTCCTGTCTGTCCTCCTCCACTGACTGAGTATAGCACCAGTTATTTCAATTAAAGAACATTAAGCTGTTCAAAACTACAACTCCCATGAAGCTTTTCTGCTCTAAGGTGTATTACACCTCAGTCTACTCTCATTAATCACAGTAGTGTGTACTTGTACTACTAATTGGAAGGTAATCAGTTATTGATCCTCAGAAAAATAAAATATTGATTAGTCAGCTAATCAGTATCAATGAATAATCAATGACTGTAAAGTGTTGATGGGCAGGAACCAATCAGCTGATCAATCCTGAGCTCAGGCTCTGATTGGTGCTGCCATAAGGAGATCAATTAACCTGATAGAGGATCGATCAGCTCACGCGGGGAGGATCAGGACTTTCACGCACTGATGTCATCGTTCGAAGCTCCTGTGATCCCGCCGCAGGCCACGCGCCGGTTCTGATCCACTGCGGCGGACATCAGAGCGGATCGACCAGGGTATCGATTGATCGGGTTTGATGAGCGGAGGGTCAGAGTACCGGAGCCGGCCGGCGGGTCGGTCTGTCGGTCGGTCAGAGCTCCGTGAGTCCCGGTGTGTTTCTGCAGGTAACCGTTACTGTGAGACACAGAGACGGGAGGGTGGACAGGAGGGCTCACTCTGACCTGTTTCCTGGGACTGTTTTCATTAAAACATAACAATGGAAATAAAAATAGTACATTATTTTATGTAATAATCCAACATGCAGTCTCTATCAGTGAAAAAACTACGAACACAGAAACATCAGTGAAACAACCAGAAGCTGCACCATCATAGGTCCATTTGTATTCATGTCATTTCCCCAATAAAATATAAAAATGCTGTATTTATTATTTCCGACATGACAAGCAGTCTGTCCTCTTTAATATTTATTCTCAGTTGTTTTGTTTGTTTGGGATTTTGAGTCGTTAGTTTTTTTTGACAGAGTGACACCTCTTTCTCCACAACAGACGAGCTTCACAGTTGTGACGTCACATCGCGCTGAGCTGCTCTTTGTCGTTTAATCCTCCTCGGTCGACACGCGCACTCTGGTCTCCTACTATTGATTATTGATTACTGATCAGAGACTGCCGATCGATCAGCTCGTGACTGCCCTTATAACACAAACAAAACCCGCTACAACTTCCGGTCCTAGTTTTCAAAATAAGATTATGTCTCGGTTTTATATTTTTGTATTCCGGCAGAATGATTGATGAGTTTTATATGATGTATTATTTTTATCATTTGATTTAATCACTATTCATATTTTATATAATTATAAAAGTCAGTGTTATGCGCTGTTAAAATAATATATTCCATGATATTATATTACACACACACACACACACACACACTCATATGGATGGAATATTAATATATAATATATATATAATATGTTTCACATAAATTAAAAATAAATTATCTCAGACTCAAATATAATGAAAAGGACTGAAGGATATACAGTATCATAAACTGCAAGTAGAGATTAACCTATTTAAATTGTTTAAATGGTCCGTATTAAATAATGATTTATTTATTTATTTTCAATAATTTATTTATTATTGTTTCATGTATTTGTGTTTTTATTTCGTTCATTTTTTGATAATCATCATCATCATCATCATCTGTGATTCTGATGTAAATTGTCTTGAATTCTTGAACTTTCCTCGGGCTTAATAAAGTGTTCACTGTGTAGTCTGTGAAGTGTACGTTGTTAATGATGACGTTTATTTAAAAAAAACAAAAAAACAAAAAGCAGTTTGCGTCAATTTTGTTGCAACGTGGTGACGTGACGGAAGTGTTTCGGTGAACAGCTGCATTGAGCAGCGGCTAACAGCTAACAGCTAGCAACAGAAGCAGAAACCCAAAGCTCGGAGCAGACAGACAGGTAAGAACTTCAGTATCTCACCTGGGGAACATGTGTTCTGCCTCCGGTCATAAAATTACACCAAGGAGCGAAGGAGAAGAGTGTGTTAACTGGAGAGGAGGTGTAAGCTAACTAGCCGTTAGCTGTTAGCTCCAGGTTTAGTCCATCCTCATCATCAATGAGCTGCTGACCAGCAGACTGAAGCGCCGAGGCTAACGAAGCTTAACGTTGGCAGGCTGCACTTTAAACGTTAGCTGCGTATTAGCCGCGTTAGCACAAAGCTACTGATGGACTGGTTTCACCTTCAGTTCAGAAGACTGACTGTCATTTCTCCACCTGTGTTCTCTCTCTCTCTACCTCTCTCTCTACCATCTCTCCACCTCTCTGTCTCTCTACCATCTCTCCACCTCTCTGTCTCTCTCTGTCTCTCTACCATCTCTCTACCTCTCTGTCTTTCTCTGTCTCTCTACCATCTCTCTACTTCTCTGTCTCTCCACCATCTCTCTACCTCTCTGTCTCTCTCTGTCTCTCCACCATCTCTCTACCTCTCTGTCTCTCTCTGTCTCTCTACCATCTCTCTACCTCTCTGTCTTTCTCTGTCTCTCTACCATCTCTCTACTTCTCTGTCTCTCTACCATCTCTCCACCTCTCTGTCTCTCTCTGTCTCTCTACCATCTCTCTACCTCTCTGTCTCTCTACCATCTCTCTACCTCTCTGTCTCTCTACCATCTCTCTACCTCTCTGTCTCTCTCTGTCTCTCTACCATCTCTCTACCTCTCTGTCTCTCTCTGTCTCTCTACCATCTCTCTACCTCTCTGTCTCTCTACCATCTCTCTACCTCTCTGTCTCTCTCTGTCTCTCTACCATCTCTCTACCTCTCTGTCTCTCTCTGTCTCTCTACCATCTCTTTACCTCTCTGTCTCTCTCTGTCTCTCTACCATCTCTCTCTCTCTCTGTCTCTCTACCATCTCTCTACCTCTCTGTCTCTCTCTGTCTCTCTACCATCTCTCCACCTCTCTGTCTCTCTCTGTCTCTCTACCATCTCTCTACCTCTCTGTCTCTCTCTGTCTCTCTACCATCTCTCTACCTCTCTGTCTCTCTCTGTCTCTCTACCATCTCTCTACCTCTCTGTCTCTCTACCTCTCTGTCTCTCTCTGTCTCTCTACCATCTCTCTACCTCTCTACCATCTCTCTACCATCTCTTTACCTCTCTGTCTCTCTACCATCTCTCTACCTCTCTGTCTCTCTACCTCTCTGTCTCTCTCTGTCTCTCTACCATCTCTCTACCTCTCTGTCTCTCTCTGTCTCTCTACCATCTCTCTACCTCTCTGTCTCTCTACCATCTCTCCACCTCTCTGTCTCTCTCTGTCTCTCTACCATCTCTCTACCTCTCTGTCTCTCTACCATCTCTCTACCTCTCTGTCTCTCTACCTCTCTGTCTCTCTCTGTCTCTCTACCATCTCTCTACCTCTCTGTCTCTCTACCATCTCTCTACCTCTCTGTCTCTCTCTGTCTCTCTACCATCTCTCTACCTCTCTGTCTCTCTACCTCTCTGTCTCTCTACCTCTCTGTCTCTCTCTGTCTCTCTACCATCTCTCTACCATCTCTTTACCTCTCTGTCTCTCTACCATCTCTTTACCTCTCTGTCTCTCTACCATCTCTCTACCATCTCTGTCTCTCTCTGTCTCTCTACCATCTCTCTACCTCTCTGTCTCTCTACCATCTCTCTGCCTCTCTGTCTCTCTCTGTCTCTCTACCATCTCTCTACCTCTCTGTCTCTCTCTGTCTCTCTACCATCTCTCTGCCTCTCTGTCTCTCTCTGTCTCTCTCTGTCTCTCTACCATCTCTCTACCTCTCTGTCTCTCTACCTCTCTGTCTCTCTACCATCTCTCTACCTCTCTGTCTCTCTACCATCTCTCTACCTCTCTGTCTCTCTACCATCTCTCTACCTCTCTGTCTCTCTCTGTCTCTCTACCATCTCTCTACCTCTCTGTCTCTCTCTGTCTCTCTACCATCTCTCTACCTCTCTGTCTCTCTACCTCTCTGTCTCTCTCTGTCTCTCTACCATCTCTCTACCTCTCTACCATCTCTCTACCATCTCTTTACCTCTCTGTCTCTCTACCATCTCTCTACCTCTCTGTCTCTCTACCATCTCTCTACCTCTCTGTCTCTCTACCTCTCTGTCTCTCTCTGTCTCTCTACCATCTCTCTACCTCTCTGTCTCTCTACCATCTCTCTACCTCTCTGTCTCTCTCTGTCTCTCTACCATCTCTCTACCTCTCTGTCTCTCTCTGTCTCTCTACCATCTCTCTACCTCTCTGTCTCTCTCTGTCTCTCTACCATCTCTCTACCATCTCTTTACCTCTCTGTCTCTCTACCATCTCTCTACCATCTCTGTCTCTCTCTGTCTCTCTACCATCTCTCTACCTCTCTGTCTCTCTACCATCTCTCTGCCTCTCTGTCTCTCTCTGTCTCTCTACCATCTCTCTGCCTCTCTGTCTCTCTCTGTCTCTCTACCATCTCTCTACCTCTCTGTCTCTCTACCATCTCTCTACCTCTCTGTCTCTCTCTGTCTCTCTACCATCTCTCTACCTCTCTGTCTCTCTACCATCTCTCTACCTCTCTGTCTCTCTCTGTCTCTCTACCATCTCTCTAACTCTCTGTCTCTACCTCTCTGTCTCTACCATCTCTACCTCTCTGTCTCTCTACCTCTCTGTCTCTCTACCATCTCTCTACCTCTCTGTCTCTCTCTCTCACCCTACCCTCTCTGTCTCTCTCTGTCTCTCTACCATCTCTCTACCTCTCTGTCTCTCTACCATCTCTCTACCTCTCTGTCTCTCTACCATCTCTCTACCTCTCTGTCTCTCTACCTCTCTGTCTCTCTACCATCTCTCTACCTCTCTGTCTCTCTACCATCTCTCTACCTCTCTGTCTCTCTACCTCTCTGTCTCTCTACCATCTCTCTACCTCTCTGTCTCTCTACCATCTCTCTACCTCTCTGTCTCTCTACCTCTCTGTCTCTCTCTCTCTCTGTCTCTCTACCATCTCTCTACCTCTCTGTCTCTCTACCATCTCTCTACCTCTCTGTCTCTCTACCATCTCTCTACCTCTCTGTCTCTCTACCTCTCTGTCTCTCTACCATCTCTCTACCTCTCTGTCTCTCTACCTCTCTGTCTCTCTACCATCTCTCTACCTCTCTGTCTCTCTACCATCTCTCTACCTCTCTGTCTCTCTACCTCTCTGTCTCTCTACCATCTCTCTACCTCTCTGTCTCTCTACCATCTCTCTACCTCTCTGTCTCTCTCTGTCTCTCTACCATCTCTCTACCTCTCTGTCTCTCTACCATCTCTCTACCTCTCTGTCTCTCTACCTCTCTGTCTCTCTCTGTCTCTCTACCATCTCTCCACCTCTGTGTCTCTCTCTACCATCTCTTTACCCTCTCTCTCTCTCTCTCTCTCTGTCTCTCAGACCAGCAGTGTGTCTGTGGATGGAAGTGTGGACTTCAGCAATGGGACCGGAGAGAATCTTACCGAACTCACAGGATGACGAGCGTCCGGGTGACGGTGCTCTGCTGCCGGCGTGGAGCGGGGAGGAGGAGGAGGAGGAGGAGGGGGAGATGGAGCTGGACGGAGAAGAGGAGGAGGAGGAGGAGGAGATGAACAGTGGAGGGTACTACTACCAGCCTCTGAACCAGGACCCTGAGGTGAGCAGTGAGCAGCCGGGTGGGGAGGAGGACCCCCCCTCCCACTCTGAACAGCTGCAGCAGATGCAGCACAGAATCCAGGTGAGCCCACACCTGTCTGTACATCTGTCCAAGATAGCTAACCCTGAATGCACCACAGTAACAAACCACCTGTCCACAGGTGATGGGTCTCCACCTCCCTGAAGCTCCTCCTGCAGACAGTGACGATGAGGAGGATCCTGAGGGGGCAGCGGCCCTGAGGAGCCGAGCCTCCATCCCCATGGACGCAGGTCAGTACCCTGTAGTACACTGTGTAGTACCCTGTGTAGTACCCTGTGGTACACTGTGGTACCCTGTGTAGTACTCTGTGGTACACTGTGTAGTACCCTGTGTAGTACTCTGTGGTACACTGTGGTACCCTGTGTAGTACCCTGTAGTACACTGTGGTACCCTGTGTAGTATCCTGTAGTACACTGTGGTACCCTGTGTAGTACCCTGTGGTACCCTGTGTAGTACCCTGTGGTACACTGTGGTACCCTGTGTAGTACTCTGTGTAGTACACTGTGGTACCCTGTGTAGTACTCTGTGTAGTATCCTGTAGTACACTGTGGTACCCTGTGTAGTACACTGTGGTACCCTGTGTAGTACTCTGTGTAGTACCCTGTAGTACACTGTGGTACCCTGTGTAGTACTCTGTGGTACACTGTGGTACCCTGTGTAGTACCCTGTAGTACACTGTGTAGTACCCTGTGTAGTACCCTGTGGTACACTGTGGTACCCTGTGTAGTACTCTGTGGTACACTGTGTAGTACCCTGTGTAGTACTCTGTGGTACACTGTGGTACCCTGTGTAGTACCCTGTAGTACACTGTGGTACCCTGTGTAGTATCCTGTAGTACACTGTGGTACCCTGTGTAGTACCCTGTGGTACCCTGTGTAGTACCCTGTGGTACACTGTGGTACCCTGTGTAGTACTCTGTGTAGTACACTGTGGTACCCTGTGTAGTACTCTGTGTAGTATCCTGTAGTACACTGTGGTACCCTGTGTAGTACACTGTGGTACCCTGTGTAGTACTCTGTGTAGTACCCTGTAGTACACTGTGGTACCCTGTGTAGTACTCTGTGTAGTACCCTGTGTAGTACCCTGTGGTACACTGTGGTACCCTGTGTAGTACTCTGTGGTACACTGTGTAGTACCCTGTGTAGTACTCTGTCGTACACTGTGGTACCCTGTGTAGTACCCTGTAGTACACTGTGGTACCCTGTGTAGTACTCTGTGGTACACTGTGTAGTACCCTGTGTAGTACCCTGTGGTACACTGTGGTACCCTGTGTAGTACTCTGTGGTACACTGTGGTACCCTGTGTAGTACCCTGTAGTACACTGTGGTACCCTGTGTAGTACTCTGTGGTACACTGTGTAGTACTCTGTGGTACACTGTGGTACTCTGTGTAGTACACTGTGGTACCCTGTGTAGTATCCTGTAGTACACTGTGGTACCCTGTGTAGTACCCTGTGGTACCCTGTGTAGTACTCTGTGTAGTACCCTGTGGTACACTGTGGTACCCTGTGTAGTACTCTGTGTAGTACACTGTGGTACCCTGTGTAGTACTCTGTGTAGTACCCTGTAGTACACTGTGGTACCCTGTGTAGTACACTGTGGTACCCTGTGTAGTACTCTGTGTAGTACCCTGTAGTACACTGTGGTACCCTGTGTAGTACTCTGTGTAGTACACTGTGGTACCCTGTGTAGTATCCTGTAGTACACTGTGGTACCCTGTGTAGTACCCTGTGTAGTACACTGTGGTACCCTGTGTAGTACACTGTGGTACCCTGTGTAGTACTCTGTGGTACACTGTGTAGTACTCTGTGTAGTACACTGTGGTACCCTGTGTAGTACTCTGTGGTACACTGTGGTACCCTGTGTAGTACCCTGTGTAGTACACTGTGGTACCCTGTGTAGTACACTGTGGTACCCTGTGTAGTACTCTGTGTAGTACCCTGTAGTACACTGTGGTACCCTGTGTAGTACTCTGTGTAGTACACTGTGGTACCCTGTGTAGTACTCTGTGTAGTACCCTGTAGTACACTGTGGTACCCTGTGTAGTACACTGTGGTACCCTGTGTAGTACTCTGTGTAGTACCCTGTAGTACACTGTGGTACCCTGTGTAGTACTCTGTGTAGTACCCTGTAGTACACTGTGGTACCCTGTGTAGTACTCTGTGTAGTACACTGTGGTACCCTGTGTAGTACTCTGTGTGGTACCCTGTGTAGTACACTGTGGTACTCTGTGTAGTACCCTGTAGTACACTGTGGTACCCTGTGTAGTACTCTGTGTAGTACACTGTAGTACACTGTGGTACCCTGTGTAGTACTCTGTGTAGTACACTGTGGTACCCTGTGTAGTACCCTGTGTAGTACACTGTGGTACCCTGTGTAGTACCCTGTAGTACACTGTGGTACACTGTGGTACCCTGTGTAGTACCCCACAGTGTACTACAGTGTAGTACCCTGTAGTACACTGTGGTACCCTGTGTAGTACCCTGTAGTACACAGTGGTACCCTGTGTAGTACTCTGTGTAGTACACTGTGGTACTCGATGTAGTACTCGATGTAGTACACTGTGGTACCCTGTGTAGTACCCTGTAGTACACTGTGGTACCCTGTGTAGTACTCTGTGTAGTACACTGTGGTACTCGATGTAGTACTCGATGTAGTACACTGTGGTACCCTGTGTAGTACCCTGTGTAGTACATTGTGGTACTCGATGTAGTACTCGATGTAGTACTCGATGTAGTACACTGTGGTACCCTGTGTAGTACACTGTGTAGTACTCTGTGGTACTCGATGTAGTACTCGATGTAGTACACTGTGGTACTCGATGTAGTACTCCATGTAGTACACTGTGGTACCCTGTGTAGTACTCGATGTAGTACACTGTGGTACTCGATGTAGTACTCGATGTAGTACACTGTGGTACCCTGTGTAGTACTCGATGTAGTACACTGTGGTACCCTGTGTAGTACTCGATGTAGTACACTGTGGTACCCTGTGTAGTACTCGATGTAGTACACTGTGGTACCCTGTATCCTATCCTGTCCCCTTTAGACCACGTGGAGCTGGTGAAGAGGACGATGGCGGCCGTGGCGTTGCCGTCTCTCTGCGTGCCGTCGTGGGCCAGAGAGATCTCTGATGACCAGTGGAAGGACCTGGTCCAGAACACCCTGGAGAGCCGGCAGAGCGCCGCCGGCCTGCGCCTGCCCCGCAGGAACAACATCAGTGGGCCCTAAACGCACCACGACCACGATAGCAGCTTTTAGTGACCCTGAATGCACCGCGGCAGCAGCTTCCACTGTCCCTGAACGCACCACGGCAGCAGCCTCCACTGACCCTGAACGCACCACGGCAGCAGCCTCCACTGACCCTGAACGCACCACGGCAGCAGCCTCCACTGACCCTGAACGCACCACGGCAGCAGCTTCCACTGACCCTGAACGCACCACGGCAGCAGTTTCCACTGACCCTGAACGCACCACGGCAGCAGCCTCCACTGACCCTGAACGCACCACGGCAGCAGCCTCCACTGACCCTGAACGCACCACGGCAGCAGCCTCCACTGACCCTGAACGCACCACGGCAGCAGCCTCCACTGACCCTGAACGCACCACGACCCTAAGGAAATGAACTCTTTTAACTGTTGACAGTCCGCTAGCTGTTTCAGTACAACTTCCTTTAGTTGAGGGATGAACAGGAAATGTTAGCTGGCTAAGCTAGCTTTACCAATCTTTAGTAATCATTTTGTCAATAAAATGTCAGAAAACCAGCTGAGGGGATGTTTTTAAATGTCTTGTTTTGTCCAAAGATTTTTAGTTTAATATGAAATAAATCAGAGAAAATGAATAATTCTACGAACAAGAATAAGACGTGTTTGATCTGAGCAGCTAAATTCATCTGTGTTCCTTAAAAGTCATTTTTCAAACAAAATCTGAAATTAGCGTTAGGTCACTATTGTAAATTATTTAGTTTTTGGTTTTAGACTGCTGGTGGAACAGTTTCTGAACAAAATGACGAATGGATTTAATGAGAACATAACCTGCTGATTATTCATCACATTCCACCTTTGAAGTCTTTCCTACAGATGTTTTCATTTGTATTTAATCGTTTCTCTTATGACTGTGTATCTGTGTGTATATATACTGTATATTTGTAGATACCTCTAGTGTGTGAATCAACAACATGTTGACTTATTTCTGTTCATTTTCTTCTGTACAGACGTGAACTTTTATCGCTGTAACTAAAGGACACCATCTGGACAGGAAGCAGCGTTCTTATTGGTCAGCTGTATTTTCCAGCTCTCTCTCTCTTTGTACCACTTAAAATAAAAAGTACTGAGTGTCAGACAGCAGCACACAAAGTAAAGAAATGATAAAATATGGAAAAACTGAGTAACAAACTAGCAGCAGCTCAAGTGAACACAACCTCTACTGAGTGAGATCAAAAGTGCAAATGATGCATTAAGACAAATAGTAACTATACTAAGAGGCATTAAAAACGCAACAAAGTCAATGTAAAATAAAATTGGATACAAAAGAATGTTTTGTTTACTTCCACTCGTGGCTTTTGAAACTATGGAGCCACATTTTTCAGCTCAAACAATAAAGTAACGTGGCAGACGGTACCAATCCCTGTTTTTGCATGTGGGATTCGTTAGGACATTGTTTGAAAGCTTTCAATGAGTTCTTTTGGTGATTTGAGCTCAACTGGTCAAGGCTTTAAAAACCTGGAGGAAAAATGCAAGCTGTCACAGACGGTCACCATGCCACGCTTAGCAGCAAACATGAGGGAGCAGGCCATCGGTATGCTGAGATCCAGAATGACTGAAGCGAGGGTAGCCAGGCATTTTGGCGTCCACAGATGCACTATCTCACGCCTGCAGGCACGTTATGCACAGACATCATGTGCAGGTTATGGACTGGCCGCCTTATTCCCCGGATATGAATCCGATTGAACACCTTTGGGACAATCTGGATCGCCGTGTACGGCGTCGTATTCCACTGCCGGTGACGGTTGCTGCACTCTTGGAAGAGTGGGAAGCGATCCCAGTGGGCGAAATCAACGCGCTCATCATGTCTATGCCACGACGATCACACAAGATACTGACATTTGTAATCCATGTCCATTCATTTTTGTTTCATGTTCAGTATCATACCAAGTGAAGTCACCCAATAAATTATGAACATTCAAATTAATATTGAAATAAATACAATGTTGCATTTTTAATGCCTCTTAGTGTAGATCAATAGATTAGTGGAACAGGTGGAAAAAACCGTGTGATATACAGATTAATAATTAATAGTTAATAGTGTTTAGTGATCAGCCTGTGGAAGAAACTGATTCTGGGTCTGCTTGTTCTGGTCGACAGTGACAGAAACAGACCTGAGGAAAAGTCCCCAAAACTACCTGTCATAATAATATTAATAATAATAATAATAATAACCTGTCATATAGTCTGACAAACTTTTGTATCAAATGTTTTTATCCATGTCGGAGAATGACATCATAAAGGAAATATGAGGAAACGAAAAAGAGTCATCAGTCATCAGCTGTCTGATACAAACTGAGGTCAAACAGGAACCAGAGGAACATGAGCAGAGAGCCAACAGATCAAACATGAAGTCACCTTCATCAGCTGGACAAAGAGTCCAGAAACACCAGAGAAGAGTCAAACTCACCTGAAGCAGCGTCGAGTTCAGTCCTGAAGCTCTGGATGACCTTCATGACCTTTTCTCCTCCTCTCCATAGTATGTGTATATATATATATATATATATGACTGGACATAATATAATAAAAATAATGACAGTATTGTTATAAAAAGTCTACTTAAATCACAGAAGCTGTGATTGTCAAACATGTTGATTTATTCTTTTAATTTTCTTCTGTACATACATGAACAGCTGTACAAAATCAGACTTTTATTCTATTAAAGTACAACATCTGTACAGGACGACAGGAAGTAGCTTGTTTCAGTGACACAAGCTGAATACTTCTAAAAGGTGCCGTCAGTGTTTCTGATCACATGACGCTGCCCTCTGACCTCATTGATTGATCAACAGCCAATCACAGGATTGAAGGCCTCGGAGGGGCGTGGTCATGAGTCACATGATGAGAGAGACCAATAACAGAGGAATGTTTCCTGGTAAACTGATGAGGTTTAGTCAATTAAACCAAACTGAGACGGCAGTTTGTCTTTTTTGGCTCTTCACTTCCTGTTGATGTTTTTTGGTCAGGAGAAACGAAGGAAGTGACATTGACCCATTAAGAAGGGAAAAACACTGAAGAGAAATCTAATTTCAAGCTTACTTTAGTGACACTTACCAAGAAAACTCTCTTATGGCACGTTTCTATCCATCAGTTTATATCTGCTGCTTTTGTTTGGCTCTAATTAAAAAATAATCTGCTGCATCATTTTCACACAAATTAAAGATCCAATTCCACGTTGATTTAAAACTGATCATGTTTGACTGAAACAAACCTGAAAACAGAATGTCTTAAACAGCAGAGGATCATGGGAGTCTGAGTCATCAGGAAACAACCTAACCCTGGGCAGCTTACTCTCCTCAGGCTGATCTTCATCACCCCCTGATCCTGAACAGTCCAAACCCTCTAAACTGCTCTGTTCTGGATCCAGACTCCTTTCTGTCTTCAGCAGCATGAACTCCTCTGCTCTGGTGGATCAGACCATCAGGACCAGACCTGCATCAGTGATCCTTGTCCTCTCATGACCCTGTCTCTGGTTCTCCTCTGGTCCTTCCTTGGACCACTTTTGATAGATCCTGACCACTGCAGACTAGGAACAGCCCACCAGAGCTGCAGTTCTGGAGATGCTCTGATCCAGTCCTTTAGAAATCACTGTTTGCTTCTTGGTGTCTCCTGAACTCCTGAAAAATCCTGATCCTGCTTCTAAGATCAACTCTGAGGACGAGATGTTCATGTGATGAGGAGATGATCAGTGATATTTACTTCACCTGACAGTGGTCATGACGTTATGACGATCTGTGTTTATTAGTTATAACATAACTGGTTTTACTGAAGCAGCTTCAGATTGAGGAGGAAAATAGTGAGACACTTGCATGAGCTAAGCTAAGCTACGCTAAGCTAACCGTCTCTCCAGCTGTAAACACGTTGATTCACACGTGCATAATTCCCCAGACGGCTGAACATCTCACAGGGCAGCTTTAGTGACCTTTGAACTGATGATCGTTGCCACGGAAACACAGGACGTTCAGATTTTTGTTCTCGACTCGTTTTAACTGAACAAACGAAATAAAAGCACAGAAGCGTCGATCCGACTCCTCTTGTTCAAAGTCAATGATTATCGTGACGTCTGATACTGGATGCTGATTGGTCGTCTCCGATCCCCCTCAGAACTGAGCGGACAGCTGATTGGTTGGGGTAGGTGGGCGGAACTCTGTGAGCCTGTGACCTCATCAGTGTTGTGTTCAGGTGTCTCAGGACAGACCTGAGCAGGTCTAAGAGCAGGAACCAGGACCAGAACATGGACCAGGATCAGGACAAGAACCTGAACCAGGACCAGTAGCAGAGCCGGAGCCAGGACCAGGACCAGGAGGGTTCTGTGCTGTTTTAGGGGCTACCACAAGTTTAGTCAGGAACAACCAGACAGAGACCACCACCAGAACTGGTCCCTGGTCCAGGGACTCCGGTCCCTCGTGTCTGGATCGTCTAGTGTCCTACTAGTTCTCACCACCTCACAGGTGAGGCTTAGTCCTGTTCTGCCCCATACCAGACCAGCCCAGACCAGGACCTCCTTCAGTCAGGGAGTCTGGCTCCGTCAGAGAGCCTCCTGATTGGCTGTCAGGTACTCCTCGGCCCTCTTGTGGGCCTCCAGGGCTTTGATGGTGTAGACGTCCTGAGGAAGCTCAGACTTCCTCCTCATCAGGACCTTGTCCTTCTTCAGATCCTTCAGACCCTGAGGACAGAGAGACCAGAGGGGTCAGAGAGACCAGGGGGTTTGGGGGGGATCTCAGCTGTTTAATCTCT
Source organism: Synanceia verrucosa (assembly GCA_029721515.1). Classification (NCBI taxonomy): domain Eukaryota; kingdom Metazoa; phylum Chordata; class Actinopteri; order Perciformes; family Synanceiidae; genus Synanceia; species Synanceia verrucosa. The sequence goes on from CM056562.1 coordinate 26,194,281, forward strand.
GATTGATTGATTAATCTCTACTGATTGATTGATCTCTGACTGACTGATCACCTGTGAGGCCTCACTCTCCACAGTCTTCTTGAGCAGCTGGATGTCTTCAGCTGTTGGAGTCTCTGTTTCCATGGAGTAGACGGCCACAGCGTCACTGTACAGCCGGAACTGGAGGAGCCACACAGGAGCATCAGTCACTGACACACATGATAGAGGAGGACTAATCAGAATAATCAGAATAATAATAATAGATTGACCTCTTCCTGTGGGTAGAGTCCAGGACGGAGAGGGTGGACCTTAACGCTCTGAAAGAAAGGAAATAATCATTATTTTTCTTATCATATATATATGTATATATATATATATATATATATGTATATTCATTCGTTGTATTTCAGTACTTTCATTCTTACTACATCATGTATTTCTCTTCACTTTTGCTCTGGTGCTGCCATGTTCCTGTTGAGTTCTGTCTGAACACAGGTGAGAGGGTTCCTGTACCTGAGGGTTCTGCTGGGCCAGCTCCTCTATCTTGTGCCAGACCTCTTCTCTCTCCTTCAGCTTGTACTTCTCTCTGCAGACAGAAAAGGATTCAGTACTTTCTGTAGAAGTAGTACTAGTAGTATTAGTAGTAGTACTACTACAGTAGTATCAGTTACTTCTGTTTCTCAGCCTTGTACTGCTGAGTGCAGTCATCAAACAGCTTCTGGTTCATCTCCATGAAGAGCTTCAGAGCGTTGTAGATCAGCCCATGGATGGTCCTGAGGAGGCAGAGGTGCGTTAGTGATCAGTAAGCTGTTCATGGGTGAATTGATCCTGTATTGGTTACTTGTTCCAGTGGCTCTTGGAGTTCTTGTAGAGGGCAGGGAACATGATGGGGAGGATCTTAGCAGCGTTGTCACTGATCAGACTCATGATGTACTCGTTGTTCCAGTAGTAGAGCGCTCTCTCTGCCACCTGGACACACAGCAAGGCTTTATGAGTCTTTACTGGTACAATGGAACTGACCCTGGTCCTGGTCCTGGTCTGGTCCTGGTACCTGGAAGTGAGGGCTGGACACACACTTGGCCAGCTGTCTGAAGAGTGGCTCCTGGACTTTGACAAACTCAGAGGGCTCGATGACGTCCAGGATCTCCTCCAGCTCGTTCAGGAACATCACCTCCTTTGGACTGTGGGTTTTGGGCCAGAACTTCAGCAGACCCATGATCACCTGCAGGGTTCAGAGGTCACGCCAAAGGTCACATCTGTCTATGTGTCTGTTAACATCTCTGTGTGTCTATGGAAGCCAGCGGTCTGACCGTTGTCATAGAAACAGGAGAGAAACTCACCGGCTCTGTCAGGCTGCTGTCTTTCTCCAGGAACTGGACCACACAGTAGGCCAGCTGTAGTAGAGACAGTAGAGACAGACAGTAGAGACAGCCAGTAGAGACAGACAGTAGAGACAGCCAGTAGAGACAGACAGTAGAGACAGACCTGGGGGTGGTAGACGCTCAGGGACTTGACCTTATGCAGGGGCAGCAGGACTCTGATCAGGAACATCTTGTGTTCTTCTTTCAGTGGAAGAGCGAAGCCATTGATGATGCTGAGGAGAGGATCAGTTAGCATCAGTTAGCTCTGGTATTTATCAGTAACTGGATCAGTTAGCATCAGTTAGCTCTGGTATTTATCAGTAACTGGATCAGTTAGCATCAGTTAGCTCTGGTATTTATCAGTAACTGGATCAGTTAGCATCAGTTAGCTCTGGTATTTGAGTAACTGGATCAGTTAGCATCAGTTAGCTCTGGTATTTATCAGTAACTGGATCAGTTAGCATCAGTTAGCTCTGGTATTTATCAGTAACTGGATCAGTTAGCATCAGTTAGCTCTGATATTTATCAGTAACTGGATCAGTTAGCATCAGTTAGCTCTGGTATTTATCAGTAACTGGATCAGTTAGCATCAGTTAGCTCTGGTATTTATCAGTAACTGGATCAGTTAGCATCAGTTAGCTCTGGTATTTATCAGTAACTGGATCAGTTAGCATCAGTTAGCTCTGGTATTTATCAGTAACTGGATCAGTTAGCATCAGTTAGCTCTGGTATTTGAGTAACTGGATCAGTTAGCATCAGTTAGCTCTGGTATTTATCAGTAACTGGATCAGTTAGCATCAGTTAGCTCTGGTATTTATCAGTAACTGGATCAGTTAGCATCAGTTAGCTCTGGTATTTATCAGTAACTGGATCAGTTAGCATCAGTTAGCTCTGGTATTTATCAGTAACTGGATCAGTTAGCATCAGTTAGCTCTGGTATTTATCAGTAACTGGATCAGTTAGCATCAGTTAGCTCTGGTATTTGAGTAACTGGATCAGTTAGCATCAGTTAGCTCTGGTATTTATCAGTAACTGGATCAGTTAGCATCAGTTAGCTCTGGTATTTGAGTAACTGGATCAGTTAGCATCAGTTAGCTCTGGTATTTATCAGTAACTGGATCAGTTAGCATCAGTTAGCTCTGGTATTTATCAGTAACTGGATCAGTTAGCATCAGTTAGCTCTGGTATTTGAGTAACTGGATCAGTTAGCATCAGTTAGCTCTGGTATTTGAGTAACTGGATCAGTTAGCATCACTTAGCTCTGATACTGGACCCCCTTGAAAACGAGAGGATTCCTCTCCTACTTAATATAATGTTTGAATGAATACTGATTAGTGTATTACCTTCCCAGGATCTCCAGCAGCTCAGCGATGCCGTTATGATGCTCCGTCTCATAGATGAATCTGTGGAACAGCATCAGTTAGACTGGGAACAGACTACCTGTAGCTTTAACATGTGGGCTCTGTGTGGTTCTATTCCATCTGGTTCTGAGCATCAGCATGATGCGCTTTGACCTGTAGAAGATGTTGTTGATCTGGCGACGGATGTAGGCCCGGAGGCCCAGGAACTTTCCGTAGATGCGGTGTAGGATGGTCTTCAGGAAGTCCCTCTCTCTGGGGTCCTCACTGTCGAACAGCTCCAGCAGCTGCAGCACAAAAACTCAGCTTTACTTCCTGTTCTACGTCACTCAACCCGCTCATGTTCTGAACTCAGAGGCGTCACGTCTTACCGACATCACAAACTTTTGGTCAATGTATTTTTTGGAGATGTTTGGCTGGAAGTCTGGAGACTCCAGAAAGCGCAGAAAGAACTCGTAGACGAGCTGCAAGACAGGAAGTAAAGACAGGAAACAACTTCTGATAGACTGGCTGAGACACAGGAACCATGAGGTTGAGCTGGATATAAAGCTAATCTAAACTAACGCAAGCGAAGCAAAGCTAACAGAAACATAACCCTTTTTAGGTTAGTGTCAAGTTAGCATTACGTTGAGCTAAAGTCAGGTTAGCATTACGTTGAGCTAAAGTCAGGTTAGCATTACGTTGAGCTAAAGTCAAGTTAGCATTATATTGAGCTAAAGTCAAGTTAGCATTATATTGAGCTAAAGTCAGGTTAGCATTACGTTGAGCTAAAGTCAAGTTAGCATTATATTGAGCTAAAGTCAAGTTAGCATTATATTGAGCTAAAGTCAGGTTAGCATTACGTTGAGCTAAAGTCAGGTTAGCATTACGTTGAGCTAAAGTCATGTTAGCATTATATTGAGCTAAAGTCAGGTTAGCATTACGTTGAGCTAAAGTCATGTTAGCATTATATTGAGCTAAAGTCAGGTTAGCATTACGTTGAGCTAAAGTCATGTTAGCATTATATTGAGCTAAAGTCATGTTAGCATTATATTGAGCTAAAGTCATGTTAGCATTATATTGAGCTAAAGTCAGGTTAGCATTACGTTGAGCTAAAGTCATGTTAGCATTATATTGAGCTAAAGTCATGTTAGCATTATATTGAGCTAAAGTCAGGTTAGCATTACGTTGAGCTAAAGTCAGGTTAGCATTACGTTGAGCTAAAGTCAGGTTAGCATTACGTTGAGCTAAAGTCAAGTTAGCATTACGTTGAGCTAAAGTCAGGTTAGCATTACGTTGAGCTAAAGTCAGGTTAGCATTACGTTGAGCTAAAGTCAGGTTAGCATTACGTTGAGCTAAAGTCAGGTTAGCATGAGGCTCTTCCAGTGTGTATTAGGAACTCAATAAGCACACTCACACTTTATTCTCTTTAACCAGACAATAAGCTAATTCAATTTCTATGCGATACAATCAAATATGAATATTTGCACTGACTGTATTCGCCTATTGTCTGTTTATTACATCTGTGTTACTCCTCTAGTATAATTGCATACATTTTACGTTATTCTGAGCTTCATGCAAAAAGGTTTGATTGAACTGTAACTTCAATCCTCTCTATGTCCTGCACATGCTGCAGAATGACAATAGAGCTGACTCTGATTGAGTAGTATTAGTAGCAGTACTGCAGTTAGTACCTGCAGGTGAGGCCAGGCAGCCTCCAGGGTGGGCTCATCCTCTTCTGGATCAAACTCTGCTCCGGTCGGGTTGGAGGAGGGAGGAAGAGTCCGGAACAAGTTCACTGAAAACTGAACACAAAAAGCATCAGTGATGTCACAGCCACTACAGTAACAGAGTTCAGTTTGAACTTTCAGTTTAGGAACAGCTAAAGACACCGTTACAGCTCTATATGATTCCTGGGACATACACTATATTGCCAAAAGTATTCGCTCACCTGCCTTGACTCGCATATGAACTTCAGTGACATCCCATTCCTAATCCATAGGGCTCAATATGACGTCGGTCCACTCTTTACAGCTATAACAGCTTCAACTCTTCAGGGAAGGCTGTCCACAAGGTTTAGGAGTGTGTTTATGGGAATTTGTGACCATTCTTCCAGAAGCGTATTTGTGAGGTCACACACTGATGTTGGACAGAAGGCCTGGCTCTCAGTCTCTGCTCTAATTCATCCCAAAGGTGTTCTATCAGGTTGAGGTCAGGACTCTGTGCAGGCCAGTCAAGTTCATCCACACCAGACTCTGTCATCCATGTCTTTATGGACCTTGCTTTGTGCACTGGTGCACAGTCATGTTGGAAGAGGAAGGGGCCAGCTCCAAACTGTTCCCACAAAGTTGGGAGCATGGAATTGTCCAAAATGTCTTGGTATGCTGAAGCATTCAGAGTTCCTTTCACTGGAACTAAGGGGCCAAGCCCAGCTCCTGAAAAACAACCCCACACCATAATCCCCCCTCCACCAAACTTTACACTTGACACAATGCAGTCCGACAAGTATCGTTCTCTTGGCAACCGCCAAACCCAGACTCGTCCATCAGATTGACCAGATGGAGAAGCAAGATTCATCACTCCAGAGAACATGTCTCCACTGCTCTAGAGTCCAGTGGTGGCGTGCTTTACACCACTGCATCCAACGCTTTGCATTGCACTTGGTGATGTATGGCTTGGATGCAGCTGCTCGGCCATGGAAACCCATTCCATGAAGCTCTCTGTGCACTGTTCTTGAGCTAATCTGAAGGCCACATGAAGTTTGGAGGTCTGTAGTGATTGACTCTGCAGAAAGTTGGTGACCTCTTCACACTATGCTCCTCAGCATCCACTGACCCCGCTCCATCAGTTTACGTGGTTTATCACTTCATGGCTGAGTTGCTGTCGTTCCCAAACACTTCCACGTTCTTATAATACAGCTGACAGCTGACTGTGGAATATTTAGGAGTGAGGAAATTTCATGACTGGATTTGTTGCACAGGTGGCATCCTATCACAGTTCCACACTGGAATTCACTGAGCTCCTGAGAGCGACCCATTCTTTCACAAATGTTTGTAAAAGCAGTCTGCATGCCTAGCTGCTTCATTTGATACACCTGTAGCCATGGAAGTGATTGGAACACCTGATTCTGATTATTTGGATGGGTGAGCGAATACTTTTGGCAATACAGAGTGTATATATAAAATATTCAGTGTTTTCAGTGTCATAGTACAAAATATTCTGTACGTCTTTAAAATGAGTATAAATGGCCAAAATCGTGGGCACTAAGCACTTTCTGTTATATAAAAGGGGTGGCACTCAATGAGTGAACCATTGTCAGTCTAGCATGATGTTAAGTGGCGGTATTTAAAGGGCCGGTACAGGGTGTGGGAGGCGACTCACCATGAGGACAGCCTCAGGGTAGATGCACTCGGTCACCACGTCGCTGTTGTGAGTGATGTACTCCACCATCTCGTTGAGGCCGGCTCTCTTCACCTCTTTGTATTTGAGGTCGCTGAGGGGGTCACTGACGAAGTCGAACAGGACGCAGCACTGACGTAGCTTCTGGACGAACAGCTCCTCACGCTCCATCAGGGGGGAGTCTGGGGAGGACATATTTAATGAACCTCTGGAGGAAAGTTCACATACTGACAGGAAGTAACTAAACTAGTCCTTCCATGTTTGGAGGAGGTGAGTGTTGTTCTGTCAGTGTCAAATAAACACACAAATAAATAACGAAATAACCTCTGTTCCTTTAATCATCGATCTGATTAAGGAGAAGATGCGGACAGATCCAGCTCTTGATTTCTTATCAACTGATACCGATATGTAGGGCTTTTCCCTCCAATGCCTTACTGGATGATTCATGAATGCAACATGGCTGCAAATGTGAACAGTCTGTGCAAAATAAGACACCAACTGGAGGTATGGCAAATCATTATTAAACCATCACTAAATTATGAACTGGGCTCAATCCACCCTGCTCTTTGGTATGACTATGAAAACAGTGCAAATAAAACCAGGAAAGGCACAAAAACATATCCATCCTTTGAACTGATCCTATTTCTGTTTCCTCATTTCCCATCAGAAAGACACACTGGAGATAATTCAGACCAGAAACATAATGTTAGCACCAGAATGTTAGCCACAGCTGGTGATCCACTTGTCATTGTTGTTGTAGTAAGTCATCAAACGTGCACTGGTAAACGTAGCATGCTGCATTCATGGAGGCTCAGAAATGCTGAAGCCTTCAGCAGGTGAACATCGGTCATAAAATTTGATACTGATAGTTCTGGATATTTAATTTTTATGATAATATCGGCGAGCAGATATTATTGGGCATCCCTAACCCTGACACATCAGATTAGCATTAGGTTAGGCTAGGTTAGCATCAGTTACCTTTGAGGGCAGGCAGCTTCTGCAGCTCTCTGTTCTTGGTCAGGCTGAAGCGAGAGGAGCTTTGGCGGCGCTCCTTCTTCACGAGCTGAGGACCTCCAGAGTATTTGATCTTGTTGAGCTGGGTGGGGGGAGGCGTGCTGTTACTGGGACGCTTACTGCCGCTTTGCTGCTGCTGGGACTGAACACAGACAGGTCCACATGTTAGCACTGCTTCCCCTCACTGATGCATGCTGTGCATGCATCCATTGTCCTGTAGTTATGCGGTTAAACAGACAGATCAGGCAGAGTCTGGAGGAGATGGTTCTGGATCAGTTTGTTCTGAAAATGATCTGAAATAAGGATGAAGGCTAGAGGCTCCGGTTTTCTCCGCACCCCCCTGACACATCCGACCAATGAGAGGACAGCATGTTGTCACCTGACTTCCATCAATTAGCACACTCAAAGCGAACTAGAGGCCATCATGATGTGTGCAAATGCAATCCTCTAAAATGCAGTTTTTATGCAAAACTTCAATAAACCCAAATGTTTGAAGGAGACGGTTTCACAGCAATACAAGGTAGAGAACAGAGGGAAATATGGGATATATATAGAGTGGTATTCCAGCATGGTAACCATGGCAACCTCTCAACACTACCTCTGATGAACCTCTGGCCTTTAATGACTCGATGTACACAGCACATAGTGTTCAGGTTGCTCTACACTAAATAAAACGTTATCTTTCTTCCTTTCTGACGTTGTGTTTTCAGCTAGAACTGTCTGAAAGCTTTAATCATGTAACACAACAATAAAGTGATGCAAATCTGCACAAAGAGCAACTTCTTATTGCTGTTTAATAGATGATGAACTGAATGTGTTTTAATACCGCAGGTATATTTGATATTTAAATCTCACCTCGTCTGAGTTCTCTGCAGCAGCGTCTTTCCCCCCACCGCCACCGTTACTGTTCTTCATGCTGCTTTTAGCACTTTTGGTTGTGTCCTGTTGACAAATGAACCATGGAAGCATCATTTGATCAAAACTTGCATATTTAATTTGTATTTTAACATTTAATTGATAAAATGTCAGAGAACAGAGAAACAGCTTGAAATGTCTCAAAACACAAATTTATTTTACTGCTACAAATCCTCACAGCAGGAAGCAGAGAGCATTTAAAAACATAATTCAGTCACTACAACAGCTGACTATTTTTACCCTTGTGATCAGACATGTGCGAAGATTATGGTACACAAAAATATATAATATCAGTGTGTGTGTATACTTGCTGTACAATAAACTTTGAGTATATCCTGCTACTTTCTACTTCCCCTAAATAAATATTGTATTTTCCCTGACAGTTTTAGTTCCTTTAGATTTAGAATATTATCTGAATATAATACAGTAATAATTATTGATGCATTATTGTAGATTACACAAGCAGCGGTATATTAAGTCATTCAATGAGCTCAATCTCTAACAGCTCCAACATTAGAGAGACAAACACACGAATGCAGCGATAATAAAAAAGAGACTATTCTGCATACTTAATGTTTAGTAATTTAAGTGGTGTTTTTATTCATAGAGGTGTGTATTTCTACACTGTGGTACAAGTACTTTTACCACAGCTGAAGTTGTGAGTACTGGTTCCAGCTCTGTATCATACTCTGTCATCTGTAGATACTCTAACGTGACAACACAATGTGTCTGCTTCAAACAAAATCAGCGGTCTGTCTGGTTGAGCTAACGGCTAACCTGCTCTCTCAGATTAAGATTAGGTTAACAGCATCATGCTTAATGAAGGCACGCGTGAATGAATGAGTCACACTATAACACCGGAGCCCGGCCTGTTTTCTGCGAAATTGATAATTTACAGTACCGTTAACGTTACAGGCAGCGGCTCCTCCCCGGAGCTCCAGCAGCACAAGCTAGCGCCAGCAAGCAGGGATGCTACTTACTAGCTAAGCTAACGCTCTCTTCACCGCGTTAACCACTGGACAGGGCCGCCAGTGTGTGTTTTAAACTGGATACTGTGTCTAACCAGCCGATAGTCATAATGATGCTAACAACCCTGCAGCTTGCGGTTAGCTCAGCCCTCCTCTGCTGGCAGGGCCTTAGCAGCTTAGCTTGCTGTTAGCTAGCCACTACTCGATAAAATATAAAGTCAGCTAGAATGGCGTCTCCTTCAACGCCGCCATGTTGTATCAAGCTATAAAATGATGAAGCCACCAGCTGACCTTCTCCTTTTTGGTTTTGTTCGGCATCTTGACAGCGCAGCAGGGATCTTTTCGTCCACGGAGGATCCGTGATGTTCTTCCCCGGAACTCAGACGACGTCACTCATTCCGCCTCAGCTCTCTGTGCCCGTTCTAGGTCCACGTAATCCGATTGGCTGCTCACCAGCACATCCTACCTAGCAACGCCTGCAAGGATTTTTCCGATTGGCTGCTGTGAGCGTAGCGACAAGGTGAAGATGAAGGGAGGAGGTGAGTCTTCCCCAGCAACAAAATACCTGCAGCCACAGCTGGAAGGAGTACTCCGGTACTACACTTCAGTCCATGTACTAATACCAGTGTAGAGATACTACACAAAGAAGTCCTCCATTCAAACTAACTGAAAGTATTAAAACTATCAGCAACAAAATAAGACTTAAAGTAATAAAAATAAAAGTCCTCATCATGCAGAATATTTTCTATCGTTTCCCTAAACATGGAGCTCATTTCAGTGACTTTATATACCGCTGCTACTTTAATCTACAATGACACTTTAGCGTGTACATTATTATTATTATTATATTTAATAATAATCTGAATCTGTTAAGTTACTGTCTGAAATAAGTAAGTTTCCCAGGTTGGGATCAATAAAGTAATTCTATTCTATTCTAAATGAATATACTGCAGTAATTATACAAGTTAAGTACAATTATCTGAGAATAGCACAGGAGAGTAAATGTAGTATAGATCTGGGTAGGAGGAATTAATACAAGTATTATCATACTACCACTACGACTGGAAAAGACAATAATAACAGTAATAATAATTAAGATTTTTGTATAAAAATCAGAGCAAACAGAGCTGTTGTTGTTTCTACGCTTTTATTAAAACTCTTGAAGTAACAGAACTATTCAGATACACCAACACTGACCTCAGATCAGTCATAAACCACCAACACTGACCTCAGATCAGTCATAAACCACCAACACTGACCTCAGATCAGTCATAAACCACCAACACTGACCTCAGATCAGTCATAAACCACCAACACTGACCTCAGATCAGTCATAAACCACCAACACTGACCTCAGATCAGTCATAAACCACCAACACTGACCTCAGATCACTGCTTTTGGTCCACTTGTTTAAATGAGGAAAAACAAACTTTGAGTAGAACAGAGGAGGAACTGGAGGTGATTCAGGTTTTCAGGACTTAATCTGCAAAAGGAGACCTTAAAAGACCTTTGAGCAACACAAAGTAACTTTTAACTCAAAAGGCAACACTTTTTAGCGAATATAACTGAATGTGTTGTTGAGTTTTTGTTGGTAACAACAGACATACTGGACTGAAACTGATCAGACACTGGCGAAAACAACAGGAGGGTTTGATGAAACGACAAACTGGTCCTTTATACAGATTAAGGTCAATGTTTTCAAAGTCTGTCAGCGTCTCTTTGCCATCTGCCTTCAAGTCCAGTAACTGACCCATCAAAGACTTCCTAGAGGTGGTTCTAAAGGAACCCTTAATCTGAGTCAGGTCCTACTCAAAGTTAAAGTCATAATCAAAGTCCAGAGAGGTCATGTCTGAGGGGAGGCCCAGGGTTTCAGGGGTGATCTCCACATTGTGAGAATCGTCCTCTCCCGGTGGTAACCCAGACCCAGGATCTGACGTGTCCAGACCAGAAGCTGCCAAGTCAGAATCTCCTGAAGCAGGTTCAGGCTCAGCCTCAGACTGGCTCTGCTGCTGCTGCTGCTGCCGGGTCTGGTATCTGGTTTGAGATCTGGTCTGTCGGACAGGGTGAGGGGCAGGAGGGGTTCTCTTTCCTCTGGTTCTGGGGCCTGGTTTGGGTGCAGCTTCTGGAGCAGTGTCAGGGTGAGTCTCTGGATGGGACCCCGGGTCTGGTTGGAGCTCTGTTTGGATTTGAGGAATCAGTCTGGGTTGGGACTCAGCTTCTGATGTTAGTCCCACCTTGGCAGGGTTGATCTGTGGGGCAATTTGGGATTTCTGAGTGGAGGACTGGTTTTGGGGTACACTCTGGGCCTCGGTCTGGACCACCTCGGGTGTTGGAGCTGTGAGGGACTGCAGGGACCAAACAGATGCAATCTGGATGTCTGGTTCTAGCTGGGTTTGGGGACTCAGGTCTGGTTGCAGAGACTTACACACCTCAGATGGAGTCTGGGATCGGTTAGGAAGCTGAGGTTGTGGTTTTGGTGCTTGTGTGGCAGGAAGTTTATTTTTACTGGTGCCATTTCCATCCGATGATGGTTTGGTGATGGACGAGGTGCCCGATTGGCTGTAGAAGATGTCAAACAGGTCCTGGGCTTTGGCTGCAGCCAGGTTACTCTTCAGTTTCTCTGACTTCAGAACTCCTTCACCCTTGTTGATGAAAGGTGGAGGCTTGACGAAAACCGTACGGGTTTGCTCAGCCTCCGGGACACCGGGAGCTGCCACGTCGGACACAACTTCGACCAGGGTCAGCTGAGCTGGTTTAACCTCAAAGATGGGTCGAGGTTGAGGCCCAAATGGTGCGGGTCTTGACTCTGTTGGTGAAGTCCCAGGAGCACCACTTGATGGTGCAGTTTGAGGCCCACATGGTGAAGGTCTTGGCTCTGATGGTGCAGTCCCAGGTGCACTACTTGATGGTGCAGGTTTAGGCCCAAATGGTGCAGGTCTTGATTCTTTTGGTGCAGACCCAGGAGCACCACTTGATGGTGCAGGTTTAGGCCCAAATGGTGCAGGTCTTGGCTCTGATGGTGCAGTCCCAGGTGCACTACTTGATGGTGCCGGTCTTGACTCTGCCGGTGCAGTGCCAGGTGCACTAATTGATAGTGCAGGTCGAGGCCCAAATGGTGCAGGTCTTGACTCTGTTGGTGAAGTCCCAGGAGCACCACTTGATGGTGCAGGTTTAGGTCCAAATGGTGCAGGTCTTGATTCTGCCGGTGCAGTCCCAGGAGCACCACTTGATGGTGCAGGTTTAGGTCCAAATGGTGCAGGTCTTGACTCTGTTGGTGCAGTCCCAGGAGCACCACTTGATGGTGCAGGTTTAGGTCCAAATGGTGCAGGTCTTGACTCTGGCGGTGTAGTTCCAGGTGCACCTGCTAATTGAGACTTAATATCCAACAGTGACTTTTGGATGGTCAGAGCCCTGGTGAGACCATCAGAGAAGGGTGGTTCAGGAATGGTTCTGTTGGGTATGGGTCCTAGACTGTTGTGGGGTCTAATGGACAAGAAGGTGTTCAAGGGTGCAGGTTTGCCCATCATGGTGGTTTTTCTCAGGACTGCAGCCGGTGCAGGGAGGTTAGGTCGGATCCTCCCTCGATTGGTGTGTCTGGGTACCCAGGGAGGCATGGTGTTGCCCCCCAGCTTGCTGGCAATCTCCTTGGCGACAGCCATAGATTTTGCAAAGGAATCCTCGACAGAAACCGGATTCTGCTTGGTGGCTTCTTCGTCATCCTTGAGGAACTCGGCAGCAACTTTCTCCGCCTCCTTTGCCAGGACATTCTCCTTCTTCTTCCAGGTGAACTTCCCGAATGAAGGGCCCGCCGCTACCGGCACCGGTTTGCCAGTTTCCAGGCTCTGCTTGCGGAGCTTGGCCCTCATGGCTGGACTGGGTCCACAGAAGATTCTGGGTGGTTCATAGGGCTTCGGTGGAGGTTCTGGTCTGGTTTCTGGTCTCCCTGCTGGTTTTCCCACCTTAGTCTTCTTCACTGAGTCCTTCTCAGCTTCACCTCGGTCAGGTTTTGATCTGGATTCTGAAAACTTCCCGTATTTAGCCTCCTCATTTCTCGGTCCATATTTGGGTCGACTGTCATACCGGTCGTCTTCGTCTCGGCGGTACCGGTACCGGTGCTCCTCCTCCTTTCGGTACTTTGCCCTCTCCTCCTCCTCCTCCTCTCTGTGGCGGTATTTATCTTCCTTCTTGCTGCTTCTGTACTTCTCCTCCTCCTCCTTCTTCTTGCAGAGAAGTTTCTCCTCCAGACTCCTGGTGTTCTTCATTTCCTCCTCTTTCTTGATCTCTTCCTCCTTTCTAGTTTTCTCCTCCTTCTGAACAGTGCTACTCTCTTCCTTCTTTTTCTCCTTGTCTTTTTTCTCCTTCTTGTGTTTGGTCTTTTCATCCTTCTTCTCCTCTTCCTCATGTTTGTGTTTCTTGCCGGTAGTGTCAGAAGCCAGTCCGGCCTGGCGGTCCAGGTTCCTCCTCTGCTCGTACAGTGGATTCTCATACATTTGTTTCTGAAGCATTAAAACAGAAAAACAACAGTTTAAATGTTAAATAGAGTCTGGAAAGAAATGCTTAATGATACTGCCTTCATGTCACTCATCTCACTGACATTTTCACAGTGGCAGAAATACCATCACTAACATTTCAGCCTGAAGTTCAACATAAGAAGTTTGTACAATCTGAAAAGTCATTGTGATGATGCTATTTAAGCTGTTAGTCTGGTGCTTTAATTTAGTTTCTGTACTAGCTAGCACTGTCAACATGTTTTTTTTAATCTGATGCTTTTATTTTGTCTCTGAAACACACCCTTCCTAGCAGCTTCCTGTTTCCTGCTGCAGTCATGGAGAATGACAGCAACACGCTTTGAAATGTTTGGTTTTATTTTGAACAACTTAAACCTGATATGCATCTTGTGTAGCAACTGAATTAAAATATCAGGGAAGTTCTCGTTTGAGCTAGCGGCTATGAGCTAAGCTAATGCCAGTGCAGCTAATCAGATGGATGCTGGAAAACAGGCTAAAGCTCCTATTTCTCTGTGATCAAGTGTGCGCAGACTCCAGCTCTTGTTAACTGGTGTCAGCTGACCATAGACCAGTCAACATCATGAAGACTCTGGTCTAAGGACCAACTCTAATTGGCTGGTTGTCACCTGACATTATTGATCAGACACTCATTGATCAGATGATCTGAAGAACTGAAGGACAATAATAGACTGAATCATCCGACAGCTCTACTGTCTGTTCAATTTAACGGTGCAGGGACAACCAATGCAGCTCTACACGTCATCAACAAAGAACTTCCTGTGGTGATGTTCATACCTTGTACTTCTCATTGTGAGAGTGGGTGGTGGCGTGCTCCTCAGCACAGATAGCGTCTCCGTAAAACTGCTGACACAGGAGGCAGAAGAATCCTCTGACCGGCAGCAGGAACTCTGAACCTGCAGGAAAACAATGGCGTTTAGACGCACCACTGTGGTACACATACGTGCCAATCATGTTTACCTGGCGGACGCCTTCCACATCCAGAACCTGTCAGGACAGAAGAGGATCAGAGACGAGGCAATACCTAATAACTAAAAAATGATTAAATATGTAGAGAGTGGATGGTGGTGAATAGGTCAGATGTCAGAAGCTCCACAGTTTTCTACAGGAGGTTACTGCAGGTCTTTCCCAGCAGCCTTATCTTGAGGACAAGACATGAAACAAATGAACTGACAGCAGAGATGAGTTCGAAGTTTCCTCTGTGGTCTTGTGTTCATTAAGACATCCACCTGGAAGCAGAACACGCTCACAAGATTCAGCGGCCCGGACAGCGGCGGCACATCGACGCAAAAAGCAGCACTTAAGGAAGTGACGGGTGTGTGGTGCGGTTACCTTTGGCTGGTTTGGTCAGCTTCTCCTCTGACTGCAGGTTCTTGGTGATTTTGGTGGGAGAGGATGCCCAGGGCCGGTCGTACGGGTCCAGAGTCTGAGGGGCCAACAGAGGGTTAAGTCCAGGAGGCGTCTGGTGAATTTAATCTCTGATAAAAATGGTTTTGTGATGTTCATCAAAATCTTAAAACAAACCTTCCGGTGGGTTTTGCTGTGCAAGTGTGTGAAAAAATCAAACATGGAACCAGAGGTGATGTTACAGTTTCTGCACCAGTGGTTTCCTGCATCGTAGTATTCAAATGGCTCTGGGGGCGGCTCTGGGGGCGGGGTGGTGGCTGAGGGCGGCTTATCCTGAGGCGCTCTCGATGTCGATGCCACCACTGGTGTCTGCTAAGAGACAAAGATGGAGGAAGATCAAATGGCGACTATGAGGGGACACAGAGGATTCAGTCAAACTGAAACTGTCAATACCATCTTTAAAAAAATAAAAGAAAGGTTTCTCACCTTCACTAAGCTGAAGCCTCCAGGACGTCAAGGACAAGTTTAACGAGAATCCAGTCGCTTTTAAACCGACCGCATTAAAATCTGTTTTTTTTTTTTGTTTTTTTTAATTAATCCTCAGTCAGAAAAAGAAATGATGTTCCAGGGAAATGTCACTACTGAGCTTACTGAGAGCGACACATTCAAATGCTAACAGTGAGCCAGAAACAGTAAGGTGGTTAACACAGAGAGCTAATCAATGAGGTTTTGAATAATGTGAAGGCTAGTGAACGCTAACACTAGCTTAGTCAATGCTAACTGTGCTAAGTTTGTAAATGAAAGAGGGTTAGTTCAGATGTTTTGAAGTAGGAAGCTCAATCGCTGCTCCAGTGAATAAAGTGCATTCACTAAAGCAGTCATTAATCTCTAAACATTGTCGCAGAAATACAGCCACACCAACCGGTTATTTTTTTTTTTAAACATCACTAGTTTAAACTGACACAGCACAATAAAAAAAAAAAAACACTCAAGATTAACGTTGCTTCTTTTTTTTTTTTTTTAAAATCAAACACAGATAATAAATATAGAAAATCCAACACTCCTTGCGCTGATGTTTCACAATAAAAGCCTTTTCTGACAGGCTTTTAATGTAAGACAGAATGGAGGAAATGCACATTAAATTCTATTTACAGGTTCAGGTAATCTCTATGTCCTGTCAGACAAAAAGAAAGCACAAAATATCTATCTGCCTGTTACAGGTGAGTGAATAACGGTTATGTTTAGCTTCTGTTTTAATCGTAGATCTGACACTTTCGCCAATTATACAAATTGTTTATCTTCCCTTTTACTGTCAGAAAAACTGGTAATATCTAAATATTTAAATGAATGTATTGCGAAGAAGCCCTAGCTATGGTTCAGTAGTAGTTCCTGTTTTACCTTTATTGTGGATGCGCTGACTTCCTGTCGTTTCTCAGTACTCCTCTCAGCTTTCAATTTCTTTTTCTCCGGCTCGTCCTCCAGATCCTCGGCCGGCCTGATGGTCCGGCGCGGCCGATCAGATGGGATCAGGCCGAGGATGAGCGCGACCTTTTCGATTTCATTGCGTTTTTTCTCGGCGGCTTCATGCTCTTTACGCAGACTGGAGATCTGAGCCATGACCTCCTCCTGCAGGTGGCTGATCTCCAGCAGCAGAGGGTCTTTATGGCCGCCTTTCTCCCGTCGCTTCTTCCTCAGCAGCTCGCCTGAGAGGAGTGAATGGAGTCTGGTGAGAGGAGAGCTTAAATTACAGCTTTAGTGAATGGAGTCTGGTGAGAGGAGAGCTTAAATTACAGCTTTAGTGAATGGAGTCTGGTGAGAGGAGAGCTTAAATTACAGCTTTAGTGAATGGAGTCTGGTGAGAGGAGAGCTTAAATTACAGCTTTAGTGAATGGAGTCTGGTGAGAGGAGAGCTTAAATTACAGCTTTAGTGAATGGCGTCTGGTGAGAGGAGAGCTTAAATTACTGCTTTAGCGAATGGAGTCTGGTGAGAGGAGAGCTTAAATTACTGCTTTAGTGAATGGAGTCTGGTGAGAGCAGAGCTTAAATTACTGCTTTAGTGAATGGAGTCTGGTGAGAGGAGAGCTTAAATTACAGCTTTAGTGAATGGCGTCTGGTGAGAGGAGAGCTTAAATTACAGCTTTAGTGAATGGCGTCTGGTGAGAGCTTAAATTACAGCTTTAATGAATGGAGTCTGGTGAGAGGAGAGCTTAAATTACTGCTTTAGTGAATGGAGTCTGGTGAGAGGAGAGCTTAAATTACAGCTTTAGTGAATGGAGTCTGGTGAGAGGAGAGCTTAAATTACAGCTTTAGTGAATGGAGTCTGGTGAGAGGAGAGCTTAAATTACTGCTTTAGCGAATGGAGTCTGGTGAGAGGAGAGCTTAAATTACTGCTTTAATGAATGGAGTCTGGTGAGAGCAGAGCTTAAATTACTGCTTTAGTGAATGGAGTCTGGTGAGAGGAGAGCTTAAATTACAGCTTTAGTGAATGGAGTCTGGTGAGAGGAGAGCTTAAATTACAGCTTTAGTGAATGGAGTCTGGTGAGAGGAGAGCTTAAATTACAGCTTTAGTGAATGGAGTCTGGTGAGAGGAGAGCTTAAAATACAGCTTTAGTGAATGGAGTCTGGTGAGAGGAGAGCTTAAATTACAGCTTTAGTGAATGGAGTCTGGTGAGAGGAGAGCTTAAATTACAGCTTTAGTGAATGGAGTCTGGTGAGAGGAGAGCTTAAAATACAGCTTTAGTGAATGGAGTCTGGTGAGAGGAGAGCTTAAATTACAGCTTTAGTGAATGGAGTCTGGTGAGAGGAGAGCTTAAATTACAGCTTTAGCGAATGGAGTCTGGTGAGAGGAGAGCTTAAATTACTGCTTTAGCGAATGGAGTCTGGTGAGAGGAGAGCTTAAATTACAGCTTTAGCGAATGGAGTCTGGTGAGAGGAGAGCTTAAATTACAGCTTTAGTGAATGGAGTCTGGTGAGAGGAGAGCTTAAATTACAGCTTTAGTGAATGGAGTCTGGTGAGAGCAGAGCTTAAATTACAGCTTTAGTGTAAGTCTGGTGTATTTAAATGAACTCACCTTGCTGCTTCCTGAGTCTCTCCAGCTCCTTCATCAGATACTCCTTCTTCTTCATCCTGATCTCTCTCTCCTGCTTCAGATGCTCTCTCTCCTCCAGAACCTGAAGAGAACAGATAGATTGCGTTAGGTTCTGCTCTGCCCTGTTGTCTCACCTGCATCGTGTGATAAACGTAGCTGACACCTTTTGCTTCTGGCTCTCGTTGTTCTGCTGCTCGGACACTTTCGTCTCACGGCTGCTGGCTTTTCCTTTCTCACAGTCCTGAACAGAAGTCCTCCCTGAACCTGCCAGTGATGCAACAACCAGGGGTTATATCAGTGAGCTAACTCTCTGTAGAGCTCTTATGTTGTTCGTTCACTATGAAGTGATGATTTGTTGTTCCAAACAGAAATCATAGCAATGGTGGACTGACCTTTGACCTCTGGCTCAGACTTGCTGTAGGGTTGATTGTAGGGCAGAGTGGGGGCAAACTCCTCGGGGCTGGTCGGGGGGGGCAGGGCCATGTTTGGGGGCGGGTACATGGGTTGCCACTGCTGGTGCATGTAGGGAAGGTAGTTTCCATACTGGCTGTAACCCGGCGGGGGGAAGTTCGGCAACATCATACCATGGACCTGAGAGGGGGGGTAGGGGGGTATGGGCAGGTCAGAGTGGGGGTGCAGGATGTTGTGGTCGGGGGATTGTGGCAGTGGCTCTTTATTTGGTGGTGTCTCTTTGTTGGGCTCCCGGATGTCTTTTTGAGACTTGGGCGGTGCAGAGCACTTCCTGCCGCCATCGTCACTGCTCCAGCTGCCCCCTCGCCCCCGACTGCTACTGCTGGAGCTGCCACTTTGGCTCCGCCTCCTGCGGCCCCGGCTGCCATCCGAGCTGCCGGAGGAGTACTTCCTGCTGCGTGTGGGCGTCTTTGGAGGTGGCTTGTTTCCATGGAGACGCTCCTTGGTCCTGGCAGCCATCTTGCTGATCTCGGTCACACCCAGATCCAGGCCGATTGTCTTCAGCAGGTCCTGGATCTTCTCATACTCCTCCATTGCCTGGCGCTCACCCTCCTCCAGCGGTTCTGTCCCGGGTGGTATTGTGATGTGATGGTCGGAGCTGATGGAGTGCGGGTCAGCATACCGCTCGGCCATGTCGGCGTGGGTCTGGGGATGGCCCTGGAGGTTAGGCGGGATGCCCTGGAGACCGTACGTCTGAGCGAGGACATGCTTCTGTGGAGGGTAGTCTCCATACAGCACCTCCTCTGTCACATCTCCGTACAGATCCAGCTCCTGGTGCCGGATAAGCTCGGACGGCGTTGGAGGTTTGGGATCCTCCGAGTCTCCATACAGGAACTTCTCCTCATCATCGATTTCATCCACCTTCTCCTGAGACCTGGCTGCTGGGGGGGCCAGCAGGTGGAGGATCTCTTTGATCTCTGCATCCATGCTGCCACGGTGAGCCATCTGCGGGTCGGACCGCAACTCAGACAAGACAGAAGCTACCATCTGAGGCTCCATTCCTTTAACGGCCTGCAGCAGCTGGTCGGCCACCCGGGACATGGAGGGTCCCTCTAGACTTCTTGGAGAGTCTGTGGTCTGAAACACAAAGAAACCTGTTAACAAACAGTTCTGAGATGCATGTCCTGGTTGCTTGGCGGATTAAGCTGCTGGCATCCTACCCTGAGAGACGGTGAGATCTCGGAGTCGGTGCGTTTCTTCAGGATGGACTTGGTCGGCAGACTCAGCATCTCCTCCAGCTCCTTCCTGCGCCGAGCTGTCTCCAGCTCTCTGAACTCTTTCCTGGATTTCTCATCACTGTTGTCACTGCTGCTTGAGGTGCTACTGCTGCTGTGACTCCTCCGATGGCTCTTACCGTGCCCGTGGTTCCGCCCTCTGGATCTGGATCTGGATCTGGACCTGCTGCGGGCACGGCTCTTGCTCCGGCCACGGCTCTTTCCTCGACTCCGGTCTGGGCTGTGGCTCTTGCTTCGGCCCCGGCTCCTTCCCCGGCTTTTGGCCCTTTTCCGGTCTGGACTACGGCTCCTTCCTCGACTCTTACCCCGGCTCTTGGCCCGGCTCCGATCTGGACTGCGGCTCCGTCCCCGGCTCTTGGCTCGGCTCCGGTCTGGACTACGGCTCTGGCTACAAGGCCGGCTCCTGCTCCGTCCCCGACTCTTGGCTCGGTTTCGGGCCGGACTCCTGCTATGCTCATAGTCGGTTCGAGGAGGGTAGTCTCTGCAGGGAAACACTAGTTGAACTGGACTGCAATTTACCAAGTTTCAGAACAGACTCTTGATAAACTATCAATCAGCAACAATCATCACTGATCAATATATCCCTCCAGTTGTCACTGATGTTCTCACTGAATCATAAATAACAGAAAGAATAATTTGTAGCCATATGTTGTGTTGAAAAAGCAGCTAAAATGTTAGCGTAGCCTGGCACCGATCAATCCAAACTCCACTCAGAAAACTAGCATTTTCAAAGTTGATTGCTTGATGTCCCGCAGGCAGACCTGACAAAGCAACAGTTCAGACTTTATACAAATCAGCGGTGTTCTGAAGTTGATTCAGTATGTGTAGCCACAGCTACCTTGAAAAAGTAATCTGATTACTCTTTTAAAGTAAATAACTTAAGTTTCTTTACTGATTATTTACCTCCAGGTGACATCATGAAGAGACAGCAAACAGTGTCCTGTCATATCATGATGAGTGTCCACATGTATTAAGTGCTTATTCTTCCTGTTGTTGGTATAATATGTAATACAAACGTGTTCAGCTCAGGTGGTTTAAAACTGGCTTCAGACTCAGTGAGATATTAAAAACAAACACTCTGAATTTCATGTTTCAACCAAGCCTTTCTTTTATTTCAAATTATAGTATTTTCAGGAAATTATTATAATATTATGAAAAAAAAACTGTGAAATAAATGATCATCTAGATTTCAAAACATTACGACTCTCTATTTTTAAAATCAAGTCACCCAACTTTCTTCTACTTCGTTGTCTCTACCACTTAAATAAACCAAAAACCATTCAGCAGTAAAACATGTATATCAGTAACACTATTTCAGAGAGATGGCCCTTTTCATGGATACCTGTCATGATGGCGTGAAGGGGTGGCGCCTGATGATCCAGTCAGCTCGTTGCCGACGGTGATGACTAGGTTGTGGTCGATGGGACCTGGACCACGAGGTGATGGAGACCTCTGCAACAGAGCAATCACTACATTAAAGAAACCAAAAACAAAATCTGTGTTTTCAGGAGTGTCATTTAAAGGTCACCTATTATGCAAAATTCACTTTATAAAGATAGTATAACAGTAGCATGTGTCCCCATAGCCTGTGGATGAGGCCCCAGGAATGAAAAAAGTCTGTCACCTCCCTCCCCTGCTTACTCCCCTTCTTTGCCAATGTGTGCTGAAACAGGCGAGTTGAACATTATTCTGCTTATGATGTCAAGAGCAGGGATGCCCCTCTCTCCAGTAGAGGACACTGCCTTTGAGCACCAACTGTCTGGGACATAGCTACACACATGGAGCTGTAAGTTATTTCATTTTGTGTTGCTTTACTGTGTATCTCTACTTAGCATGACGGCCTGTAAACATGTCCGTATAACGTGCAGCTACCGGAGGGTAGCTCCGGTACCTCCTGTAGCTGCAGTGCTAAACAGAACATGTTTATAGGCCGTCACGCAAAGTAGAGCTGCAACACAAAAAAGAAAAAGAAGAAGAATTCCTTTATTAATCCCTCAATGAGGGAAATTACATTTTTTTCACTCTGTTAGTATATATACATATATTTTTTCAATTGCACATTACACACACAAGTCATGAAACAAACATGCATTAGAGGAGAGGTGTCAGAGTGAGGGGGCTGCCCCTTATCCAGGCGCCCCGAGCAGTTGGGGGTTCGGTGCCTTGCTCAAGGGCAAAGGAGGAGGAACTGGCACCTCTCCAGCTACCAGTCCACTCTCCACATTTTGGTCCGACCTGGACTTGAACTGGCGACCCTCCGATTCCCAGCCCAAGTCACTACAGACTGAGCTACTGCCGCCCCAAAAAAAATGGATTGACTTACAGCTTCCACGCCTGGAGTGTCCCGGACAGTTGGTACCGATCCATGCTTCAGCTTCAGCTGTGTAGCCAAGCATAATTTGTATGGGACCATGTTTACAAAGCAGTCCTCTGGAGCTCGTTTAGCACTACCGCAAACAGCGCTGCGATTGCTGCAGAGCTAAAGTTTGTGTCCTTGAGTAATTAATATCAGGAGACATTCAACATAAGCTCTGTGAGCACAAGGCTCATTTGGGGTAATACATTGAACAGAATATTGTTGGACGTCTGAGACCTATATAAAATTGCCAAAAAAGTCTATAATATGTGATCTTTAAAAATAAACTTTTATCAGTCAGTCAGCTCCAACATATATAATATGTAACAATAACCCAACTTTATCACAGTAAACTAGACAGATGGTGATTTATTAGTATAATTATTCTGTTGAAGCAGCTATAAAATCTATGCAAGCTGTTTACATTTCAATTAATTAATATTTGACATGTGACAGAATAAAAAAGGACTGTGTGAGTTCATGACTACAGACATTTACTTGAATTAAACATTTAGGGCTTATGGAGCACTTCTTAAAATTACGTTATTGCTATCATTCATCCTTTTTAAATAAACTAACCGATAAAGATAGTGAATAATTAGTAAACAGCTGAATAAATAATTCTGACAGCAGGGCTGCAGTGTGACAAATGCTGTATATAGTCTGCTAAATTAACACACACATTATGGGATGTAAGCCCCTGCAGGAGAACTGCACAGTAAATGTACTGAGTATCACTGACTCACCATAGATCCTCCACACCTCATCCAAACTCCTTTCATAAAACTGTGAATTTAAGCTTTGAAACATTCAGCTAGCACCTCAGAGCAGGACAGCTAGCAGGAGCTAGTTAGCATCAGTACAGTGAACATTTTAAAATACTAGGATTTAGAAGTTGAACTGAATGAAAGTTCACTTGATGCGTTTGTCTGGAACATTTCATAAAGAATGCTAACGTTCAGGCTAAAGCGGGTATGGAACCGAGATAAACCTGACACAGAATCGGTGTGCTAATATATATGCTATGCTAACTGCGTATCTGGCTCTAAACATTGTTTATGGACAGGAACATGAACCACCCCAGTTTGTTGGGAGCTTTTCATTTTGTCCCCGGCTGGCTCACCTCTCTCGGCGGACCGCCGACCCAGTGCTCCGGGCCCCGCGGGCCTCCTGACCCAGGGGAAGGGTACCTCCTGCGTGGCGGAGAGCGGCGGTAGGGATCCATAGGACCATGTTCGTGGTAGCCGGGGTTGAAAGGAGGCCTTGGTCGGTTCCTATCGTCTCTGTAACCCGGGGCTGGGTAAGGCCTCGGAAGCGGCACACCTCGGCCTTCGAAGGGCGGCCGGTAGCCTCCTCTTAGTGGAGGCCGGCCTCGGTACATCTCAGAGTCTCTGTCTGCCCGTGGTCACCCAACTGAGCGCTCCAGCGTTGAGTTTGGTTCAAAGTGATTATTAATTATTTTATAAACAATTTTTGATAACCTGGACCATCTCTGCCACAACCAGCCTCTTCTTCTTCAGAAATAAACAGAGAACGGAGAAGCTACTGCTCCCCCTACAGGAGGCTACTGAAACTACTGCTCCCCATACAGGAGGCTACTGAAACTACTGCTCCCCCTACAGGAGGCTACTGAAGCTACTGCTCCCCCTACAGGAGGCTACTGAAGCTACTGCTCCCCCTACAGGAGGCTACTGAAGCTACTGCCCCCCCTACAGGAGGCTACTGAAACTACTGCTCCCCCTACAGGAGGCTACTGAAACTACTGCTCCCCCTACAGGAGGCTACTGAAGCTACTGCTCCCCCTACAGGAGGCTACTGAAACTACTGCTCCCCATACAGGAGGCTACTGAAGCTACTGCTCCCCCTACAGGAGGCTACTGAAACTACTGCTCCCCATACAGGAGGCTACTGAAACTACTGCTCCCCCTACAGGAGGCTACTGAAACTACTGCTCCCCCTACAGGAGGCTACTGAAACTACTGCTCCCCCTACAGGAGGCTACTGAAGCTACTGCTCCCCCTACAGGAGGCTACTGAAACTACTGCTCCCCCTACAGGAGGCTACTGAAACTACTGCTCCCCATACAGGAGGCTACTGAAACTACTGCTCCCCCTACAGGAGGCTACTGAAACTACTGCTCCCCCTACAGGAGGCTACTGAAACTACTGCTCCCCCTACAGGAGGCTACTGAAGCTACTGCTCCCCCTACAGGAGGCTACTGAAACTACTGCTCCCCCTACAGGAGGCTACTGAAACTACTGCCCCCCCTACAGGAGGCTACTGAAGCTACTGCTCCCCCTACAGGAGGCTACTGAAGCTACTGCTCCCCATACAGGAGGCTACTGAAACTACTGCCCCCCCTACAGGAGGCTACTGAAACTACCGCCCCCCCTACAGGAGGCTACTGAAGCTACCGCTCCCCCTACAGGAGGCTACTGAAGCTACCGCCCCCCCTACAGGAGGCTACTGAAGCTACCGCTCCCCATACAGGAGGCTACTGAAACTACCGCCCCCCCTACAGGAGGCTACTGAAGCTACTGCTCCCCCTACAGGAGGCTACTGAAACTACTGCTCCCCATACAGGAGGCTACTGAAGCTACTGCTCCCCCTACAGGAGGCTACTGAAACTACCGCCCCCCCTACAGGAAGCTACTGAAGCTACCGCCCCCCCTACAGGAAGCTACTGAAGCTACCGCCTCCCCTACAGCAGGCCACTGAAACTACCGCCCCCCCTACAGGAAGCTACTGAAGCTACTGCCCCCCCTACAGGAGGCTACTGAAGCTACTGCTCCCCCTACAGGAGGCTACTGAAACTACCGCCCCCCCTTCAGGAAGCTACTGAAGCTACCGCCCCCCCTACAGGAAGCTACTGAAGCTACTGCCCCCCCTACAGGAGGCTACTGAAGCTACTGCGTTTTAAATTAAAATAAGTAAGAACACACTACAAACCATAAGAAATGATAAAATGTTTATTATTGATAACACATTTTTTAAATCACATTTAGTCGCAACTCCTAACACAAAAATGTCTCATAACTTTCAACAAATCAGGTAAGATGCACCATAAGCGATTAGCAATGCTTCTCTTTTCTTATAATAATAAAAACAATAATAATAACAATATCATCCGTTCTAGTGTGTTTAT
Source organism: Synanceia verrucosa (assembly GCA_029721515.1). Lineage (NCBI taxonomy): Eukaryota > Metazoa > Chordata > Actinopteri > Perciformes > Synanceiidae > Synanceia > Synanceia verrucosa. The sequence goes on from CM056562.1 coordinate 26,219,424, forward strand.
TTAGGAGAAAAGAGACAGAAAGTCAGTGGCTGTTAAATTTAATGTGTCACGGAAAGTAAACATGCTAACTAGCTGCAGTTCTCATGCTTCCTTTGAACTACAGGATGAACGCGTGTTTGCACCCATGCTGCTAGCTATGACCTGAAATATAACTCAATGTAAAAGAAGTGATTGCGCTTAGCTTCTAGGTCAGCTCCATCTCCCACTTCTCCAGGAAGTCCTGCAGGTTCAGGTTGAAAACATCAATGCCTTTGGGAGACAGGTGGACGCCGTCTGCCCGGTACAGGCCTGTGTTGGCGCCACACCGGATGTTGTCATGGGTCAGCGAGACACCGCCCAGCTCCGTCACAATATTCTGGATCCGGCGGTTCACTGTGGTCCGAACCAGGTCCACCTCGTGACTGTCGGCTGAGTGGCGCCACGCACGGCGGGGAAGGATGTTGGACCAGACGAGGAGGCAGTGCGGAAAGATGCTTCTCATGGAGGTCAGGTCCTTCTTGACAGAGGCCAACAGGTCAGTGGGGCTGTCGGTGCTCAGGTCGTTGCCACCCAGGTGCATGATGAGTACGTCCGGGTTGGGCCACGTGACCTTCAGCTGGTGGAGCTGGGGCAGGAGCTGGGCCCACGTCATGCCCTGGGTGCCCTTCCACCAGATGGTCACCTTGCTGGGGTCCATGCCCAGCTGCATACCTACCTCTGGAGACTTGGCCCGCGACTCAGCCCAGTAGACCAGCGAGTGGCCGCAGATCCAGACGTTCCTGGGCTCGCCGCTGACCGGGATGCCTGCAAATGTTCAAAGATGAGATTAGTAAGAAGCAGCTGATCCAGAATGTCCTCCAGCCCTCAAGCTGGTTTCACAGAGCCATTAGAGGTCTGTAGACCAGACTAACAGATTGATCTCTTCTGCACCAGATCAACCTGTTTCATAAATCTTTACGCTTGATAAATGTTGTCACACCTTTTATCAGTTAAACAGTGCTAGCTTCTTGTTTCATTAGCTAAGTATTATTAAGTCGTTAAGTAAGAACAAATCATCAGGAAAGTTAAGCATCAACCTCTGTCCTTACAGACTGAGAGACAAACTACTGGTCACAGTTAAAATGTCTTAGTGAGTCGAGCATCCTCAGCCTGATAAATCAGTGTGATTAAAGAATCAAATGATCACCTACCTTCACCGTCAACACAAAGTCCCAATCTGCAATGTACTCCCTTTTTCCTCATTTCAAAATAAAACTGCATTTGTGATACAACAGGTGTAGACTGAGGTTATAAAAAGAATAACTGGCTGCAAACAGAAGGATAACACACAACAAAAACTGCAAGAAACAAAGTGATTTTATCCTGATATTTAAGTTTAATTTAATTATCTTTTAAAATCTACCTTATTTCATTCGGGGGGAATGGAAAGTAACTGGTTTTAAGTCTTAATTTAGAAGAAAAATTTTTTCGAATTTTTCGAATTTATCATTTTCCATTTCTGTTCCCAGTGTTCAGTCTAATCTGGTCTAGGTCCTGGTCTGAACTGTTCTGGGTTCTATCTGGTTACATGGGCAGCGTATTCAAAGCATGAGGAATGAAGGCTGATCTGATAAAGTGGAGGAACAAAGACTGAATCAACAGAGGAAATTACCAAAAGCACAATCTGGATCACAGAACGCCTGAACTGACCCGCTAGCATCATAAACTGAGTTATAACAGAAACTATGACCTATGAACATGGAAGGAATATGGTTGATTCATCTCAAAGCTAACGTCAATAACGAAACCCTAAAGATGACGATGACTTACTGGCGATCTCTTAAGATTTCTATGCTAGCTCTATAAGCTAATGCTAGTTTAAAGTTCCATTCGCAGAAATAAATACTGAAATACTTGTTCAGCGGGCTTGGCTAATTAAAACATAGGCTAACTTAGAGTGCTAGCTGCTCCATGTTAACGGTAATCACATGAAGGTCTACGATCACTTATGTTAGGTATAGATTTACTTACCACAATGATGACAGACTACCAGTACTTCCAAAGCTAATGGTAAATGATGTTAAACGCTGTCGACATTAGCTTCCTGAGCTAACAGAGATAGTTTCAGACCGAAAGGAAAATGATTATTGAATGTCCCTCTGGAATAATTAAAGCATGTTATACATCCATTCATCTAATGTAATATACTTAGCTAGCATGCTACGCTAACTATGGAGTAAACACGTTTAACCTGGACCAGAGGCTTTAGTATTAATATTAACAAAACCACATTCTTAAAAAGAAACATAGGAATATAATGCAATGTGATAAATTACCATGCTATCTATTTTCGCTTCCTGAGCTAACATTACCTTCGCACCAGCTAGGTCATGGCTCAGACTACCAAAAAAAAACATTTCACAGTTATTACAGTTAGAAGTTACTTTAGGCTGTTACGTGAAATATTTGTGCTAAATTTAAATTAACATGGACACAATACTAATGGAACATTCCTGAACATATTCTTACTGACCACTAACCATGTGTTATGTCAATGACATCTGACTGACAAAGCACTCAGCGTTAGCTTCCTGAGCTAACGCTAAAGAACATGCTAATGCAGACATAATGTAAACTGTTTAACCAGGTCTGGCATAAACCAACTGAAGGACGTGAACTGGACTCGAGGCTTGGTGACTGGACTATAACTCCTTTACAACATCCAAATAAACCCCTTAAAATACTTGTTTCAGAGTAGATGAATGAAGGAGGCTTTACTTTGCAGGGTCACATGAAGTAGTCTTCTGGATCTTCGGTTCTCTTTTCTGGATATCCGGAACATTCAGCTACTATCTTCTCAGGTTGATGCAAACTTTCTTTATGACCAGTTTTACTACGACCTCCAGTCAGAAACACTCACATCTAGATGGAACATCTAGAAAAACAACCCTCACTGACTAATCTGTACACTCACTGCTAACAATACAACATCCAGATGTTAACATCATCTAGACAAGGAACTTCTGTCAGAGACCAACAGATGTTAATACTTGGAGATCTAGGGACAGAGTGGAAAACGCTTAGATCTTAGCATCTAGCTAACTAGTTAATATCTAGAGCTTAGCATCTGACTAACTAGTTAATATCTAGATCTTAGCATCTAGCTAACTAGTTAATATCTAGAGCTTAGCATCTGACTAACTAGTTAATATCTAGATCTTAGCATCTAGCTAACTAGTTAATATCTAGACCTTAGCATCTGGCTAACTAGTTAATATCTGGAACTTAGCATCTGACTATCTAGTTAATATCTAGATCTTAGCATCTAGCTAACTAGTTAATAGCTAAACCTTAGCATCTGGCTAACTAGTTAATATCTAGATCTTAGCGTCCAGCTAAGTAGTTAGTATCTAGATTTCAGCATCTAGCTTACTAATCTAGCTAGTTGCTGATGAAAACTGAAGTTGGTATCAAAGTCTTAGTTTTGCTTACTTATAGCTTTTAGTCCAGTACAGTATAATAAAACGTTCAGTGTTGATATCGGTACTAAAACATGTCTACATCAGCTTGATTATGCTGTACTATTGTACAGAGGGCCTGGCATTCCTTCATTGAGAACCGATTTCAAATGGGAGGCGTGAACTCTGTTGAAGTTTGAAACGATTGGAGCAGACTTAATCCAATCGCTAGTGTTTGGCCGTGACTTATGTAATGCGCCGCAAGCATTCAGGATAGCCAACTCCTTCACCACTAACGGCGCTAACTGAAAAATAAGACTTTTCCTGAACCCCTGTGGGGAGTAAAGCCACGACATCATTGCCAACAGTAAAACTGGTTCAACATTCCTCTTACTCAGACTTAAATTGCGGAATATTTGGAGCCTAACCAAAACGGATTGAATGGGTTCACTTCCGTTTCCTATGTGGAAACAACTATTAACTGGAAACTTTAGAGTGTATAACAGAAGGAGATACCTGGGAAGACCCTGTTCTTCAAATCAGCACTCTGTTTCTTGCGGCTCAGCCAGTCCTTGTAGTGCTGCTCCCTCTTTTCCAAAACCCTCTGGTTGTACAAATCCAGCTGCAACAGAAGAAAACATGTCAAAGGTCTCTATTGCATTGCGTGTGTTTCAGTCCAGTCGTATCACCGCTGATGGTACCTTCTCCTTCTGCTTGGTCTTGACTTCGTCGTCAGTCTCTGTTGACGTCTGAGGACTCAGGGATGGTGGCAAGACTGTGGGTAAATTGAACTGGACTGATTTGACTGGTTTGGCTGGTGGCTGAACAGCCAGAGATTTCACCGTCTCTATGACCTTCAGACATCTGGCCACTGTGGTAGAGATGGTAGACTGGTTGTTGTTAGCTGGACACAACGTTGCAGGCGTTGACAATGTCGTTGATGGTGGTGGTGACACAGCGGTGGTGGTCAAAAGCTGCACTGGACTGGTGGAGTTAAGGGGTGGAGCTTCAGGAGGCTGACCAATGAAAGGAAGGACAGCATGAGTAGAGGCTGGAGTGAATGGAGGTTGTCCTGCAGGGTGTTGGGGTGGAGGTCCAGGAGGAGGTCCTGGAGGAGTCTGTCTAGGACGCCTTGGAGGAGGTCCAGGGGGAGGTCCTGGAGGAACTCTCAGGGATTGGGCAGTGCCCATGCCAGCGGAGGTGGAGCTCTGATCTGAGGGACTCTGGGTAACAACTCCAAGGGGCCAGCTGACTGGCGGAGGCCCAGAAGGAGGTACCGGTGGAGGAGTAGTGGAGGGTGTACTGCTCATTGTCTTGGTCAGACTCTGCAGCTGCTGAGCCTTCTTCAGTGTCTCTAGCTCCTGCTGGTCCAGAAACCCTTCATACTCCAGGACAGCTTTACCTCTGCTGAGAGGCTCCAGACTAGAGGACCTGGCAGGCGAAGGGGAATGGACGCGATTTGATTCGGTGGAACTGGCTCTACTTGTTTGCAGTTCTTCCCTCGGGGATGACAGAATCTCTCTTTCCCTGGATGAGGACTTGATATTCTCTTGGGCTCGGCTCGCTAGTTTGGACATATCACCTGTGCTCAGCTTCAGGCCAATCGTACGGAGCAGACTCTGGATCTTGTCGTAAGGCTCTGACTTTTTCTTTGGTTCCTCACTGGTTCTCTCTACTGAGGATCTTTTAGGGCTTAGTGGAGTATTCTTCTGCTCCAGAGTCACACTGCTGCTAGACGGCTCTTGAGCCAATCCCACGATACGAGAGAAGCCTCCGCCGTCTTGAATGGCCCGCTCATGAGGCAGTAGGTCATCATTCACATGGACTGGTTCTGGTTTCTGCTCAGCATCCACTTTTTTATTTAGCATATCCAGGAAGCGATCAAGCGGTGGTTTCACAGCTGGAGATGCCTTCAGGGTCGGGGAGGGGCTTCTGGGAGGTGGTTCTGTGGGAGAGGGAGGCCTTAAGGTGTGTTGAGAAGATGAAGAGGCAGCGGAGAAAAGAGGGTGGGGGGAAGCAGCAGAAAGTAGGCTGGATTGGGAGGAAGATGAAGAACCATGTGGTTCTGAAGACTGGCTCTGTTTGACAGGACCATACGGATCATTGTAAGCCATGTATGCTGGGTCATAGTAGTGGTCATCATATGGTTCATCATAAACATCGTAGCGGTCAGTGTAACATTGGTGGGCAGGTGGCGGGCCACCATAAGAAGATTTGCCATAGAGAGATTCACCGTAGGGATGACTTTCATATGTTCTATCAGCATAGGGACTCTCGCCATAACGGCGTTCAGTATAGGACCGGCTGGCATACGGATCTCCAGGGCGGTTCCCGTACAGCTGGTCTGAGTAGGGACTGTACGGCCGATCATAATAAGTGTCATCATAGGGTCCCTCTGGTCGCTTCTTTAGGATGGAACGGAATGGTTTGTACTCAGCGAGTGGGACTGCAATCCGGCCATGGTCGTAGTCTATGCAGGTCCTCTGTCCAGGCTCCACCAGAGACTTTTTGTAGGCTATCATATCATTCAGCTCCTCCAGCTCCCGCTTCTTTCTGGCCAGCTCGTCGTCCATGACTCCTCGTCTGGGAGACGGACTCAACTCCCTCCTCCTCCTCCTCCTGTGACTTTCTTCACGCTCCCTGCTGACTTTGCGCCTCCTCTTGATGGTCTCCTCCTTGCTCTTCTCCCTGCTGTGGCTCCTGCTCCTGCTCCTGGTGCGGCTCCTGCTGCGACTCTTGGTGTGCTTGTTCGTCCTCTCTCGGCTCCAGCTTCTCCTGGACCTGTTGCTCTTACGGTCACGGCTGGTGCTGCGCTTCCTTTTAATTATGCGTCCGAACCGGTCTCTGGAAGGACTCCTGCTCCTACTTTGACTCCTGCTCTTGGCCCTACTCCTGCTGGGACTCCTGCTTCTGCTTTTACTCCTGCTCCTGCTTTTACTCCTGCTCTTGGCCCTACTCCTGCTGGGACTCCTGCTTCTGCTTTTACTTCTGCTCCTACCATACCTTCGGCGGGCAGAACCATGATCCCTTCTGCCGGTCATGCTGTCTTGCGTTCTCAGATTCTTCACCACAGCCTTCAGCTTGTCTGCCTCTGGTTTGTCTTTGCTGGAATGTCAGAAATAAAACAGACTTGTTAGAATCATTGTATTAAGTTTATATTTCCACAGACAAGTCTGTCCAAATCACCATCATACTGCTCATTGTCTATTTGAAGTAACTTCTGTTAAAAGTTGGCATCAATTATACACACAGATGGGGACGACTGCAGTGTACATATAGTGTTTTTAAGCCACTAATTTTAGCAAGCTGACGCTACTTGCTTCACCATGCTGTGAACGTTCTTTAGTTAGTGGTTTACTTTATTAGGTACACCTTGCTAGTAAAAGTTTGGACCCTTTTTCCTTGCCTCCTGCCTTAATTCTTGGTGTCAGGCTTTCAACTAGGTGTTGGAAACATTCCTCACAGATTCTGCACCATATTAACATGATAGCATCACTCAGCTGCTGCTCAGCTATGATGAGAATTTCCATTCCTCCACATCCCAAAGGTTCTACCGGACTGAGATCTGGTGACTGTGGAGTCCACAGAACTCTTTGTCATGTTCTGGAAACCAATTTGAGATGATCTGAACTTTGTGACATGGAGCATTATCCTGCAGGAAGTGTCCATCAGAAGATGGTCCACTGTGGTCATAAAGGGATGGACATGGTCAGTAACAATATTCAGGTAGACTGCAGTGTTTAAACCATGCTCAGCTGGTACTAAAGGAAATCTCCAGCATTAGACCAGCAGCAGCCTGAACCGTTGATACAAGGCAGGATGGATTCATGCTTTCATGGTGTTTCCTCCAAACTCTGACCATCTACCATGTGAATGTTCAGCTGAAATGGAGACTGGTCAGACCAGCCAACGTTTCTTCATCTTCTCTTGTCTTATTTTGGTGATCCTGTGTGAAGTGTAGCCTCAGTTTGCTGTTCTTAGCTGACAGGTGTGGCTCCAAGTGTGCTCTTCTTCTGCTGCTCTAGTCCATCTTCTTCAAGGCTTCAGTGTTGTTCTTCACACATGATATTCTGCATTCATTGGTTGAACCAGTGGTTCTTTCACTTCCTGTTGTCTTTCTATCATCTCCATCCAGTCTGTCCATTCTCCTGTGACCTCTCACACTGGATATTTCCTCTTTTTCTGGATCATTCTCTGTAAACCCTAGAGATGGTTCTAGTGAAAATCCCACTAAATCAGTTTCAGTTTGTGAAATACTCAGACCAACAACCATGTTCAAAGTCTCTTAAATCCTCTTTCTTCTTCATCCTGATGCTCCGTTTGAACTTCACCACGTCTACATGCTTTGAGCTGCTGCCCTGTTATTGACTGATCAGCTATCAGTGTTAACAAATTATATTTACATAGAATATATTCATTTGTATACACATTGATATTGTATACACATTGATATTGTATTTCTCTATATTTACATAGAGATAAATAAAAACCTGATTTATGTAAGAACCTGAACTCTTTCCAACATAACATATAATAATACTAATAATAATAAAAAAAAAAAAAAAAATCAATAAAGCCATGACTCACTCAGTGTCTTCTGAAGTTTTTCCCAGCTTGATGGTCATCTAGAATCCAGATAGACAACATGACCAGAAGAGCTGGCTCTTTAATAAATATCTGATATATAATGTATAACGTGTAAGTATGAAAGCGCTGCTGCTCACCTTTCCTTTAGTTGCACCAACTCCAGCCAGCTTCCTAACAGGGAGGAAAACACTCTCTGTGAAGCGTTTGATCCTGATGGCCTGGTTCCCCCCTTCAGCTGTCTCATGCTGGGAGACAGACAGACAACACTGGTTGGTAACACTGGTGATTATAATTAATAATAATAATGATGATTACATCACTATTATAATAATTAACAGAATTACGTTAACTGCAGTTAATATAATTTTCTAGCTATTACAGTTAGCTTCAGTGACCACAGGATGATGAAGACTCACTGGAACGACGCTGAACTCGACTTTCTCGTTCAGCTCCAGCTTCTTCTTCTCGATGACCTCCGACATGTAGAAGAAGAGCTGAGGGTTTTGAGCACACTTGATGAGGCCAGAGGTGTCGGAGAACTCTATGACTATACCCTGTTCGAGAACACATCACAGGGTTTCACTGTTAGAACTCTATGACCATACCCTGTTTGAGAACACATCACAGGGTTCCACTGTTAGAACTCTATGACCATACCCTGTTCGAGAACACATCACAGGGTTCCACTGTTAGAACTCTACGACCATACCCTGTTCGAGAACACATCACAGGGTTCCACTGTTAGAACTCTACGACCATACCCTGTTCGAGAACACATCACAGGGTTCCACTGTTAGAACTCTACGACCATACCCTGTTCGAGAACACATCACAGGGTTTCACTGTTAGAACTCTACGACCATACCCTGTTCGAGAACACATCACAGGGTTCCACTGTTAGAACTCTACGACCATACCCTGTTCGAGAACACATCACAGGGTTCCACTGTTAGAACTCTACGACCATACCCTGTTCGAGAACACATCACAGGGTTCCACTGTTAGAACTCTACGACCATACCCTGTTCGAGAACACATCACAGGGTTCCACTGTTAGAACTCTACGACCATACCTGTTCGAGAACACATCACAGGGTTCTACTTACATGTCTGCGTTGTTCTATGGACTCTTCGAAGGAGTCTGGCAGGATCTCCACGAAAGTGGCTCGCTCCTCTCCAGTCTCTTGGTGGGTGGCGATGTTGAAGCGAACCTTCAGAGATCAGAAACAGATCCACATGAAGCCTGAACACTTCGGTAATGGGTTCTGTCCAGGGTTCTGGTTCTCTCACCTTGTCCCCATCCAGCATGGTGGCAGCACTCAGCAGGTCACTGGGGGCGAAGGAAAGCTGCTTCTGTTGGCCGTCCACAGTCATCACCAGCCGACCCATCTCTGGGATGGGTTTCAGTGCTGGACCAGGTCCAGCCAGGGCAGGCTGGTTCTGCTGCTCCTCTTTTCTTTCCTCTCCTTCAGGGTTTCCTTTTTCCTTCTCATCTTCATCCATCTTCTCCTCTTTAATTTTGACCTGCAAGCAAATAAAACAGGAATTTACGGTGACAGGAACAGAATAAATGAGAACTTTTCCAAAGATTTCTAGCAGTATTTCTTGTGCACCTGTCCTCCTCCTGGATCCTCCTTGTTCTCCTCTGGCTCCTTCTTGATCTCCTTACGAGGATACTTGCTGATGGCTCTGAGGACGGTTCCTTGGAAACGCTCCTTGCTGATATCATCCAGAGAGTTTGGGTTTCTCACCAGGAAGCCATGTGGCGCCCACTGCAGGACAAGAAGTCAGAAGACCATCACAAAGACAGACGTCCCCTTCACTTAAGTCACGTCCTTTCTCTTCTCACCATACTCCATTCATTAAAGCGGTAATTTAAGCTCTCCTCTCACCAGACTCCATTCGCTAAAGCGGTAATTTAAGCTCTCCTCTCACCAGACTCCATTCGCTAAAGCGGTAATTTAAGCTCTCCTCTCACCAGACTCCATTCACTAAAGCTGTAATTTAAGCTCTCCTCTCACCAGACTCCATTCACTAAAGCTGTAATTTAAGCTCTCCTCTCACCAGACTCCATTCACTAAAGCTGTAATTTAAGCTCTCCTCTCACCAGACTCCATTCGCTAAAGCTGTAATTTAAGCTCTCCTCTCACCAGACTCCATTCGCTAAAGCGGTAATTTAAGCTCTCCTCTCACCAGACTCCATTCGCTAAAGCGGCAATTTACGCTCTCCTCTCACCAGACTCCATTCACTAAAGCTGTAATTTAAGCTCTCCTCTCGCCAGACTTCATTCACTAAAGCTGTTATTTAAGCTCTCCTCTCACCAGACTTCATTCACTAAAGCTGTAATTTAAGCTCTCCTCTCACCAGACTCCATTCACTAAAGCTGTAATTTAAGCTCTCCTCTCACCAGACTCCATTCGCTAAAGCAGTAATTTAAGCTCTCCTCTCACCAGACTCCATTCACTAAAGCTGTAATTTAAGCTCTCCTCTCACCAGACTCCATTCGCTAAAGCAGTAATTTAAGCTCTCCTCTCACCAGACTCCATTCACTAAAACAGTAATTTAAGCTCTCCTCTCACCAGACTCCATTCACTAAAACAGTAATTTAAGCTCTCCTCTCACCAGACTCCATTCGCTAAAGCAGTAATTTAAGCTCTCCTCTCACCAAACTCCATTCACTAAAACAGTAATTTAAGCTCTCCTCTCACCAGACTCCATTCGCTAAAGCGGCAATTTACGCTCTCCTCTCACCAGACTCCATTCACCAAAGCTGTAATTTAAGCTCTCCTCTCGCCAGACTTCATTCACTAAAGCTGTTATTTAAGCTCTCCTCTCACCAGACTTCATTCACTAAAGCTGTAATTTAAGCTCTCCTCTCACCAGACTCCATTCACTAAAGCTGTAATTTAAGCTCTCCTCTCACCGGCCTCCATTCACTACAGTAATTTAAACTCTCCTCGCACCAGACTCCGTTCGCTAAAGCTGTAATTTAAGCTCTCCTCTCACCAGACTCCGTTCGCTAAAGCAGTAATTTAAGCTCTCCTCTCACCAGACTCCGTTCGCTAAAGCTGTAATTTAAGCTCTCCTCTCACCAGACTCCGTTCGCTAAAGCAGTAATTTAAGCTCTCCTCTCACCAGACTCCGTTCGCTAAAGCTGTAATTTAAGCTCTCCTCTCACCAGACTCCATTCGCTAAAGCTGTAATTTAAGCTCTCCTCTCACCAGACTCCATTCGCTAAAGCGGTAATTTAAGCTCTCCTCTCACCAGACTCCATTCGCTAAAGCTGTAATTTAAGCTCTCCTCTCACCGGCCTCCATTCACTACAGTAATTTAAACTCTCCTCTCACCAAACTCCATTTACTAAAGCTGTAATTTAAGCTCTCCTCTCACCAGACTCCATTCGCTAAAGCGGTAATTTAAGCTCTCCTCTCACCAGACTCCATTCGCTAAAGCGGTAATATAAGCTCTGCTCTCACCAGACTCCATTCACTAAAGCTGTAATTTAAGCTCTCCTCTCACCAGACTCCATTCGCTAAAGCAGTAATTTAAGCTCTCCTCTCACCAGACTCCATTCGCTAAAGCAGTAATTTAAGCTCTCCTCTCACCAGACTCCATTCACTAAAGCAGTAATTTAAGCTCTCCTCTCACCAGACTCCATTCACTAAAACAGTAATTTAAGCTCTCCTCTCACCAGACTCCATTCGCTAAAGCAGTAATTTAAGCTCTCTTACTTTGCATTTGGCTGCTTCCAGTGCTGCCGCTACCTCCTCCCTCTTCCTTCTCTCTTCCTCTCTCTGTCGCTCCTCCTGTTCCTCCTTCCTCTGCCTCCTCTCCTCCTCCTGCTGCTCTCTCTTCTTCCTCTTCTCCTCCTCCTCTCGTCTTTTCTGCTCCTCCAGGATCTGGTCCTTGACCCTCTTTGTCCTCATCAGCCTGATTGCTCTCTTTTCTGATTTCACCTGCAGACACAAAACCAAAGATAACGTCAGAACAACTTCACTATATCCTGCCACCCAATGCCCATCCCTCAGACTCACCGTGGCAACCGTGAACTCCACCTCCTTATGGATGTCGCTGGTGTTAAACTTGATATCGCTGAAGTTCTCATGGATGTGGAAAGGAAGCTCTCCATGTTCCTCAGAGCTCACCAGTCCTTCGTCAGGTCCCAGAAAGGTGATGATGCCCTGAAACAGAGAGAACCCTTCAGACCCAGTGACCCTGAGACCAGCTCTGGAACCAGAGAGAACCCTTCAGATGGTTACCAGCTCTCTCTTCTCTTTGGTGTAGCTGAAGGTGAAGGGAATCTTTGCTCTGATGTTGGCGGCCCTCCTCTTCCTGGTCGTCATGTCCACCAGCAGGTTGATCAATACGTGGTCGTTCTTCAGCAGTGTCACGCCACAGTCCCGGTGGTCGAAGGTCACGTTGGTCTTGATGGGTCCAATGTTGGCGTGGATCTGTCCTGGGTAGCCCTGCATGTTGGGCTGCAGGGAGGACAAAGAGCAGAAAGAGGAGTCATTCAGTGGTCAGACCACCAGCTGTCTGGCAGGGTACCCCCTGGACAAGGACAGGACACATACAGACAGACAACCACTCACATTCACACCTACGGTCAATTTAAATTAACCAATTAACCTAATCCCCATGCATGTTTTCAGATGGTGGGAGGAAGCCGGAGTACCAGAGAGAACCCACACAGACATGAGGAGGACATGCAAACAAAAGTTAATAATAAATAATGTTATAAGGAATATGTTTTCCTCTAGTCTGAACTGTGCAGAGCTGAACAGACTGTGTTTTAAGGTGGGTCAGATGGTGGTACTTGGTGTAAAAAAGTTCAGATACACTGGCCTAAATATCAGAGCTAACTGCTTGCGCTAACAGAGGCTCCAATAAGTTACATCATGATGCATTCAGGCTCCATTAGAGCACTCAAATGAGGTATCATTATGATGATGTCTTCAACTGTTGTCTTGTAAAATGCAGTTTAGTGGTGACTAGCTTCACCGTGGGCTCGATGATCGGCTGGCTGACGATGCCCTCGTACAGCTCTGTGTCCAGGATCATGTTGGTGCCCAGCTCCGGCAGGACGCAGGACCTGTTTGCATCCCTGAAGGCAGCTTTTTGGACACAGGCCTCCTCGGCGGCAGCGGTGGCAGCAGAGAGCGTCAGGAGGAGGGGCTCCTTCACCCGCCGGATCCTGACGGCTTGCTTCCCCCCCCTCAGCTGAGGAGAATCAATAAACTGTTAGAGGGAAGTCCAGAGACAGGAAGTGAGACCATGACTGTAACAGCGGCATCCTCACCGTCAGGACGGTGAACTCCACCTCCTCATTCACGTCCTCAGTGGTGAACTCAACGTCGCTGAAGTTCTCTTTGATGTTGAAGGGAAGCTCGCCGTGTTCGCCAGACTTGATGACACCTTCATCATCTTTCAGGCTGATGATGATGCCCTGAAAGAGTCCGAACACAAACTGGACTTGAGTCCCTGACAGGCTGGAGGCTGTTGGACTAAACCAGACCAGAACATGAACACATGATGTAAACCCCAACTAACAACCTGGCCCTTTAAGTGAAGCACTAGAGTGTGATGGCAGCAGGTGAACAGGAAGTGGTCTGACCTTCTCCCGGGTCTCCCCGGTGTGGCTGAAGGTGGAGGGGATCTTGGGCTTGATGTTGGTGGCCCTCTTCTTCTCGGTGACAATGTCAGTCAGCAGGTTGATGAGCACCTGGTCATTCTTCAGCAGCGTCACCGTGCTGTCCTTCCTGTCGAACGTCAGGTTGGTCCTCAGCGGCCCGATGTCCACGTGGACCTGACCCGGGTACTGCCGCTCGCCAGGCTGAGGACCAGAACCAATGGGGTCCATGACAGGAAACAGGAGACAGGAAGGAGTGAAACATGAAGCTTAAACTGACCTGAGGCTCTGTGATTGGCTGGCTGACCACCGCCTCGTAGATCTCCGTGTCCACATTCTCCGTTCCGCCTGGCGCCACCTTCACATCCGTCGCTATGGAACCGTTCTTCTGGAAAACAAGAACAAGTTCTGACCCAGCAGCTCAATAAAACACTGTTTTCTTCAATACTGGGAAAAAATTGTGTTTGTGACCTTACAAGCTGATGTCTAAACCATTATTTTATGACATGATATTTCCATCAGTGCAATAACAAAATGAATGTATAGGTGACCAACAATTTGTTTCAACATGTTTTGTTGTGCCTTTTTATAAAAATAAAGTATTAAATAAAAAACACTGGTTTTAGATCCAGTGGATCTGGAGCAAATACTGGTGCTACTGGTCTTACTGGGGTGACTCACCTTCTCCTTGCAAGCAGTGAAGTGAACTCTGACCCCGGGAGTCATGGCTTTGGGGTTTCCAAAGAAGGCTTCGAAGCTGAAGGTGAACTTCTCCAGGTCTTCTCTCTCAATGTAACCAAACGTGGGCTGAGGACCAGAACAGCATTGTGGATCAATGACTGAGGACGGACTAAGAGGATGGACATATCTGCTATACGCTGGAGGTCTTACCCCGATGAATGAGATGATCCCTGTGGACCTGCCTGGAGGAGGTCTGAGGAGAGACCACAGAAGACCAGTGATCTAAGAGCTCACAGAACTTCAGCTTTTAACTCTTTGAGTGTCATTGACTTAATGCAGCTGGTCGCTGATCACGGTCTGCTGCAGCCTGTGAGTAATGCTGGGGCTTCTGTGATTTGTAGTCTGGACATAAAGAGTTAATATGCCACAGAGATCAAAACAGGAAGTGGAGACGATCGAGATTAGAGAGCAAAACAAACAGAATGTGGAGAAAAGGTGGTGATTTTGGTGAAAGTGTCCTCTACTCTACCTCTGATAAAACAAGAATGGAACAAGGTAAAAACATTACAAACATTTTTTTCATGATGAAATAGAGAGTCTCTTCTTTCATTTGAGATATTCACTGTTTTCAGAGACACAGTACTAAATATTCTGTGGGTCTAGAAATATGACTGAAAATGGGCAAAAACACTGAAACAAGACACTTTATGTTTTATTAACGGGCTGGCGCTCTAAGAGTGAATACTGATAATTATAATAATAATAAAAACATACTTATCGAAAGTGCGTTTTCCCAGCAGGCCAAGCGCTCTGACAGTCCTGGAGGAATCAGGTCTGGGTTTGGCGGCGGCAGGTTCAGCTGCAGATGTTTGAGTGACGTTCGGCTCCTCTTCGCTTTTTTTAGTTTCCTGAGTGGAATCTGCAGCCGGAGCTGAGATCAACGCTTTAATCTGAAAAAAAGAAAAAAGTTACAGACATGATGCAGCTGAAGACCAGGACCAATACTACAACCACAGTGTTAGAAAAGTACTCTAAGGTCCTTGGTCTGGACTCACCCACTCAGGCTGGTCTGGCGGTGGGTTGGGCATCACCTCCTCCACAATGGTCTGCACACAGAGAGAAAACCCTGATCAGTGAGTGGTCACAAGACATCCGATATGATCATTAAAAGCAGAGCTGAAAAAGAGAGAGGACCGGTGGAGGGAGCTGCTCTGGTCCTCCTGTCCAGCCTGGAGGAGGGTACGCTGGGAACCCTGGAGGAGGCCCCAGGGCTGGAGGAGGTGGAGGAGGTATGGGCACTGGGCAGTAGGCTGCAGGGTCTAGAGGAGGAGGGACAGGGGGTACAGGGAGATCAGGCCCCCACGGCTCTGGGGGACATTCGGGACCCCAGCCAGGGGGTCCCCAGCCTGGAGGAGGCCTCCAGTAGTCTGGATGAGGTGGTCTCCAGTCATCAGGGTGAGGGGGTCTAAAGTCGGGGTGCGGGGGTCTAAAGTCGGGGTGCGGGGGTCTAAAGTCGTCGGGGTGAGGACGTCGGTAGTCAGCAGGGTGAGGAGGCAGCCAGTCGTCAGGGTGAGGCCCCCATCCTGGAGGCGGTGATGGTCCTCTTGGTACCCAGTCCAGTGGAGGAAGCTCTCTCCAGCCTCCGGGCGGCGGGGGACCCCATTCATCGGGCGGAGGGGGGCCCCAGCCTCCCGGCGGCGGAGGACCCCAGCCTCCCGGCGGCGGAGAACCCATGTCACACGGAGGGCCGTTATCGCCCGGCGGTCCCATCGGTGGTCTGTTTCCGAGTCCCATTTTCTCATCGGAACAAGGCTAAAGTGAGCTAACGGCTAAAGCTGACGTAGGAAGCTAGCTGGCCAAGCCAGCTACCGAGTTAACTGGCGAGCTAAACACTCCGTCTGCTAACCTTACCGCTACATAACAACACAAAGATTCCGTTTAAGGGTCACTGAAACTGGATCTGTTTCAGCGGCAAGTCCACAGTTTAATGAACACCACCACCGTGCAGCTAACCGTGCTGCTAGATGTGCTGTTAGCAGTGATGCTAGCAGCGTTAGCCTCTTCTTCCTCCCCCCCTCCTTAATGGCTGTCATCAACAAGCCCGTCTCTCCTGCCTCCAGCGGTCAGGAGGAGAAGCTGCAGTGAAGGGCAGCGAACAGGGCCGCCATCTTGGATTCCAGATCATACCGTGTTAAAGGTTCAATTCAGATATTTCATGTGTTTACCGACATTCGACTACATTCTTTGTACTGTACTTCTTTGTGAAGTTTAAGGGAAACACATTCACCCTCAATTTTTACTGACTTTTATGGTATTCAGTTGATTTATAGGGACTTATTCCCCCATAAAGACCCTGAAAAAAATATATGCATATATAGTATGTATATACGTATGTATATATGTACATACGTATATACATATAGGCTATGTATATACGTGTATATGTATGTGTGTATATATATATATATATATATATATATATATATATACACACGTATATACATGTATGTACATACATATATACATGTATATATATATATAAATACACATATATACACACACACGTATGTATATACATATATGTGTGTATATATACACACATATATGTATATATATAAATATACATACATACACACATACATATATATATACATATATACACACATATATATATGTATACATATATACACACATATATATATGTATACATATATACACACATATATATGTATATATATATCGGGCAGCACGGTGGTGTAGTGGTTAGCACTGTCACCTCACAGTAAGAAGGTACTGGGTTTGATTCCCGGCCCGGGGTCTTTCTGTGTGGAGTTTGCATGTTCTCCTCATGTCTGTGTGGGTTCTCTCTGGTACTCCGGCTTCCTCCCACCATCCAAAAACATGCATGGGGATTAGGTTAACTGGTTAATTTAAATTGACCGTAGGTGTGAATGTGAGTGTGAGTGGTTGTCTGTCTCTATGTGTCCTGTGATGAACTGGACACTTGTCCAGGGTGTACCCTGTCTTTCACCCTAAGACAGCTGGGATAGACTCCAGCCCCCCCTGACCCTATGAGAGGATAAGAGGGAGAAGATGGATGGATGGATGGATATATATATCTCACAATCATGATTTTATATTTCTTTTAATATGTATATTTACAGTATACAGTAAATATAGAGTTATAATGTCTAGATTTTTGGACACTTTTCTCTGTGCACTGACACTCTTATTTTTGCATTTTTATTCTTCTTTCATGAAATCAGAGAGGCGCTACAATTTAGCAGAAAAAGCTTTTATTTACTTAGTTTGCTGGCTGAAGTCGTTCAACTCCAACAGAGAAATCAGAAAAAACATTATAGAACATTCTAGAACATCAACAATATGAATATAGGATCTCTCAAAATTACAGTGAAGCCGGAACATCAGCATCCCAGGAGTCCTGCAGAACCCAAAACCTCATCCTGATGCTGTCCTTTTTAAAGACAGGAAAAGCAGCAAGGACGAGTCTTTGCTCAGCAAATGATGCAACAATGAGCCAATAGCTAATAATCAATAATCAGTTATTGCAGTGATACCTCAAAGTAAAACCCTGCTCAGGATTAAACCTCCTCAGATGCATAGAAACAGCTCCACAAAAAGCTCTGATTCCTCTTTACTTTAACTGAAGGGACCATCCATCATGAAGACAAACCAAGGCAGAACATGACCTGGTCTGAGATCAGCAACCGAAAGACGTGAACTGGTCTGAGATCAGCAACCGAAAGACGTGAACTGGTCTGAGATCAGCAACCGAAAGACGTGAACTGGTCTGAGATCAGCAACCGAAAGACGTGAACTGGTCTGAGATCAGCAACCGAACGACGTGAACATGTCAGAATTTATGATTAATTCTCATAATTTAGAGACTGAATTAATCTCTCACAATGTAAATGTTAAACTCAGAACTGTTTTCTTGACCCTCGTCTCCTTCCGTACTTCAATTCAATGGGAACACAGGAAGTGACATAGAGGAAGTCGGGGGGACATCATAAGGTGGGGGGTTCAGGAGGACGTCCTCAGGTCTCCAGTCCCTCCTGTTCTCAGGTGAGGGGGCGGGGCCATGGCAGGGCCTGCCTCCCCCATCCCTCGACTCTGGGACTATTTTAGTTTTTTGGGTCCAGGTCAGTCGAAAGGACTGAAGTCCCTCTCCAGGTTCTCGGACTCATCGTCATCGGAGAAGAAGTCGTCCTCGTCGATGTCGTCCTCGTCATAGTCCTCGTGCCACTCGGGGGCATACTCCACGTCATACTCGTCGTCCTCGTCCTCCGCCTCCTCTCCAGCCTCCTCACCAGCGTAGTTGTTGTTGTCTGAGTCTCCGGACTCCGAGGCTTGCTCCGAATTTGACCTACGAAACAGAACAATAGTTCATAGTTCTTGTCCCACCCTGGTCCGGATCATAAATAGGTCTAGATCCAGTGCCTGGTTCCAGATCTCTCTGGGTCTGGATCAGTACTCACACTTTGTTGGCCTCTGTGTTGTTGGACAGGTTAGAGGCCTGGGTGGATTCTGGTTCTTGGCTCTTGGACTGGTACCCGACCCTGAAGTCCTGACCACACACAAGCACAGGACTGGGTTACACTGGGAATACTGGGAGTAAACTGGAGTCACACCTGAAATAAACTGGGAGTAAACTGGAGTCAAACCTGAAATAAACTGGGAGCAAACTGGAGTCAAACCTGAAATAACTGGGAGCAAACTGGAGTCAAACCTGAAATAAACTGGGAGCAAACTGGAGTCAAACCTGAAATAAACTGGGAGCAAACTGGAGTCAAACCTAAAATAAACTGGGAGTAAACTGGAGTCAAACCTGAAATAAACTGGGAGTAAACTGGAGTCAAACCTGAAATAAACTGGGAGCAAACTGGAGTCAAACCTGAAATAACTGGGAGCAAACTGGAGTCAAACCTGAAATAAACTGGGAGTAAACTGGAGTCAAACCTGAAATAAACTGGGAGTAAAGTGGAGTCAAACCTGAAATAACTGGGAGCAAACTGGAGTCAAACCTGAAATAAACTGGGAGCAAACTGGAGTCAAACCTGAAATAAACTGGGAGTAAACTGGAGTCAAACCTGAAATAAACTGGGAGTAAACTGGAGTCAAACCTGAAATAAACTGGGAGTAAACTGGAGTCAAACCTGAAATAAACTGGGAGTAAACTGGAGTCAAACCTGAAATAAACTGGGAGCAAACTGGAGTCAAACCTGAAATAAACTGGGAGCAAACTGGAGTCAAACCTGAAATAAACTGGGAGTAAACTGGAGTCAAACCTGAAATAAACTGGGAGCAAACTGGAGTCAAACCTGAAATAAACTGGGAGCAAACTGGAGTCAAACCTGAAATAAACTGGGAGCAAACTGGAGTCAAACCTGAAATAAACTGGGAGTAAACTGGAGTCAAACCTGAAATAAACTGGGAGCAAACTGGAGTCAAACCTGAAATAAACTGGGAGCAAACTGGAGTCAAACCTAAAATAAACTGGGAGTAAACTGGAGTCAAACCTGAAATAAACTGGGAGTAAACTGGAGTCAAACCTGAAATAAACTGGGAGCAAACTGGAGTCAAACCTGAAATAAACTGGGAGCAAACTGGAGTCAAACCTGAAATAAACTGGGAGTAAACTGGAGTCAAACCTGAAATAAACTGGGAGCAAACTGGAGTCAAACCTGAAATAAACTGGGAGCAAACTGGAGTCAAACCTGAAATAAACTGGGAGTAAACTGGAGTCAAACCTGAAATAAACTGGGAGTAAACTGGAGTCAAACCTGAAATAAACTGGGAGTAAACTGGAATCAAACCTGAAATAAACTGGGAGCAAACTGGAGTCAAACCTGAAATAAACTGGGAGTAAACTGGAGTCAAACCTGAAATAAACTGGGAGCAAACTGGAGTCAAACCTGAAATAAACTGGGAGCAAACTGGAGTCAAACCTGAAATAAACTGGGAGCAAACTGGAGTCAAACTGGGAGTAAACTAGTGGTTTTATACTTGTTTCATACTGCTCATACTGTTTTCGGACAGATGTTTACCGGTCTCGGACAGATGTTTACCGGTCTCGGACAGATGTTTACCGGTCTCGGACTGGTTACCTGAGCGGAGTGCTGCAGGATGGCCAGCAGGCGCTCCTGGATACGTCGGATCAGTTCCAGGCCGGTGTTGAGGTGCTCTGGTTTCAGCAGCCGGACACATGAGGCCAGGTCAGTGCACTGCAGCAGAGTCTCCTCTGAGGACAGACAGAACCAGTCAGCCCAGTGACAGCAGAATCAGTTCAGCACTTGTTTAAGATCATGGTCTCACCCAGCAGGATCTGCAGGGCGTTGGTATGCAGGTCCAGAGCCTCGGTCTGCTGCTCCATCACATCCATCTTCTCCGTTTCCTGGTTGTAGTAGCTGTAGACACAGGAGTAAGCCAGTACCTGCAGACGGAAGACAGGGCACAGTCAACACACAGCACAGATCTGATCACAGGCTGACGGCGGCGGCCACGATGGCGGTGACGTTACCTTCCGAGCCTGAGCCAAGACTTTACAGGCGTCAATGACGAAGGTCAGAGACTTCATCTGCAGAGCTTCATTGATGGATGACACTTTGTTCTCCAGGCTGACCGCAAAGTCCTGCAACACAAATCACACACACCTTCAGTACTTTCACAATAAAAGTCATCCTGCTCTTCCGCCCAGGCGATGCTACAGGTGCGTTACCTTGGCCTGGTGGTGGAAGGTGCATCGCTCATTATAATCCTGGAACTTCTTTTCCTGCCGAGCTGCTTTACTCACCTGCAACAACAGAAACACAATAAAGTCTACTATATCATTATCAGAGCCTAATAATAATGATAATAAGTCAACATTTGAATCTGCTTAGTTTCTTCTTCCTAAAGTCTGTTTTTAAAAGAGACAACACTGACAGTCTATTTTTTAGTTCTGGTCTCTGGCTGAATGGAGGCGATCACGTGATGGAGAGTGAACCGACCATAGCAGAGCAGTTGTAGTAATCTTTGTGTGTTGGTTTCCATGGTTTCAGGCACCGCCAGCAGAAACCATAGTTACACTTGGCACAGGTCATACTGAGGAGAGAGAAGTATTTTCATCATCTTCATCCTCTGCACCACCACCCCCCTTCACCCCCCACCCTGTACCTACTGCAGGCAGCCTTCGTTCTTCTCGATCTGGGCCTGGCAGCTGGGGCAGCGTTTGGAGATGAGCTTGGCGAGGTGTTTGCTCTGAGCCTCCATGTTCATTCCTTCATAAAAGCCTCCATCATCCATCCACTGGGACATGTGGCTACAGCTGGCAGGGTAGTGGGCCTGTAGGGGGAGCTGCTCTTCAGTTACTGAGCCCACACATTCACCTTCACCACTGTGAGAAAGTGACCTCTGACCTCTGGGAAGTTGCAGCTGAAGCAGGAGGACCAGCAGCACCTGGAGCAGGTTCCCATGCTGCCCATGTTCTCCTTGCAGAGGATGCGGTCGCAGCCCTGAGGGTTGGTGCACCAGGTGAGGTTGGAACAGCACTCCACGTAGCCTCTGAGCAAGGCACTTTCATACTGAGGAGAGGAGCAACACCACAGACTGATCAGCAGCTGACGAGCAGCCGATCGATCAGCAATCAAGCCGACACACTGATCGTTGATGGCCAAAGCCTGGTTACCTTGGCGATGGTGTCTTTGTCGGTGAGGATGCTGAGGAAGAACAGTGAGGTGGGCTGAGCCTGGCAGTCTGTGATGGGACAGTTACAGTTCATCACCAGGTTCTGCTCGATCCGGGCCGTCAGGTACTCCTGCCAGCACGACTGAAACACACCACAGCCACCGATCAATAATCAATACTCAATACTCAATACTCAGTGATCAGACACAGCGGAGCTGCTGAAGGGTTCTGCCTCACCCTGCAGCAGTAGTGCATGCAGCTCAGCGAGGGAACTGGCTCTGTCGCTCCGGTCCGAGGGCCCAGACAGACCGGGCAGGTGGAGGTGGGGCTCGGTGGAGGCTGAGGGTTCCTGCTCTTCAGGCCGGCGGCCATGATGAGAGCGTCCGGGTCGTCTGTGTAGTGCTGCACCAGCAGGTCCACATTCCACTTACAGTGAATCAGGAGGTGCTCGGCTCGATCCAGGTCTAGACTCAGAGTCCCCGATACCTGAGGAGACAGAGAGCACAGCATCACCTGTCTGACACCTGTCTCAGGCGGTCCTTTGTCTTTTTAAGGTGGTTCTACTTCTGTCTGAGGTGGTCCTGTGTCTTTTTAAGGTGGTTCTACGTCTGTCTGAGGTGGTCCTGTGTCTTTTTAAGGTGGTTGTACGTCTGTCTGAGGTGGTCCTGTGTCTTTTCAAGGTGGTTCTACGTCTGTCTGAGGTGGTCCTGTGTCTTTTTAAGGTGGTTCTACGTCTGTCTGAGGTGGTCCTGTGTCTTTTTAAGGTGGTTGTACGTCTGTCTGAGGTGGTCCTGTGTCTTTTTAAGGTGGTTGTACGTCTGTCTGAGGTGGTCCTGTGTCTTTTCAAGGTGGTTCTACGTCTGTCTGAGGTGGTCCTGTGTCTTTTTAAGGTGGTTCTACGTCTGTCTGAGGTGGTCCTGTGTCTTTTTAAGGTGGTTCTACGTCTGTCTGAGGTGGTCCTGTGTCTTTTTAAGGTGGTTGTACGTCTGTCTGAGGTGGTCCTGTGTCTTTTCAAGGTGGTTCTACGTCTGTCTGAGGTGGTCCTGTGTCTTTTTAAGGTGGTTGTACGTCTGTCTGAGGTGGTCCTGTGTCTTTTTAAGGTGGTTCTACGTCTGTCTGAGGTGGTCCTGTGTCTTTTCAAGGTGGTTCTACGTCTGTCTGAGGTGGTCCTGTGTCTTTTTAAGGTGGTTGTACGTCTGTCTGAGGTGGTCCTGTGTCTTTTTAAGGTGGTTGTACGTCTGTCTGAGGTGGTCCTGTGTCTTTTTAAGGTGGTTGTACGTCTGTCTGAGGTGGTCCTGTGTCTTTTTAAGGTGGTTGTACGTCTGTCTGAGGTGGTCCTGTGTCTTTTAAGGTGGTTGTACGTCTGTCTGAGGTGGTCCTGTGTCTTTTTAAGGTCGTTCTACGACTTTCTGAGGTGGTCCTGTGTCTATTTTAGGATGTTGTACGTCTGTCTGAGGTGGTCCTGTGTCTTTTTAAGGTGGTTGTACGTCTGTCTGAGGTGGTCCTGTGTCTTTTTAAGGTGGTTGTACGTCTGTCTGAGGTGGTCCTGTGTCTTTTTAAGGTGGTTCTACGTCTGTCTGAGGTGGTCCTGTGTCTTTTCAAGGTGGTTCTACGTCTGTCTGAGGTGGTCCTGTGTCTTTTTAAGGTGGTTCTACTTCTGTCTGAGGTGGTCCTGTGTCTTTTTAAGGTGGTTGTACGTCTGTCTGAGGTGGTCCTGTGTCTTTTTAAGGTGGTTCTACGTCTGTCTGAGGTGGTCCTGTGTCTTTTTAAGGTGGTTGTACGTCTGTCTGAGGTGGTCCTGTGTCTTTTTAAGGTGGTTCTACGTCTGTCTGAGGTGGTCCTGTGTCTTTTTAAGGTGGTTGTACGTCTGTCTGAGGTGGTCCTGTGTCTTTTTAAGGTGGTTCTACTTCTGTCTGAGGTGGTCCTGTGTCTTTTCAAGGTGGTTCTACGTCTGTCTGAGGTGGTCCTGTGTCTTTTTAAGGTGGTTGTACGTCTGTCTGAGGTGGTCCTGTGTCTTTTTAAGGTGGTTCTACGTCTGTCTGAGGTGGTCCTGTGTCTTTTTAAGGTGGTTCTACGTCTGTCTGAGGTGGTCCTGTGTCTTTTTAAGGTGGTTCTACATCTGTCTGAAGTGGTTCTACGTGTCTTTAAGGTGGTTCTACGTCTGTCTGAGGTGGTCTTGTGTCTTTTTAAGGTGGTTCTACGTCTGTCTGAGGTGGTCCTGTGTCTTTTTAAGGTGGTTGTACGTCTGTCTGAGGTGGTCCTGTGTCTTTTTAAGGTGGTTCTACGTCTGTCTGAGGTGGTCCTGTGTCTTTTTAAGGTGGTTCTACGTCTGTCTGAGGTGGTCCTGTGTCTTTTTAAGGTGGTTGTACGTCTGTCTGAGGTGGTCCTGTGTCTTTTTAAGGTGGTTGTACGTCTGTCTGAGGTGGTCCTGTGTCTTTTTAAGGTGGTTCTACGTCTGTCTGAGGTGGTCCTGTGTCTTTTTAAGGTGGTTCTACGTCTGTCTGAGGTGGTCCTGTGTCTTTTTAAGGTGGTTCTACGTCTGTCTGAGGTGGTCCTGTGTCTTTTTAAGGTGGTTCTACGTCTGTCTGAGGTGGTCCTGTGTCTTTTTAAGGTGGTTCTACGTCTGTCTGAGGTGGTCCTGTGTCTTTTTAAGGTGGTTCTACGTCTGTCTGAGGTGGTCCTGTGTCTTTTTAAGGTGGTTGTACGTCTGTCTGAGGTGGTCCTGTGTCTTTTTAAGGTGGTTGTACGTCTGTCTGAGGTGGTCCTGTGTCTTTTTAAGGTGGTTGTACGTCTGTCTGAGGTGGTCCTGTGTCTTTTTAAGGTGGTTGTACGTCTGTCTGAGGTGGTCTTGTGTCTTTTTAAGGTGGTTCTACGTCTGTCTGAGGTGGTCCTGTGTCTTTTTAAGGTGGTTGTACGTCTGTCTGAGGTGGTCCTGTGTCTTTTTAAGGTGGTTGTACGTCTGTCTGAGGTGGTCCTGTGTCTTTTTAAGGTGGTTGTACGTCTGTCTGAGGTGGTCCTGTGTCTTTTTAAGGTGGTTGTACGTCTGTCTGAGGTGGTCTTGTGTCTTTTTAAGGTGGTTCTACGTCTGTCTGAGGTGGTCCTGTGTCTTTTTAAGGTGGTTGTACGTCTGTCTGAGGTGGTCCTGTGTCTTTTTAAGGTGGTTCTACGTCTGTCTGAGGTGGTCCTGTGTCTTTTTAAGGTGGTTCTACATCTGTCTGAAGTGGTTCTACGTGTCTTTAAGGTGGTTCTACGTCTGTCTGAGGTGGTTCTACGTGTCTTTAAGGTGGTTCTACATCTGTCTGAAGTGGTTCTACGTGTCTTTAAGGTGGTTCTACGTCTGTCTGAGGTGGTTCTACATCTTTATGGTCTAAAGAATTTCTCTTTCATATTGGTGGTCTGACTAAACAGGAAGTGTTCTTCTTCTCGGACAATCCAAAATAAAACATTGACAGTCTGACCTGATGAACAGTCCTCTGCATCAGCTGTCGGACTTCCTCCTGCGTCATCGTCCGACCCATCGAGAACAGAACCGTGTCCAGAACGCCGTCCTCAAACCGCCGAGGAGGCAACATCAGACTGCAACACACAGTGTTTGTTTTATTTTGAAAAACTGCGGCTTTACAGACAGATAAAAAGGAACGTCTTCATGATGACGAGTATTATGTAGATACTGACGAGCCTCGCTTCTGTCCACATGAAGGACTGTTGACATGAAGGTTAAAGTTTGTTTTTTCAGACGATCAGAGCGATCCTCACTGGCTTCACACCCACTAACATGCTAACAGTGATTTTTGTTGTGAAACAATATTTTTAATGTTTCAGTTTTATCAGTGTATTAATAATGTTCTTAATTACTACAAAATCAACCATAAGACAACATGCCAAGTTTAAATCCATTATCATTTAACATTTCTTCTGTTTTGGAGGACTTTCATAGTTTTTGTTAAAAAAAAAAAATCTAAACAGCAGCATCAACACTATGTATTACTGAAAAAAATAAAAACTACCTTATATTTTGCATGGCATAGTAACAGTAGGTATAACGGTTGGTTTGTGTATGTATATTTTTAAACTAACATTTAGTTCTTTTCAATGTCATTTATTTTTCCTTTTTTTCTAGTTGTTTTTTTTATTTTTAAAGTACATTTTAAGGAAAATGCTTAAAAATATTTGTTCAGCTTGTTGTAGCACATTATATTTATGCCTCTTTATATTTGCTCATATATACCTGATGTCGGCCCTGCTGTCCGTGGTGGCGGCAGCGTCCTTGGTGGTCTCGGTCCTGAAGCAGAACTGGGCCTGGCCCTTCTGTGGTGTGGACGGATCCTCCGGCAGGAACTCCACGATGTGAGGGTTGTCCTCATTACGGCGGATGCAGCCTTTGCTGATGACGTGCATGATGCAGGACAGGACGTCACTGGTGCTGCAGCTGAGCCGAGCGGCGCCTGGCGAGCGAGTCACTTCCTGTTTCTGACAGGAGTCCAGAACCTGAAGCAGACAGAGACCAGTCAGGACATCCCCACGAGTACTAGTAGTACCTTGAAGACCAGGTTGTCGATGTGCAGCTCTAATAGTATCAGTAGTAGTATCAGTAGTAGTATCAGTAGTATCAGTAGTAGTATCAGTAGTAGTAGTACCTTGAAGACCAGGTTGTCGATGTGCAGCTCTAATAGTATCAGTAGTAGTATCAGTAGTAGTATCAGTAGTAGTAGTACCTTGAAGACCAGGTTGTCGATGTGCAGCTCTAATAGTATCAGTAGTAGTATCAGTAGTAGTATCAGTAGTAGTAGTACCTTGAAGACCAGGTTGTCGATGTGCAGCTCTAATAGTATCAGTAGTAGTATCAGTAGTAGTATCAGTAGTAGTAGTACCTTGAAGACCAGGTTGTCGATGTGCAGCTCTAATAGTATCAGTAGTAGTATCAGTAGTAGTATCAGTAGTAGTAGTACCTTGAAGACCAGGTTGTCGATGTGCAGCTCTAATAGTATCAGTAGTAGTATCAGTAGTAGTAGTAGTATCAGTAGTATCAGTAGTAGTATCAGTAGTAGTAGTACCTTGAAGACCAGGTTGTCGATGTGCAGCTCTAATAGTATCAGTAGTAGTATCAGTAGTAGTATCAGTAGTAGTAGTAGTATCAGTAGTATCAGTAGTAGTATCAGTAGTAGTATCAGTAGTAGTAGTACCTTGAAGACCAGGTTGTCGATGTGCAGCTCTAATAGTATCAGTAGTAGTATCAGTAGTATCAGTAGTAGTATCAGTAGTAGTATCAGTAGTAGTATCAGTAGTATCAGTAGTAGTATCAGTAGTAGTAGTACCTTGAAGACCAGGTTGTCGATGTGCAGCTCTAATAGTATCAGTAGTAGTATCAGTAGTAGTATCAGTAGTAGTAGTACCTTGAAGACCAGGTTGTCGATGTGCAGCTCTAATAGTATCAGTAGTAGTATCAGTAGTAGTATCAGTAGTAGTAGTACCTTGAAGACCAGGTTGTCGATGTGCAGCTCTAATAGTATCAGTAGTAGTATCAGTAGTAGTAGTACCTTGAAGACCAGGTTGTCGATGTGCAGCTCTAATAGTATCAGTAGTAGTATCAGTAGTAGTAGTACCTTGAAGACCAGGTTGTCGATGTGCAGCTCTAATAGTATCAGTAGTAGTATCAGTAGTAGTAGTAGTATCAGTAGTATCAGTAGTAGTATCAGTAGTAGTATCAGTAGTAGTAGTACCTTGAAGACCAGGTTGTCGATGTGCAGCTCTAATAGTATCAGTAGTAGTATCAGTAGTAGTAGTAGTATCAGTAGTATCAGTAGTAGTATCAGTAGTATCAGTAGTAGTATCAGTTGTAGTAGTACCTTGAAGACCAGGTTGTCGATGTGCAGCTCTAATAGTATCAGTAGTAGTATCAGTAGTAGTAGTAGTATCAGTAGTATCAGTAGTAGTATCAGTAGTAGTAGTACCTTGAAGACCAGGTTGTCGATGTGCAGCTCTAATAGTATCAGTAGTAGTATCAGTAGTAGTATCAGTAGTAGTAGTACCTTGAAGACCAGGTTGTCGATGTGCAGCTCTAATAGTATCAGTAGTAGTATCAGTAGTAGTATCAGTAGTAGTAGTAGTATCAGTAGTATCAGTAGTAGTATCAGTAGTATCAGTAGTAGTATCAGTAGTAGTAGTACCTTGAAGACCAGGTTGTCGATGTGCAGCTCTAATAGTATCAGTAGTAGTATCAGTAGTAGTAGTAGTATCAGTAGTATCAGTAGTAGTATCAGTAGTAGTAGTACCTTGAAGACCAGGTTGTCGATGTGCAGCTCTAATAGTATCAGTAGTAGTATCAGTAGTAGTATCAGTAGTAGTAGTACCTTGAAGACCAGGTTGTCGATGTGCAGCTCTAATAGTATCAGTAGTAGTATCAGTAGTAGTAGTACCTTGAAGACCAGGTAATCGATGTGCAGCTCTAATAGTATCAGTAGTAGTATCAGTAGTAGTATCAGTAGTAGTAGTACCTTGAAGACCAGGTTGTCGATGTGCAGCTCTAATAGTATCAGTAGTAGTATCAGTAGTAGTAGTACCTTGAAGACCAGGTTGTCGATGTGCAGCTCTAATAGTATCAGTAGTAGTATCAGTAGTAGTATCAGTAGTAGTAGTACCTTGAAGACCAGGTTGTCGATGTGCAGCTCTAATAGTATCAGTAGTAGTATCAGTAGTAGTAGTACCTTGAAGACCAGGTTGTCGATGTGCAGCTCTAATAGTATCAGTAGTAGTATCAGTAGTAGTAGTACCTTGAAGACCAGGTTGTCGATGTGCAGCTCTAACAGTATCAGTAGTAGTATCAGTAGTAGTATCAGTAGTAGTAGTACCTTGAAGACCAGGTTGTCGATGTGCAGCTCTAATAGTATCAGTAGTAGTATCAGTAGTAGTAGTACCTTGAAGACCAGGTTGTCGATGTGCAGCTCTAATAGTATCAGTAGTAGTATCAGTAGTAGTAGTAGTATCAGTAGTATCAGTAGTAGTATCAGTAGTAGTAGTACCTTGAAGACCAGGTTGTCGATGTGCAGCTCTAATAGTATCAGTAGTAGTATCAGTAGTAGTAGTAGTATCAGTAGTAGTATCAGTAGTAGTATCAGTAGTAGTAGTACCTTGAAGACCAGGTTGTCGATGTGCAGCTCTAATAGTATCAGTAGTAGTAGTACCTTGAAGACCAGGTTGTCGATGTGCAGCTCTAATAGTATCAGTAGTAGTATCAGTAGTAGTATCAGTAGTAGTATCAGTAGTAGTAGTACCTTGAAGACCAGGTTGTCGATGTGCAGCTCTAATAGTATCAGTAGTAGTAGTACCTTGAAGACCAGGTTGTCGATGTGCAGCTCTAATAGTATCAGTAGTAGTATCAGTAGTAGTATCAGTAGTAGTATCAGTAGTAGTAGTACCTTGAAGACCAGGTTGTCGATGTGCAGCTCTAATAGTATCAGTAGTAGTATCAGTAGTAGTATCAGTAGTAGTAGTACCTTGAAGACCAGGTTGTCGATGTGCAGCTCTAATAGTATCAGTAGTAGTATCAGTAGTAGTATCAGTAGTAGTAGTACCTTGAAGACCAGGTTGTCGATGTGCAGCTCTAATAGTATCAGTAGTAGTATCAGTAGTAGTAGTACCTTGAAGACCAGGTTGTCGATGTGCAGCTCTAATAGTATCAGTAGTAGTATCAGTAGTAGTAGTACCTTGAAGACCAGGTTGTTGATGTGCAGCTCTAATAGTATCAGTAGTAGTATCAGTAGTAGTATCAGTAGTAGTAGTACCTTGAAGACCAGGTTGTCGATGTGCAGCTCTAATAGTATCAGTAGTAGTATCAGTAGTAGTAGTACCTTGAAGACCAGGTTGTCGATGTGCAGCTCTAATAGTATCAGTAGTAGTATCAGTAGTATCAGTAGTAGTATCAGTAGTAGTAGTACCTTGAAGACCAGGTTGTCGATGTGCAGCTCTAATAGTATCAGTAGTAGTATCAGTAGTAGTAGTACCTTGAAGACCAGGTTGTCGATGTGCAGCTCTAATAGTATCAGTAGTAGTATCAGTAGTAGTATCAGTAGTAGTAGTACCTTGAAGACCAGGTTGTCGATGTGCAGCTCTAATAGTATCAGTAGTAGTATCAGTAGTAGTATCAGTAGTAGTAGTACCTTGAAGACCAGGTTGTCGATGTGCAGCTCTAATAGTATCAGTAGTAGTATCAGTAGTAGTATCAGTAGTAGTAGTACCTTGAAGACCAGGTTGTCGATGTGCAGCTCTAATAGTATCAGTAGTAGTATCAGTAGTAGTAGTACCTTGAAGACCAGGTTGTCGATGTGCAGCTCTAATAGTATCAGTAGTAGTATCAGTAGTAGTATCAGTAGTAGTAGTACCTTGAAGACCAGGTTGTTGATGTGCAGCTCTAATAGTATCAGTAGTAGTATCAGTAGTAGTATCAGTAGTAGTAGTACCTTGAAGACCAGGTTGTCGATGTGCAGCTCTAATAGTATCAGTAGTAGTATCAGTAGTATCAGTAGTAGTATCAGTAGTAGTAGTACCTTGAAGACCAGGTTGTCGATGTGCAGCTCTAATAGTATCAGTAGTAGTATCAGTAGTAGTAGTAGTATCAGTAGTATCAGTAGTAGTATCAGTAGTAGTAGTACCTTGAAGACCAGGTTGTCGATGTGCAGCTCTAATAGTATCAGTAGTAGTATCAGTAGTAGTATCAGTAGTAGTATCAGTAGTAGTAGTACCTTGAAGACCAGGTTGTCGATGTGCAGCTCTAATAGTATCAGTAGTAGTATCAGTAGTAGTAGTACCTTGAAGACCAGGTAATCGATGTGCAGCTCTAATAGTATCAGTAGTAGTATCAGTAGTAGTATCAGTAGTAGTAGTACCTTGAAGACCAGGTTGTCGATGTGCAGCTCTAATAGTATCAGTAGTAGTATCAGTAGTAGTATCAGTAGTAGTAGTACCTTGAAGACCAGGTTGTCGATGTGCAGCTCTAATAGTATCAGTAGTAGTATCAGTAGTAGTATCAGTAGTAGTAGTACCTTGAAGACCAGGTTGTCGATGTGCAGCTCTAATAGTATCAGTAGTAGTATCAGTAGTAGTAGTACCTTGAAGACCAGGTTGTCGATGTGCAGCTCTAATAGTATCAGTAGTAGTATCAGTAGTAGTAGTACCTTGAAGACCAGGTTGTCGATGTGCAGCTCTAATAGTATCAGTAGTAGTATCAGTAGTAGTATCAGTAGTAGTAGTACCTTGAAGACCAGGTTGTCGATGTGCAGCTCTAATAGTATCAGTAGTAGTATCAGTAGTAGTAGTACCTTGAAGACCAGGTTGTCGATGTGCAGCTCTAATAGTATCAGTAGTAGTATCAGTAGTAGTAGTAGTATCAGTAGTATTAGTAGTAGTATCAGTAGTAGTAGTACCTTGAAGACCAGGTTGTCGATGTGCAGCTCTAATAGTATCAGTAGTAGTATCAGTAGTAGTAGTAGTATCAGTAGTATCAGTAGTAGTATCAGTAGTAGTATCAGTAGTAGTAGTACCTTGAAGACCAGGTTGTCGATGTGCAGCTCTAATAGTATCAGTAGTAGTATCAGTAGTAGTAGTACCTTGAAGACCAGGTTGTCGATGTGCAGCTCTAATAGTATCAGTAGTAGTATCAGTAGTAGTATCAGTAGTAGTATCAGTAGTAGTAGTACCTTGAAGACCAGGTTGTCGATGTGCAGCTCTAATAGTATCAGTAGTAGTATCAGTAGTAGTATCAGTAGTAGTAGTACCTTGAAGACCAGGTTGTCGATGTGCAGCTCTAATAGTATCAGTAGTAGTATCAGTAGTAGTAGTACCTTGAAGACCAGGTTGTCGATGTGCAGCTCTAATAGTATCAGTAGTAGTATCAGTAGTAGTAGTACCTTGAAGACCAGGTTGTCGATGTGCAGCTCTAATAGTATCAGTAGTAGTATCAGTAGTAGTATCAGTAGTAGTAGTACCTTGAAGACCAGGTTGTTGATGTGCAGCTCTAATAGTATCAGTAGTAGTATCAGTAGTAGTATCAGTAGTAGTAGTACCTTGAAGACCAGGTTGTCGATGTGCAGCTCTAATAGTATCAGTAGTAGTATCAGTAGTAGTAGTACCTTGAAGACCAGGTTGTCGATGTGCAGCTCTAATAGTATCAGTAGTAGTATCAGTAGTATCAGTAGTAGTATCAGTAGTAGTAGTACCTTGAAGACCAGGTTGTCGATGTGCAGCTCTAATAGTATCAGTAGTAGTATCAGTAGTAGTAGTACCTTGAAGACCAGGTTGTCGATGTGCAGCTCTAATAGTATCAGTAGTAGTATCAGTAGTAGTATCAGTAGTAGTATCAGTAGTATCAGTAGTAGTATCAGTAGTAGTAGTACCTTGAAGACCAGGTTGTCGATGTGCAGCTCTAATAGTATCAGTAGTAGTATCAGTAGTAGTATCAGTAGTAGTATCAGTAGTAGTAGTACCTTGAAGACCAGGTTGTCGATGTGCAGCTCTAATAGTATCAGTAGTAGTATCAGTAGTAGTATCAGTAGTAGTAGTACCTTGAAGACCAGGTTGTCGATGTGCAGCTCTAATAGTATCAGTAGTAGTATCAGTAGTATCAGTAGTAGTATCAGTAGTAGTAGTACCTTGAAGACCAGGTTGTCGATGTGCAGCTCTAATAGTATCAGTAGTAGTATCAGTAGTAGTATCAGTAGTAGTAGTACCTTGAAGACCAGGTTGTTGATGTGCAGCTCTAATAGTATCAGTAGTAGTATCAGTAGTAGTATCAGTAGTAGTAGTACCTTGAAGACCAGGTTGTCGATGTGCAGCTCTAATAGTATCAGTAGTAGTATCAGTAGTAGTAGTACCTTGAAGACCAGGTTGTCGATGTGCAGCTCTAATAGTATCAGTAGTAGTATCAGTAGTATCAGTAGTAGTAGTACCTTGAAGACCAGGTTGTCGATGTGCAGCTCTAATAGTATCAGTAGTAGTATCAGTAGTAGCATCAGTAGTAGTATCAGTAGTATCAGTAGTAGTATCAGTAGTAGTAGTACCTTGAAGACCAGGTTGTCGATGTGCAGCTCTAATAGTATCAGTAGTAGTATCAGTAGTAGTAGTACCTTGAAGACCAGGTTGTCGATGTGCAGCTCTAATAGTATCAGTAGTAGT
The DNA here is from genome assembly GCA_029721515.1 of Synanceia verrucosa. Classification (NCBI taxonomy): domain Eukaryota; kingdom Metazoa; phylum Chordata; class Actinopteri; order Perciformes; family Synanceiidae; genus Synanceia; species Synanceia verrucosa. The sequence goes on from CM056562.1 coordinate 26,252,590, forward strand.
ATCAGTAGTAGTATCAGTAGTAGTAGTACCTTGAAGACCAGGTTGTCGATGTGCAGCTCTAATAGTATCAGTAGTAGTATCAGTAGTAGTAGTACCTTGAAGACCAGGTTGTCGATGTGCAGCTCTAATAGTATCAGTAGTAGTATCAGTAGTATCAGTAGTAGTATCAGTAGTAGTAGTACCTTGAAGACCAGGTTGTCGATGTGCAGCTCTAATAGTATCAGTAGTAGTATCAGTAGTAGTATCAGTAGTAGTAGTACCTTGAAGACCAGGTTGTCGATGTGCAGCTCTAATAGTATCAGTAGTAGTATCAGTAGTATCAGTAGTAGTATCAGTAGTAGTATCAGTAGTAGTAGTACCTTGAAGACCAGGTTGTCGATGTGCAGCTCTAATAGTATCAGTAGTAGTATCAGTAGTAGTAGTACCTTGAAGACCAGGTTGTCGATGTGCAGCTCTAATAGTATCAGTAGTAGTATCAGTAGTAGTATCAGTAGTAGTAGTACCTTGAAGACCAGGTTGTCGATGTGCAGCTCTAATAGTATCAGTAGTAGTATCAGTAGTAGTAGTACCTTGAAGACCAGGTTGTCGATGTGCAGCTCTAATAGTATCAGTAGTAGTATCAGTAGTAGTATCAGTAGTAGTAGTACCTTGAAGACCAGGTTGTCGATGTGCAGCTCTAATAGTATCAGTAGTAGTATCAGTAGTAGTAGTACCTTGAAGACCAGGTTGTCGATGTGCAGCTCTAATAGTATCAGTAGTAGTATCAGTAGTAGTATCAGTAGTAGTAGTACCTTGAAGACCAGGTTGTCGATGTGCAGCTCTAATAGTATCAGTATTAGTATCAGTAGTAGTAGCAGTAGTAGTAGTACCTTGAAGACCAGGTTGTCGATGTGCAGCTCTAATAGTATCAGTAGTAGTATCAGTAGTAGTAGTAGTACCTTGAAGACCAGGTTGTCGATGTGCAGCTCTAATAGTATCAGTAGTAGTATCAGTAGTAGTATCAGTAGTAGTAGTACCTTGAAGACCAGGTTGTCGATGTGCAGCTCTAATAGTATCAGTAGTAGTATCAGTAGTAGTATCAGTAGTAGTAGTACCTTGAAGACCAGGTTGTCGATGTGCAGCTCTAATAGTGTCAGTAGTAGTATCAGTAGTAGTAGTACCTTGAAGACCAGGTTGTCGATGTGCAGCTCTAATAGTATCAGTAGTAGTATCAGTAGTATCAGTAGTAGTATCAGTAGTAGTAGTACCTTGAAGACCAGGTTGTCGATGTGCAGCTCTAATAGTATCAGTAGTAGTATCAGTAGTAGTATCAGTAGTAGTAGTACCTTGAAGACCAGGTTGTCGATGTGCAGCTCTAATAGTATCAGTAGTAGTATCAGTAGTATCAGTAGTAGTATCAGTAGTAGTATCAGTAGTAGTAGTACCTTGAAGACCAGGTTGTCGATGTGCAGCTCTAATAGTATCAGTAGTAGTATCAGTAGTAGTAGTACCTTGAAGACCAGGTTGTCGATGTGCAGCTCTAATAGTATCAGTAGTAGTATCAGTAGTAGTATCAGTAGTAGTAGTACCTTGAAGACCAGGTTGTCGATGTGCAGCTCTAATAGTATCAGTAGTAGTATCAGTAGTAGTAGTACCTTGAAGACCAGGTTGTCGATGTGCAGCTCTAATAGTATCAGTAGTAGTATCAGTAGTAGTATCAGTAGTAGTAGTACCTTGAAGACCAGGTTGTCGATGTGCAGCTCTAATAGTATCAGTAGTAGTATCAGTAGTAGTAGTACCTTGAAGACCAGGTTGTCGATGTGCAGCTCTAATAGTATCAGTAGTAGTATCAGTAGTAGTATCAGTAGTAGTAGTACCTTGAAGACCAGGTTGTCGATGTGCAGCTCTAATAGTATCAGTAGTAGTATCAGTAGTAGTATCAGTAGTAGTAGTACCTTGAAGACCAGGTTGTCGATGTGCAGCTCTAATAGTATCAGTAGTAGTATCAGTAGTAGTAGTACCTTGAAGACCAGGTTGTTGATGTGCAGCTCTAATAGTATCAGTAGTAGTATCAGTAGTAGTATCAGTAGTAGTAGTACCTTGAAGACCAGGTTGTCGATGTGCAGCTCTAATAGTATCAGTAGTAGTATCAGTAGTAGTAGTACCTTGAAGACCAGGTTGTCGATGTGCAGCTCTAATAGTATCAGTAGTAGTATCAGTAGTATCAGTAGTAGTATCAGTAGTAGTAGTACCTTGAAGACCAGGTTGTCGATGTGCAGCTCTAATAGTATCAGTAGTAGTATCAGTAGTAGTATCAGTAGTAGTAGTACCTTGAAGACCAGGTTGTCGATGTGCAGCTCTAATAGTATCAGTAGTAGTATCAGTAGTAGTATCAGTAGTATCAGTAGTAGTATCAGTAGTAGTAGTACCTTGAAGACCAGGTTGTCGATGTGCAGCTCTAATAGTATCAGTAGTAGTATCAGTAGTAGTATCAGTAGTAGTATCAGTAGTAGTAGTACCTTGAAGACCAGGTTGTCGATGTGCAGCTCTAATAGTATCAGTAGTAGTATCAGTAGTAGTATCAGTAGTAGTAGTACCTTGAAGACCAGGTTGTCGATGTGCAGCTCTAATAGTATCAGTAGTAGTATCAGTAGTATCAGTAGTAGTATCAGTAGTAGTAGTACCTTGAAGACCAGGTTGTCGATGTGCAGCTCTAATAGTATCAGTAGTAGTATCAGTAGTAGTATCAGTAGTAGTAGTACCTTGAAGACCAGGTTGTTGATGTGCAGCTCTAATAGTATCAGTAGTAGTATCAGTAGTAGTATCAGTAGTAGTAGTACCTTGAAGACCAGGTTGTCGATGTGCAGCTCTAATAGTATCAGTAGTAGTATCAGTAGTAGTAGTACCTTGAAGACCAGGTTGTCGATGTGCAGCTCTAATAGTATCAGTAGTAGTATCAGTAGTATCAGTAGTAGTAGTACCTTGAAGACCAGGTTGTCGATGTGCAGCTCTAATAGTATCAGTAGTAGTATCAGTAGTAGTATCAGTAGTAGTATCAGTAGTATCAGTAGTAGTATCAGTAGTAGTAGTACCTTGAAGACCAGGTTGTCGATGTGCAGCTCTAATAGTATCAGTAGTAGTATCAGTAGTAGTAGTACCTTGAAGACCAGGTTGTCGATGTGCAGCTCTAATAGTATCAGTAGTAGTATCAGTAGTAGTATCAGTAGTAGTAGTACCTTGAAGACCAGGTTGTCGATGTGCAGCTCTAATAGTATCAGTAGTAGTATCAGTAGTAGTAGTACCTTGAAGACCAGGTTGTCGATGTGCAGCTCTAATAGTATCAGTAGTAGTATCAGTAGTATCAGTAGTAGTATCAGTAGTAGTAGTACCTTGAAGACCAGGTTGTCGATGTGCAGCTCTAATAGTATCAGTAGTAGTATCAGTAGTAGTATCAGTAGTAGTAGTACCTTGAAGACCAGGTTGTCGATGTGCAGCTCTAATAGTATCAGTAGTAGTGTCAGTAGTATCAGTAGTAGTATCAGTAGTAGTAGTACCTTGAAGACCAGGTTGTCGATGTGCAGCTCTAATAGTATCAGTAGTAGTATCAGTAGTAGTAGTACCTTGAAGACCAGGTTGTCGATGTGCAGCTCTAATAGTATCAGTAGTAGTATCAGTAGTAGTAGTACCTTGAAGACCAGGTTGTCGATGTGCAGCTCTAATAGTATCAGTAGTAGTATCAGTAGTAGTATCAGTAGTAGTAGTACCTTGAAGACCAGGTTGTCGATGTGCAGCTCTAATAGTATCAGTAGTAGTATCAGTAGTAGTAGTACCTTGAAGACCAGGTTGTCGATGTGCAGCTCTAATAGTATCAGTAGTAGTATCAGTAGTAGTAGTAGTATCAGTAGTATCAGTAGTAGTATCAGTAGTAGTAGTACCTTGAAGACCAGGTTGTCGATGTGCAGCTCTAATAGTATCAGTAGTAGTATCAGTAGTAGTAGTATCAGTAGTATCAGTAGTAGTATCAGTAGTAGTAGTACCTTGAAGACCAGGTTGTCGATGTGCAGCTCTAATAGTATCAGTAGTAGTATCAGTAGTAGTAGTACCTTGAAGACCAGGTTGTCGATGTGCAGCTCTAATAGTATCAGTAGTAGTATCAGTAGTAGTATCAGTAGTAGTATCAGTAGTAGTAGTACCTTGAAGACCAGGTTGTCGATGTGCAGCTCTAATAGTATCAGTAGTAGTATCAGTAGTAGTATCAGTAGTAGTAGTACCTTGAAGACCAGGTTGTCGATGTGCAGCTCTAATAGTATCAGTAGTAGTATCAGTAGTAGTATCAGTAGTAGTAGTACCTTGAAGACCAGGTTGTCGATGTGCAGCTCTAATAGTATCAGTAGTAGTATCAGTAGTAGTAGTACCTTGAAGACCAGGTTGTCGATGTGCAGCTCTAATAGTATCAGTAGTAGTATCAGTAGTAGTATCAGTAGTAGTAGTACCTTGAAGACCAGGTTGTTGATGTGCAGCTCTAATAGTATCAGTAGTAGTATCAGTAGTAGTATCAGTAGTAGTAGTACCTTGAAGACCAGGTTGTCGATGTGCAGCTCTAATAGTATCAGTAGTAGTATCAGTAGTAGTAGTACCTTGAAGACCAGGTTGTCGATGTGCAGCTCTAATAGTATCAGTAGTAGTATCAGTAGTATCAGTAGTAGTATCAGTAGTAGTAGTACCTTGAAGACCAGGTTGTCGATGTGCAGCTCTAATAGTATCAGTAGTAGTATCAGTAGTAGTATCAGTAGTAGTAGTACCTTGAAGACCAGGTTGTCGATGTGCAGCTCTAATAGTATCAGTAGTAGTATCAGTAGTAGTACCAGTAGTATCAGTAGTAGTATCAGTAGTAGTAGTACCTTGAAGACCAGGTTGTCGATGTGCAGCTCTAATAGTATCAGTAGTAGTATCAGTAGTAGTATCAGTAGTAGTATCAGTAGTAGTAGTACCTTGAAGACCAGGTTGTCGATGTGCAGCTCTAATAGTATCAGTAGTAGTATCAGTAGTATCAGTAGTAGTATCAGTAGTAGTAGTACCTTGAAGACCAGGTTGTCGATGTGCAGCTCTAATAGTATCAGTAGTAGTATCAGTAGTAGTATCAGTAGTAGTAGTACCTTGAAGACCAGGTTGTTGATGTGCAGCTCTAATAGTATCAGTAGTAGTATCAGTAGTAGTATCAGTAGTAGTAGTACCTTGAAGACCAGGTTGTCGATGTGCAGCTCTAATAGTATCAGTAGTAGTATCAGTAGTAGTAGTACCTTGAAGACCAGGTTGTCGATGTGCAGCTCTAATAGTATCAGTAGTAGTATCAGTAGTATCAGTAGTAGTAGTACCTTGAAGACCAGGTTGTCGATGTGCAGCTCTAATAGTATCAGTAGTAGTATCAGTAGTAGTATCAGTAGTAGTATCAGTAGTATCAGTAGTAGTATCAGTAGTAGTAGTACCTTGAAGACCAGGTTGTCGATGTGCAGCTCTAATAGTATCAGTAGTAGTATCAGTAGTAGTAGTACCTTGAAGACCAGGTTGTCGATGTGCAGCTCTAATAGTATCAGTAGTAGTATCAGTAGTAGTATCAGTAGTAGTAGTACCTTGAAGACCAGGTTGTCGATGTGCAGCTCTAATAGTATCAGTAGTAGTATCAGTAGTATCAGTAGTAGTATCAGTAGTAGTAGTACCTTGAAGACCAGGTTGTCGATGTGCAGCTCTAATAGTATCAGTAGTAGTATCAGTAGTAGTATCAGTAGTAGTAGTACCTTGAAGACCAGGTTGTCGATGTGCAGCTCTAATAGTATCAGTAGTAGTATCAGTAGTAGTATCAGTAGTAGTATCAGTAGTAGTATCAGTAGTAGTAGTACCTTGAAGACCAGGTTGTCGATGTGCAGCTCTAATAGTATCAGTAGTAGTATCAGTAGTAGTAGTACCTTGAAGACCAGGTTGTCGATGTGCAGCTCTAATAGTATCAGTAGTAGTATCAGTAGTAGTATCAGTAGTAGTAGTACCTTGAAGACCAGGTTGTCGATGTGCAGCTCTAATAGTATCAGTAGTAGTAGTACCTTGAAGACCAGGTTGTCGATGTGCAGCTCTAATAGTATCAGTAGTAGTATCAGTAGTAGTATCAGTAGTAGTAGTACCTTGAAGACCAGGTTGTCGATGTGCAGCTCTAATAGTATCAGTAGTAGTATCAGTAGTAGTAGTACCTTGAAGACCAGGTTGTCGATGTGCAGCTCTAATAGTATCAGTAGTAGTATCAGTAGTAGTAGTACCTTGAAGACCAGGTTGTCGATGTGCAGCTCTAATAGTATCAGTAGTAGTATCAGTAGTAGTATCAGTAGTAGTAGTACCTTGAAGACCAGGTTGTCGATGTGCAGCTCTAATAGTATCAGTAGTAGTATCAGTAGTAGTAGTAGTACCTTGAAGACCAGGTTGTCGATGTGCAGCTCTAATAGTATCAGTAGTAGTATCAGTAGTAGTAGTACCTTGAAGACCAGGTTGTCGATGTGCAGCTCTAATAGTATCAGTAGTAGTATCAGTAGTAGTATCAGTAGTAGTAGTACCTTGAAGACCAGGTTGTCGATGTGCAGCTCTAATAGTGTCAGTAGTAGTATCAGTAGTAGTAGTACCTTGAAGACCAGGTTGTCGATGTGCAGCTCTAATAGTATCAGTAGTAGTATCAGTAGTATCAGTAGTAGTATCAGTAGTAGTAGTACCTTGAAGACCAGGTTGTCGATGTGCAGCTCTAATAGTATCAGTAGTAGTATCAGTAGTAGTATCAGTAGTAGTAGTACCTTGAAGACCAGGTTGTCGATGTGCAGCTCTAATAGTATCAGTAGTAGTATCAGTAGTATCAGTAGTAGTATCAGTAGTAGTATCAGTAGTAGTAGTACCTTGAAGACCAGGTTGTCGATGTGCAGCTCTAATAGTATCAGTAGTAGTATCAGTAGTAGTAGTACCTTGAAGACCAGGTTGTCGATGTGCAGCTCTAATAGTATCAGTAGTAGTAGTATCAGTAGTAGTATCAGTAGTAGTAGTACCTTGAAGACCAGGTTGTCGATGTGCAGCTCTAATAGTATCAGTAGTAGTATCAGTAGTAGTAGTACCTTGAAGACCAGGTTGTCGATGTGCAGCTCTAATAGTATCAGTAGTAGTATCAGTAGTAGTATCAGTAGTAGTAGTACCTTGAAGACCAGGTTGTCGATGTGCAGCTCTAATAGTATCAGTAGTAGTATCAGTAGTAGTATCAGTAGTAGTAGTACCTTGAAGACCAGGTTGTCGATGTGCAGCTCTAATAGTATCAGTAGTAGTATCAGTAGTAGTAGTACCTTGAAGACCAGGTTGTCGATGTGCAGCTCTAATAGTATCAGTAGTAGTATCAGTAGTAGTATCAGTAGTAGTAGTACCTTGAAGACCAGGTTGTTGATGTGCAGCTCTAATAGTATCAGTAGTAGTATCAGTAGTAGTATCAGTAGTAGTAGTACCTTGAAGACCAGGTTGTCGATGTGCAGCTCTAATAGTATCAGTAGTAGTATCAGTAGTAGTAGTACCTTGAAGACCAGGTTGTCGATGTGCAGCTCTAATAGTATCAGTAGTAGTATCAGTAGTATCAGTAGTAGTATCAGTAGTAGTAGTACCTTGAAGACCAGGTTGTCGATGTGCAGCTCTAATAGTATCAGTAGTAGTATCAGTAGTAGTATCAGTAGTAGTAGTACCTTGAAGACCAGGTTGTCGATGTGCAGCTCTAATAGTATCAGTAGTAGTATCAGTAGTAGTACCAGTAGTATCAGTAGTAGTATCAGTAGTAGTAGTACCTTGAAGACCAGGTTGTCGATGTGCAGCTCTAATAGTATCAGTAGTAGTATCAGTAGTAGTATCAGTAGTAGTAGTACCTTGAAGACCAGGTTGTCGATGTGCAGCTCTAATAGTATCAGTAGTAGTATCAGTAGTAGTATCAGTAGTAGTAGTACCTTGAAGACCAGGTTGTCGATGTGCAGCTCTAATAGTATCAGTAGTAGTATCAGTAGTATCAGTAGTAGTATCAGTAGTAGTAGTACCTTGAAGACCAGGTTGTCGATGTGCAGCTCTAATAGTATCAGTAGTAGTATCAGTAGTAGTATCAGTAGTAGTAGTACCTTGAAGACCAGGTTGTTGATGTGCAGCTCTAATAGTATCAGTAGTAGTATCAGTAGTAGTATCAGTAGTAGTAGTACCTTGAAGACCAGGTTGTCGATGTGCAGCTCTAATAGTATCAGTAGTAGTATCAGTAGTAGTAGTACCTTGAAGACCAGGTTGTCGATGTGCAGCTCTAATAGTATCAGTAGTAGTATCAGTAGTATCAGTAGTAGTAGTACCTTGAAGACCAGGTTGTCGATGTGCAGCTCTAATAGTATCAGTAGTAGTATCAGTAGTAGTATCAGTAGTATCAGTAGTAGTATCAGTAGTAGTAGTACCTTGAAGACCAGGTTGTCGATGTGCAGCTCTAATAGTATCAGTAGTAGTATCAGTAGTAGTAGTACCTTGAAGACCAGGTTGTCGATGTGCAGCTCTAATAGTATCAGTAGTAGTATCAGTAGTAGTATCAGTAGTAGTAGTACCTTGAAGACCAGGTTGTCGATGTGCAGCTCTAATAGTATCAGTAGTAGTATCAGTAGTATCAGTAGTAGTATCAGTAGTAGTAGTACCTTGAAGACCAGGTTGTCGATGTGCAGCTCTAATAGTATCAGTAGTAGTATCAGTAGTAGTATCAGTAGTAGTAGTACCTTGAAGACCAGGTTGTCGATGTGCAGCTCTAATAGTATCAGTAGTAGTATCAGTAGTAGTAGTAGTATCAGTAGTAGTATCAGTAGTAGTAGTACCTTGAAGACCAGGTTGTCGATGTGCAGCTCTAATAGTATCAGTAGTAGTATCAGTAGTAGTAGTACCTTGAAGACCAGGTTGTCGATGTGCAGCTCTAATAGTATCAGTAGTAGTATCAGTAGTAGTATCAGTAGTAGTAGTACCTTGAAGACCAGGTTGTCGATGTGCAGCTCTAATAGTATCAGTAGTAGTAGTACCTTGAAGACCAGGTTGTCGATGTGCAGCTCTAATAGTATCAGTAGTAGTATCAGTAGTAGTAGTACCTTGAAGACCAGGTTGTCGATGTGCAGCTCTAATAGTATCAGTAGTAGTATCAGTAGTAGTAGTACCTTGAAGACCAGGTTGTCGATGTGCAGCTCTAATAGTATCAGTAGTAGTATCAGTAGTAGTATCAGTAGTAGTAGTACCTTGAAGACCAGGTTGTCGATGTGCAGCTCTAATAGTATCAGTAGTAGTATCAGTAGTAGTATCAGTAGTAGTAGTACCTTGAAGACCAGGTTGTCGATGTGCAGCTCTAATAGTATCAGTAGTAGTATCAGTAGTAGTAGTAGTACCTTGAAGACCAGGTTGTCGATGTGCAGCTCTAATAGTATCAGTAGTAGTATCAGTAGTAGTAGTACCTTGAAGACCAGGTTGTCGATGTGCAGCTCTAATAGTATCAGTAGTAGTATCAGTAGTAGTATCAGTAGTAGTAGTACCTTGAAGACCAGGTTGTCGATGTGCAGCTCTAATAGTGTCAGTAGTAGTATCAGTAGTAGTAGTACCTTGAAGACCAGGTTGTCGATGTGCAGCTCTAATAGTATCAGTAGTAGTATCAGTAGTATCAGTAGTAGTATCAGTAGTAGTAGTACCTTGAAGACCAGGTTGTCGATGTGCAGCTCTAATAGTATCAGTAGTAGTATCAGTAGTAGTAGTACCTTGAAGACCAGGTTGTCGATGTGCAGCTCTAATAGTATCAGTAGTAGTATCAGTAGTATCAGTAGTAGTATCAGTAGTAGTATCAGTAGTAGTAGTACCTTGAAGACCAGGTTGTCGATGTGCAGCTCTAATAGTATCAGTAGTAGTATCAGTAGTAGTAGTACCTTGAAGACCAGGTTGTCGATGTGCAGCTCTAATAGTATCAGTAGTAGTATCAGTAGTAGTATCAGTAGTAGTAGTACCTTGAAGACCAGGTTGTCGATGTGCAGCTCTAATAGTATCAGTAGTAGTATCAGTAGTAGTAGTACCTTGAAGACCAGGTTGTCGATGTGCAGCTCTAATAGTATCAGTAGTAGTATCAGTAGTAGTATCAGTAGTAGTAGTACCTTGAAGACCAGGTTGTCGATGTGCAGCTCTAATAGTATCAGTAGTAGTATCAGTAGTAGTATCAGTAGTAGTAGTACCTTGAAGACCAGGTTGTCGATGTGCAGCTCTAATAGTATCAGTAGTAGTATCAGTAGTAGTAGTACCTTGAAGACCAGGTTGTCGATGTGCAGCTCTAATAGTATCAGTAGTAGTATCAGTAGTATCAGTAGTAGTATCAGTAGTAGTAGTACCTTGAAGACCAGGTTGTCGATGTGCAGCTCTAATAGTATCAGTAGTAGTATCAGTAGTAGTATCAGTAGTAGTAGTACCTTGAAGACCAGGTTGTCGATGTGCAGCTCTAATAGTATCAGTAGTAGTATCAGTAGTAGTATCAGTAGTAGTAGTACCTTGAAGACCAGGTTGTCGATGTGCAGCTCTAATAGTATCAGTAGTAGTATCAGTAGTAGTAGTACCTTGAAGACCAGGTTGTCGATGTGCAGCTCTAATAGTATCAGTAGTAGTATCAGTAGTAGTATCAGTAGTAGTATCAGTAGTAGTAGTACCTTGAAGACCAGGTTGTCGATGTGCAGCTCCTTCTCCTGCTTCAGGATGTGGACGATCAGACAGTAGATGGAGCTCCTCTTCCTCTCCAGGGTCTCTGCAGCGTCTTCCTCCACATTCAGGTACCTCTGACTGGGCTGTAGCTGGACGGACACTGGGACACTGTCCTCACTGAGGGACAACACCTGCTGGTTCACCTGCAGCACACCTGAGGAAGACAGGAGGAGAGTCATTGTTCCACTGCAGCCTCACAAACACAACAGCAAAAACCAGACCTCAGATCAGTTTTTATTTATTTGGATCCACCTTTAGATACAGCAAATATGCACTAACTATTCTTCCTCATATGACATTTCTCTACCAATATTTTCATCTAAAACATATACTTAGACACAACGCTCCCACATAACATTCATACTGACGATCCCTTCACACAGTAGCTCTCTTATTTACCTCTTGAAGGAACACAGAGTGGTACAAAAAAAAACAATAATAACAGAAAAAGAAAAGTGGAGAAAAAAACAGAACTCTACTTTTGGAGTTACTTTTTGAGATAACTCAAATTACCACTGAAAAGCACTTAACATAATTGCCTTCGAGGTATCAAATATGTAAACTAGGGGTGTCCCCGACAAAGAATTTACATCGTCAAATCTGATTCGTCCGATCCTGCTGATCGTCGACTGATAGTCCAATGTATCATCATCTTTTTTTTTTTTAGAATCATTAGACTATAGGCTACAGCAGAATGTTGCAGTAATAATAATAATAAATAAATAATAATAAAAAAAAAAAGCGCAGGCAGGTAAAACAACACTTTTATTTTTTTTCCTGCACACAACAACTGAAACACAAACTGAAAGGAAATGTCTGTAACTCTAAACATCAAACAAATGAAGTGGCTCAAATGACCATAACCAAACCTACCTCTAACAAACGGGCTAAGGCATGTCTTTTATTTATATCTCTTAGCTCTGCAGATAAACTCATTTTTTTTGGCTGAACAATTTCACACATTATCTGCTCAAATTAAATGAAATAGACTTAATTGCACTGTGTCGGGTCCGTTGCGCAGAGCAACATCCATGCAAAAACAAACAAAGAATTAAATTAGAATAGAATAAGCCTTTTAGATAAATAAAAAAATATAATAATAACCAAAAATATTACAATAAAAAGAAATAAAAGTCAGCATGATTAGGGGTCATCAGAAGGTGCATAACAAATGCCTTAAAATTTAGAATTAAATCTGAAAACAAGAAGCCTTCCTAAATGAAAAATGTGATGGTGCGCTGCGCAAAATTGGATTGTGCCACTCACCATGGTGGTTCATTCACCAACACTGAATAGATAGACTACTGAACAAAAGCACAAGTAAATTTTTCCACAGTATATTTGATAGGCTAATATGTATCTCAAATAGGCAGTATATCATGTTTATTTGGAAAAAAGAACACAAGCAATTCTATGTAAAATCAGTCATTCAGCACCCCCATACAGCTGTAATGGAATGGTCCTCGTTTCACAACCACATTTTGCGACGCTTCAACTGTGATTGGCCTTCGAATCAGGCTCCTTCGAACGAATCATCGAATCATTGAATATTTGGGGACACCCCTAATGTAAAAAATATATTTTTATTTTTTTAACTTCTCTTACTCTCTGAAATTAAAAAGCCTGGTAATAAATTTTAGACCACCGTTGCTCTGTACTGAAATCTACCCTCTGTTACCTGCTGAGTTCAGTAGTGATGTCCATCAGAAAATAATGTCAATTTATAATATATAGAAGAATGTCCATAATACTTTTATGAAAACATTAGCTGCAGTGCTCCGTATACCACAGGGCAAAGAGAAGGATTCATTCTCCTATTGAAGTACCCTGTCTTTCACCCTAAGACAGCTGGGATAGACTCCAGCCCCCCTGACCCTATGAGAGGATAAGAGGGAGAAGATGGATGGATGGATGGATTTCCCATTCATTAGACTTTTTGAGGTGCAAGGTGGTGTTGGAGCCTTGTTATTTTGTAAGATGACTTTCTGACTATAGTCATATCAGTCCTAAACAGCACTCAAGGCTCATGCAATCATGCATAGCGGTCATGCAATTTCTACACATATGTGATTTCAGCCAATTGATGAAAACATTTACAGTGAGTTCACACACTAGACACACACTGTCTCTGTATTATTGTGCTTGTAGTTCAAATGTTCATACGAAGCAGCTGAACCCAGTCTCGTGTTTATGTTCTACAAGTCCTGTTTAAAAAAAAAAAAAATCTGGGTCTTGGTCATTGGCCCCACTCGGTGGCTCAGTCTGGAGTTTGCCTTTAAACAGCTCCTTAAAGGGAGTGTTCATGTAACTTGTAGGAATACCTTTGTCAGCCTAAACACATCCATCCATCCCTCCATCTTCTCCCTCTTATCCTCTCATAGGGTCAGGGGGGCTGGAGTCTATCCCAGCTGTCTTAGGGTGAAAGACAGGGGACACCCTGGACAAGTGTCCAGTTCATCACAGGACACATAGAGACAGACAACCACTCACACTCACATTCACACCTACGGTCAATTTAAATTAACCAGTTAACCTAATCCCCATGCATGTTTTTGGATGGTGGGAGGAAGCCGGAGTACCAGAGAGAACCCACACAGACATGAGGAGGACATGAGCCTAAACACATGCAGGTTATATTTCCTACTCTGCCTTCTCTTTCAATTCACAGTTCTCTTTGCGAAGCAGCTCACACCTCACGCATGCTCATTAAGGCTGGAATATACTTCTCCGTCTGCGTAATACGTCATTCGACTCCGTAGCTACAGAGACCCCTCGAGCCCTCGCACTTCTCCGTCGTGATGCGTGTTGTGCAGCCCTGTCGTGAAATGCACCCCCTCGGAAAGTGAAGCAATTCGCCTTAATATCACAGATAAAAGCAGGAGAAAATACTATTTTATGATTTAATTATTTGTGAGGGAGATAGAAGAGAACAACATTGATTGATTTCAGTCTTTAAAACTCCTCTTCCTCTTTCTTTTCAACACAAAATCAGATAATAGTGAACGCAAACCAACAACTTTCGGTATGTTCTGTGTAAATATACCTCAGCCATAATTACTGAATGAATTAAATGGATTTTTGAGCAGGTTGAATGTGTTTGATTTGCCTTTCACAAGGATAATCGATACTTTAGTTCCTGTCCTGTCTGTGCTGCTGCAGAGGAAACCTGTCTGTCTGTTTCTGTGTATGGAGAGAGGCTGCATTTCACAGCAGGGTGCAACTAGAGGACCAATCACAGCCCTGTCGTCTCCGTCTTCCGTTGACGGATTGACGGACAGTTAAAAAAAAATTCCTGCGCCCGGAGACGACGGAGAGGCTCTCCGTCAGGCTCTCCGGCGACGCAGAGGGCTCTCCGTCTCTACGTACAGTACTTTACGGAGTACTATAAATTGACCTTTAGTTAGTCTGGACTTTAACAGTCCCAGCAGAACCAGGACCACCTCCACACTGCTGGTACCTGGGCCTGGTTCCTGCTACTACTTCCACCACCAAACACTCATGGTCACCAGAAACACAGGAGAGAAGAGAGGAAGAGGACTAGGACTGACCCTGGAGGGGCTCCTCCTGCTGGCTGCAGGTCAGTGGTCCTCCCTCCCTGATCAGAGGTAGCAGAGCGTCCAGCAGAACGGCAGCAGACAGACCAGAAGCCTTCAGCAGATCCTCCACTGATACCTCCTGAACATCACAGTATACAGTACATCACAGATATGATAATATACACTCAACAAAAATATAAACGCAACACTTTTGTTTTTGCTCCCATTTTTTTTAATGAGATGAACTCAAAGATCTAAAACATTTTCCACCATTTCTCTCAAATATTGTTCACAAACCAGTCTAAATCTGTGACAGTGAGCACTTCTCCTTTGCTGAGATAATCAATCCAACCTCACAGGTGTGCCCTATCAAGATGCTGATTAGACACCATGATTAGTGCACAGGTGTGCTTTAGACTGCCCACAATAAAAGGCCACTCTGAAAGGTGCAGTTTTATCACAATGCCACAGATTTGAGGGAGTGTGCAATTGGCATGCTGACAGCAGGAATGTCAACCAGAGCTGTTGCTCATGTATTGAATGTTCATTTCTCTACCATAAGCCGTCTCCAAAGGCATTTCAGAGAATTTGGCAGTCCATCCAACCAGCCTCACAACCGCGGACCACATGTTACCACACCAGCCCAGGACCTCCACATCCAGCATGTTCACCTCCAAGATCGTCTGAGACCAGACACTCGGACAGCTGCTGAAACAATCGGTTTGCATAACCAAAGAATTTCTGCACAAACTGTCAGAAACCGTCTCAGGGAAGCTCATCTGCATGCTCACCTGACTCCAGTTCGTCGTCGTAACTGACTTGAGAGGGCAAATGCTCACATTCGATGGCGTCTGGCACGTTGGAGAGGTGTTCTCTTCACGGATGAATCCTGGTTTACACTGTTCAGGGCAGATGGCAGACAGCGTGTGGTGTGGGTGAGTGGTTTTCTGATGGGGCGGCAGTAGCTCACTCTGTAGTGACTTGGGCTGGGAATCGGAGGGTCGCCAGTTCAAGTCCAGGTTGGACCAAAATGTGGAGAGGTGCCAGTTCCTGCCGAGGTGCCCTTGAGCAAGGCACCGAACCCCCAACTGCTCGGGGCGCCTGGATAAGGGGCAGCCCCCTCACTCTGACACCTCTCCTCTAATGCATGTGTTTGTTTCATAACTTGTGTGTGTAATGTACAACTGAAAAATATACTAACAGAGTGAAAAAATTTAATAAAAATGTAATCAATAAAGGAATTCTTCTTCTTCTTCTGATGTCAATGTTGTGGATCGAGTGGCCCATGGTGGCTGTGGGGTTATGGTATGGGCAGGCGTCTGTTATGGAAGGAGAACACAGGTGCATTTTATTGATGGCATTTTGAATGCACAGAGATACCGTGACGAGATCCTGAGGCCCATTGTTGTGCCATACATCCAAGAACATCACCTCATGTTGCAGCAGGATAATGCACGGACCCATGCTGCAAGGATCTGAACACAATTCTTGGAAGCTGAAAACGTCCCAGTTCTTGCATGGCCAGCATACTCATCGGACATGTCACCCATTGAGCATGTTTGGGATGCTCTGGATCGGCGTATACAACAGCGTGTACCAGTTCCTGCCAATATCCAGCAACTTCACACAGCCATTGAAGAAGAGTGGACCAACATTCCACAATCGACAACCTGATCAACTCTGTGTGAAGGAGATGTGTTGCACTGCATGAGGCAAATGGTGGTCACACCAGATACTGACTGGTTTTCTGAGTCCCCAGACCCCCCCAATAAAACCAAACTGCACCTTTCAGAGTGGCCTTTTATTGTGGGCAGTCTAAAGCACACCTGTGCACTAATCATGGTGTCTAATCAGCATCTTGATAGGGCACACCTGTGAGGTGGGATGGATTATCTCAGCAAAGGAGAAGTGCTCACTATCACAGATTTAGACTGGTTTGTGAACAATATTTGAGAGAAATGGTGATATTGTGTATGTGGAAAATGTTTTAGATCTTTGAGTTCATCTCATAAAAAAAAGGGAGCAAAAACAGAAGTGTTGCGTTTATATTTTTGTTGAGTGTAATATAGAATGAGTAACCTTGTGGCTGTTGAGTTGCAGCAGGATGAACATCTGCAGTGTGGAGACATGAAGTGTCCAGCAGCCGAACTGAAGCTCAGCGTGACCGAGCCAAGTCCACTGGAGTCTACGAGGCTTCCAGTGACTCAGACCAGACATGGCCTGACCTGTGAGAGGAGAGCTTATATTACCGCTTTAGTGAATGGAGTCTGGTGAGAGGAGAGCTTAAATTACAGCTTTAGTGAATGGAGTCTGGTCAGAGGAGAGCTTAAATTACAGCTTTAGCGAATGGAGTCTGGTCAGAGGAGAGCTTAAATTACAGCTTTAGTGAATGGAGTCTGGTGAGAGGAGAGCTTAAATTACTGCTTTAGTGAATGGAGTCTGGTGAGAGGAGAGCTTAAATTACAGCTTTAGTGAATGGAGTCTGGTGAGAGGAGAGCTTAAATTACAGCTTTAGTGAATGGAGTCTGGTGAGAGGAGAGCTTAAATTACAGCTTTAGTGAATGGAGTCTGGTGAGAGGAGAGCTTAAATTACTGCTTTAGTGAATGGAGTCTGGTGAGAGGAGAGCTTAAATTACAGCTTTAGTGAATGGAGTCTGGTGAGAGGAGAGCTTTAGTGAATGGAGACTTAAATTACAGCTTTAGTGAATGGAGTCTGGTGAGAGGAGAGCTTAAATTACAGCTTTAGTGAATGGAGTCTGGTGAGAGGAGAGCTTAAATTACAGCTTTAGTGAATGGAGTCTGGTGAGAGGAGAGCTTAAATTACAGCTTTAGTGAATGGTGTCTGGTGAGAGGAGAGCTTAAATTACAGCTTTAGTGAATGGAGTCTGGTGAGAGGAGAGCTTAAATTACAGCTTTAGTGAATGGTGTCTGGTGAGAGGAGAGCTTAAATTACTGACTGTGAGTGTAGAACTGGGTGAACTGGTTCAGGTAGGAGCAGAGTTCAGCTGGAAAATATTTTGCCGGTTCATCCAGGAAGCAAAGGGAGGACACAGCCCAACAACGTGGAGACAGAACCAGAACCTGGACTTCGGCCTCCTCCTCTGACTCCATCCACTCCTCCTCCATCATCTGCAGCAATATCAAAAAGACCAAAGGCATCAACCTCAGCGTCACGAAAAGCCCACACTGAATGTCCAGACCAGACCAGGCTCTGTGGGTTTTGCCGACCTGGTTGTGTTCCTGCAGGCAGCGGTCCAGCTGCTGCAGGCGGTACAGGTGGAACTCCTGCTGCAGTTCGGCCGACTCGCTCAAGTTCTTCAACATCTGCTGAGGGAAGCGACTGGGGAAGCAACTGCCGATCTGATCCACCACGGCGCTCTCCAACCAGGCATTTCCCTGAGCCAGCAGCCGGTCGCCTAGGTAGTACCTGCAGGGAGCGAGGGGGTAGGAAGTCAGGGGCATTCAGACTGCCGGCGATCAGACCAATGTACTGGTGTAGTGCTGTTCAAACCTGTAGAAGTGCTCAAAGGTGTTGGCGAGCTCCAGGCCAGACAGGAAGAGCACTGGTTCCAGAAACTGCTGCAGACGCTCCAGAGTCTCCACGCTGCCGGACCCCGCTCCGCTCGCCTGGATCATCTGATCGATGTACTGAGCAAAGCGCTCGCTCACCTGTATGACATCACAGCATATCGCTTGTATGCACTAATATACACTGGTCAGTCATACCACTGTGACCATTGACAGGTGACGTGAATAACACTAATCATCTCTCCATCATGGCTCCTGGATACAAGGCAACAAATGAACATTCTGTCCTCAGAGTTGATGTTAGAAACAGGATCAGGATTTTTCAGGAGTTTGACACCAAGAAGCAAACAGTGATGTCTAGAGGACTGGGTCAGAGAATCTCCAGCTGTTCCTTGTCTGCAGTAGTCAGGCTCTATCGAAAGTGGTCCAAGGAAGGACCAGTGGTGAACCAGAGACAGAAATAACATAAAAGCTCTGAGGATGGAGAGCTGGAGGAGACCAGACTGAAACCAGATCCAATCCTGGTTCAAAACAGAGTGACTGTATATAAGTAAGAGTAGTTAATCTTAATTATATATGTTCACTCTATGGTATATAACATAAGTTAGCCTGAACTCACGTGCATGGCTCTGAGGATGGAGAGCTGCAGCAGGGCAGAGGAGAAGCCATGGCGGAGGGCGAGGACGAAGGCCGTCTGCTGGCCGAACAGCTCCTCCATGGCGTTCTTCAGCCTCAGGTACAGAGTCCGGTACCGCTCCACAAAGTCCGGCAGACTGCAGCTGGACTCCAGGAACTTTCTCACCTGGGGGGTTAGGGTTAGATATTTAGGCAGATATTTAGCTCCAGATAGTAACTGAGCACCTTTAGAGGAGGACGTCTGTTACCTGGAGCTGTACCACTCCCTGCCAGCAGAGGGCAATGCCTGCGATGCTGCTACTGCTCTTCACTCTGGGTCTGGCTGAAGAAGACGAGGAGCAGGAAGAGGAAGTGGTCGCTGTGCTCTCTTTGTTTTTACCATCTTTACCATCTGGAAGACATGTTCAAAATGCCCAGTTTTCTGAATGGACTTCATCATTGTTGGGAAATCACAAACAAATGAAGCCAGAAACGTAAAGGTGAAGCAGCGCCGCCACTTCCTGTCCTTTCATCTGAAAACAAACAGTGTCACGACAGGAAACGGGAACAGGAAGTCAGCGTGTCAAAACAAGAGCAAACTGAAATCAAAAGATGGAGCATAAATGTGTACTGATGACCTCAGGTTTGACTGAGGAAGATCAATGATTCAGTTCAGACGAGGAGGATCAGTGACACCGATGCCCCCGACGGACATTAGGACCAGAGAGTACAGGTCAGTAGTACTACTAACTGGTGGTGATGGTACTACTACTACTACTACTGATCCTGATCCTCCTGAACCACAGATTCAGGAGTCTTTTCATGAAAACAAACAGAATTAGACCACATCCACTAGTTGTCAGTACTGTCTCTATACACGGCTCTG
Source organism: Synanceia verrucosa (assembly GCA_029721515.1). NCBI lineage: Eukaryota > Metazoa > Chordata > Actinopteri > Perciformes > Synanceiidae > Synanceia > Synanceia verrucosa. The sequence goes on from CM056562.1 coordinate 26,271,925, forward strand.
TTCCTGTCCTCGTTTGGACGTACGAATTGTGACCAGACAGTCCAGACTCAGCTGCTACTCACTCTTCAGCTCTTTGCATCAGTTGAGACCTTCTGGAAACAAGACAGACAGACTGAAAACTCCTCAGTACTGCAGGTTCTACTTTCACCACAAGAGTCTGAAACGACGTGTCATTTCCTGTCCTGATCAGCTGATTAGAGATTTAATTTAAAACATAATTCTTTGGTTATAACATTATTCATTTGATGAATACCGGCTGTATTATACAGTATATGTACACATACACATATACACACACACACACACACACACACACATTTATAGACTAGACCTAGACCAGCAGACTCACTTGACTTGACGGGGGGTCTGAGCTCCTCTCCGTCCGGCCAGCTTGTGTCCACGTGGACCAGCAGGTGTGTGAGGCGCCTCACTCTGGAGTTAAAGATGGCCGCCCGGCTCTTAAAGCGGCGAGCCGACTCAGCATTTTCCAGATATTCAGTGAGCAGCCAGGAGAGTGGGCTGGACTCTGAGGATTCTGGTTGAACGCAGAGACTGAGCTGAAGAGCATCTGTAGTGGTATCAGGTGTGCAGTCTCTGGGTGTGTCAGTAGTTACCTGATGCTGTGATGCTCTGGACTATGGGGGTAATCAGAGCCTCCCAGCAGGTTCGACCCAGAGCTTCAGCAGCTTCAGCGTCAGACAGGAAACGATCAGCGAACATCTGCTCATGTCTGAGAGCGCTGTTCAGTCTGGACACAGGGATATACAGTAATACACAAGGATCAGCACAAGTATTAACAGTGTTATAGCAGTACTAACAGTATTGTGGTACTAGTACTCGTATTAGTGCAGTACTCACTTGTTGAAAAGTTGCAGCAGCTGCGTCTTGTCCTCCATCACCTCCTGACACCAGGTGTGGGCCTTGGTGCTGTAGAACAGGTAAGTCCGACAGCACAGCTGCTCCTTAAACACCGGCCAGAACGTTGGCTTCGGACCCAGAACCTCAAAACCATGGACCCGAGTGTCGATACCTCCCTGATGGATAGAGGGTCAGGAGATACGGGAGGGGTCAGGAGATAGGGGAGGGGTAAGCAGATAGGGGAGGGGTCAGTACTGACCTGCTGACACCTCTTGACCCTGATCTGAATGATGGACCAGAACCTAGTCATGTTCTCCAGTAGAACCACCCGGCTAGCAGACGGAGTCACGTTCACCTGCAGACAGATAGGAAATGTTGTGAGGCAGCTCCTCTGGAAGCTCTGGATGTCCTCTCGAGGGTCTGCTGCTTTGACTGGACAGACTACAGAGACTCACTGTGTTTAGTTCAGTGCTGATGTTGGTTGGGTCGTCTCCTCCCAGAACCAGAACCCGAGCCGGCATGTAGCTGGAATCTTCACTGGCCACCTGGATGGCCAGTTGTCTAGACAACCAGAGGGTCACATTTACCTCTTTGAGGAGAAAATACTGAGCAGCAGTAATAACAGAGTACAGGACACTACAGAAGTATAACTAGGGTACAGGACAGTGCTTCACTAGGACATAGATAGTATCAGTACAGTAGTGCAGCAGTATAGAGGGTATAGCACAGTACTACAGTAGTATACAGATAGAAGTATCAGTACCTGATCACCACTCCTTTATGCATGTAGATGTTGATGAAGTGAGATCCGGTGCAGCCGTTGGACTCCCAGTAGGTTTTGGGGTTCTTGTCGGTCAGCTTGTTTGCTCGATGGTGATTGGACGAAACCTCCACCTTTTCCCAGCACTTGTCCTCTTTGAGCTCTACACTGGAGCCTGGGGACCAGTGAGACCAGTCAGACCAGTTTAAGCACTACATTTCCAGCATTATCAAACTGTACATCAGGAAGATAAAGACCTTGGCAGAGATTCCTGAGGAATACGTCAAAGAAGGGGATGTTGATTGGCTGATGGCTACGACGATGTTCCTCAATCTGCCCCAACACCATCTGACAGGAAACAGGAAGTGTTCTAAGTAGCACAGATATACAGTCTGTACACAGTAACCTCAGCTTATGTATATTTTTAACTTTTAAAAAAATAAATAAATAAAAGCCTGTCAGGATGCCTACCTGGATGCAGCCCGCCAGGACGCTGGTGGTCATCTTCTTGTAGAGGCTGGCGTACTTCTCACAGTCAGTGATGAGGTCTCGCAGCTCGGTGACCAGCAGCAGGCTGGTACTGTGTTTGTCCAGAGCTTTCACCAGAGCCTCTTTGGTCCCCAGGCGGCACATCACCACAGCGTAGTCCTTGTTAAGGGATGCCAGCCGGTACAGGAAGCGGATGAACAACTGGACCACCTAAACAACCAATCACAGGTTAATGGGCATGGTGAGGTCTGGTCTGCCCCCCCCCCGTTTTGTACTGACCTCCCTGTCGTTGATGAAAGCGGTCATGGAGGACAGGCAGGGCTCGATGCTCTCATGCCATGGCAGCTCATCCTCCTGGTAGCTGTCCAGGAACTTGTTCAGGATCCTGCAAGAAAGAATCAGTCAGACAAGACCACCAAGACCATCACCACCATCATCATAGATCAGCTGTGGTCGGTATGTACCTGAGGGTGGAGAGCTGGACAGCCCGGTCGGCCCGGTGCTGATCCATCAGACGAACCAGATCCTGATAGGTATCTCTGCTGTGAGTCACCTGAGCAAACAACAGCCATCAATATTTACTGATGTCATAGTAGTACTGCAGTATCACCAGTGGAAAAAGCACATCAAACATAAATGACTACAACAATAACAATAACTAGAATAAAAACATAACAACAACAACAACAACAACACAGACCTGCTTGCGCTCCTCCTCCAGCTGGAAGGCGTCGTCACACAGCAGCTGCTCCAGAGCCTGGATCACCTCTTTTCTGGCCGTCAGCTCCTTCAGACTCACCACCATCATCTGGAGCTCCGTGTCCTTAAAATCCAGCTGTTCGCCAGTCTCTGGACACACGTACACACACACACACACACACACACATTATATATCACAAACTCTCCTCTGTGCTACACTGGTCAGCTTCTGCTGAACCATCCAGACTTCTCAGCTGGTCTGAGACCAGTCCAGATCATCTCTTCCTCTATTTAACGATACTGTGAGAATGGCTGTTTGTGTCAACAGGTGACAGGTCAGGTGACAGGTCAGGTGATGCTACCTTTGCTCTCCAGCTTGTGCACCATGGAGATGAGGTTGAGGGCGACAATGGCCAGCATGGTCTCAGTTCTGGATAGGGCGAGGCACTTCTTGAGGACAGTGGTGACACCGGCGGCCACCAGCTGCTCCGCCAGGCTCTTGTGGTTGGAGATGAGCATGATGACGAGCAGCAGGCCGTTACGCACCGACAGCGTGCAGCTGCAGAGAGAACAGTGGTCAGTCCAGAGACCAGAACCAGCAGGAGAACAGACCTGAACCAGCTGCAGGTGGCTACCCTTTAGTCTGGAGCATCAGGTCGATGGCGGCTGGGATGGCTCCCAGCAGCCCCTTAGAGCCTTCGGGTGTGGCCGAGCCAATGCTGGAGAAGATCTCCAACATCACCTGAGTGCCAGACTCAGAGAGTGGGAGGCTGCTGCCAACACTGTGCAGGTCATGTTTACTGGCTCCAGAGATCACCTTCAGGGTCTGACAACAACAAAACAACATCATGTACTTCCTCTGTGGAGGTCAGCGCAGACTTCAGACGAGGGGTTCTCACCGTCAGCGCCAGCTGCTGGACCTGAGTGATGCCGGAGAACTGCTGCATGCTGGACAGGACGGCCTTGACGCCGCCCTCTGTGGCGAAAGAAACCCTCCATTCATACTCAAGCATGAGGAGGCAGGTGAGTCTGAGCGAGCTGACCACCACTTCACTGCAGGACGAGCCCAGCAGCTCCACCAGCAGCTTCAGCACCTTGTCCCTGCAGAGGACAGACACCTTGAGGCCTGCAGGTCCACAGACAGCCCGAGGCCTGCAGGTCCACAGACAGCCCGAGGCCTGCAGGTCCACAGACAGCCCGAGGCCTGCAGGTCCACAGACAGCCCGAGGCCTGGTGAAACCTTCAACACTCAAAAAAAGGAAATGTGATAAACACAGAAAAATGTAAGTGAAACATTTGCTTGATTCTATCAAACATGATCAATAATCACATAATAAAACTCTCTTAGACAGACACAAAAGCAGGACCTTGAACTCACCACCAGCTCAGAACCATCATCATGACCTAAAGAGACATCAGTCTTAAACAAGAATGGAGGTGTGGTGGTATTCACTGGCAGCAGATCTCTTCTCTCCCAGCTCCCCTGAACTCCCCATAGGTACTGTGTAATGACTGGAGAACATCCTGACCTACCAGGGGCTCTGTGTTTTTGCTGGAGCCCTCCAGTGATGGCCTCTCACCGTATAGTCTGAGCGGAGTCACTCCTCATGGAGTTCTTCTCCTGAACTCCTTTCTCCTCCAGCAGCCTGGTGATGAAGACGACGGCAGCCAGCTGCTGGGCCTGGTCTGAACCTGACCCCCCTTTCTTCAGGAGGTCCACCACCTCCCCCAGCTTCTCCAACACTGTCTTCTTCCCCTGAACCCTTGGGTTGTTGAACACTGCAGGGAATACAGGGCAGCAGGTTTAAGGATGCTCTAAAATTAATAATAATGATGATGATGAAGAGGAGGACAGGCGTCCTTCACCTTTCATCTTGTCCTCCAGGTCTTCAGGGTATCTACTGTCGTCCTCTGAAGGCAGCTCGCACTCTGTCTCCGGGCTACCACAGCCTGAATCAGCAGGAAGTTCCTTCTTGGCTTTCTTGGAGACTGAGCCCATCACTGAGGAGGAGCAGGAGGAGGTGGAGGCTGAAGATGAAGAGCTCTGAACTGCTCCTGCTGCTCCTCCTCCCAGGCCAGATGAACCAAGAGAGCTTTCAGCTGGAAAACAGAGAACAGTCAGACTGGTTGATGTGTTTACCGAGCATCCAGGAAGTCCTGACTGCACTTTACTTTCTTCACTGCTCTAAATACAGAGACGTGTTTCAGCGTCCTCACCCAGCAGCTCCTCGTCCTCCAGGTGTCCTCCTCCTCTCCTCAGGTAGTGCTTGCAGAAGGTGTGGGAACACAGCAGGTCGCTCAGGCAGGACGATGGCAGTTTCTGCTTCAGGTAGTGCAGCAGCTTCTTGGCCACGTCTCCGGGAACAGACAGACTAATCAGAGACAAGTCGTCCAGCTTTAGCTCCTGCTGGAGACACAGGTGTGACAGGTCTGAGTGACACCTCCAGTTTCCCAGCATGCCCCAGCATGCCCGAGTTTATCACCTGGTCATCGAGGCTCAACAGCAGGATACTGTTGACCTCCTGCTGCTGCTTCAGCTCCAGCTTCTTGATGAAGAAGAGGATTTCCCACCACTCAGCTCTGCTCAGGGCTGCAAGCTCCAGGTGAAGACCCTCAGACAGGTAAGGCAGAGAGTAGAGACCACCAGGGGGTTTGGAGAAGAAGGTCTGACTCACTGCAGAGGAAGAGCAGAGCAACAGGCTGCTACACCTGCTGCGCTCAGGTACACAGACAGGTGGACGCACAGACAGGTGGCATCACATCTTACCAGAGGTGAGTTTGAGTGTCTCCGTCAGAGTGGACGCCTTCTCCTGCGTCTCCTTCTCTGCCTGACTGCTGCTGCTGCTGCCCAGTATCTCCACCATGTGCCAGTGGACCCAGTAAGTCCTGGACAGGGAGTTCCAGTACACCTGGACAGGTAACAGAGACTAGAATAACCTCATGTGGACAGGTAACAGAGACCAGAATAATCTCACCTAGACAGGTAACAGAGATCAGAATAATCTCACCTAGACAGGTAACAGAGACCAGAATAATCTCACCTGGACAGGTAACAGAGACCAGAATAATCTCACCTGGACAGGTAACAGAGACCAGAATAATCTCACCTGGACAGGTAACAGAGACCAGAATAATCTCACCTAGACAGGTAACAGAGATCAGAATAATCTCACCTAGACAGGTAACAGAGACCAGAATAATCTCACCTGGACAGGTAACAGAGACCAGAATAATCTCACCTGGACAGGTAACAGAGACCAGAATAATCTCACCTGGACAGGTAACAGAGACCAGAATAATCTCACCTGGACAGGTAACAGAGACCAGAATAATCTCACCTGGACAGGTAACAGAGACCAGAATAATCTCACCTGGACAGGTAACAGAGACCAGAATAATCTCACCTAGACAGGTAACAGAGACTACAATAACCTCATGTGGACAGGTAACAGAGACCAGAATAATCTCACCTGGACAGGTAACAGAGACCAGAATAATCTCACCTAGACAGGTAACAGAGACCAGAATAATCTCACCTAGACAGGTAACAGAGACCAGAATAATCTCACCTAGACAGGTAACAGAGACTACAATAACCTCATGTGGACAGGTAACAGAGACCAGAATAATCTCACCTGGACAGGTAACAGAGACCAGAATAATCTCACCTGGACAGGTGGCGATCCGTCGTTGCTGTAGCGAAACTCTCCTTCGTCTCCGACGCTCACCTCCTCGTAGTCCTCCAGCATGCGGACCATCATGCCGCTCTTCAGGTTGTCCTGGACGTACTCCAGATATGCTGAGCGACTGGCGAAGTCGGAGCGCGTCTTGAATCCGTTTCCTGTCATCTTCTTCAGTGGAGCGGTGGGAGTGGCTGCAGAGGAGGCGGGGGGGAGGATGACATGGGAGGCACAGAGACGAGGCTGGAAGATGGACCTGAGAACGGGACGGCATGCCTCCTCCCTCCGCTCCTCCCCACAGGCCACACCCCCTCCAGGGTGGTGGGCAGAGCCATCAGGGTGCTGACGATTCCGGTCCCAGCCCATCACACGGACCAGCTCTGAGATGAGGTTCGCCATAGCCATGGTGAAGTCAAACTCCCTCTGGATGCGCAGGTGCTCCACCTGGTGGGCGGAGCAGGAGTAGGAGGGGGAGGGGCTGGCATCCTGACAGTCACAGGTAGACTCTGCCCCCGCCGTGTTGAGTTTGTCCATCAGTGATGTCACACACAGGTAACGCTTCACCAGGGAGAACAGCAGCTTCCCAGGAATCTGAGCAGACGATCCTGTTAGTTCACCTTGAATCTGAGACACTGAACCAGGTGAAGGTCAAAGAAAGACTCATTGATCACAAACTGAGTGATCGACTAATCCGCATCCTGTGAGTAGCCCATGTTCTGTCAGTGACACCACTGATAACTGAGGACTAAAGACAGTGACCCATAGAGACCAAGACCTCAAAACTGGAACTGTACCTCTAGAGTCCGCAGAGAATTGTCCTACACCTTTACACCTGTCCTACAGCTCTACCTTAGGCCTGACCTGAGTTTACCTGAGGCAGGTGAATCCCTTCGAAGGAGATGCCATGCTCCTCTGAGGACGTGGTCTCAGCAAACAGCTCCAGCAGAGTATAGCGGTTATCGAAGTCCATGTGCTGCTCAATGCCGTCCTGCTGACTGAGGGACAACAGGACATAGGCCCGACTGCCTGTAGAGGGGAGGACAGGTGGACACAGACAATACTCTGTGAACGGATGTCTCACTCTGACATGTTTCTCTGGACTTTAGCGTCTCAGTGAAACTGAGGAACATTCATGACATCCTGAATAAAGTTTCAGAAACTGTGAATAATCATGAGACAACAGCGTCTACATGGTTACTGTTACAGGAAATGTCACCTGCTGGGCATGGCGGCAAAACACTGCAACCACTTCTAGAAATTGAAGGATTGAAGCTGAACTTCCTGTCTGAGTTTAATTGTCTGACGAGGACTCGGCACATTCCTCCCGTCCTGGTTGCTAAGAAACATCATCATTTCCTGGTAAAGAGAAGCTATGTAGTTAAAGGTCACCAGCGCCAGGTGACGTCCACCTGGACCTCCACTGGCTTTAATTGAGGATCTCTGCAGCAGCAGCTGTGCAATTAATCAAATCTCAGTTTTAATTATGATTCTGGCCTCCAACGATTGTTCTGAGAAGATGATCGACATGAAATGATGACGCTCTCCTTTTGTCCTTTTCCTTCATGCCGGAGTGTTTTCACCCCTCTAATACTGACCAATGTGAGGAGCCCTAAGCCCCACCCCTCTCTGTGCCTCGCTGACATCCTATTGGTCCAAATTCTTCCAGTCATCGCTGGTGTGTTGAGAAACAGAGTCAACAGCCACAATGACTCATGGGAAAAACTCTCAGCTGCTTTTTCTCCAGAAAAAGAAAGGTTTTCTGTTATAGAATTATTTATTTTATTAGAAATTATTCATTCATCCATTAATAACCTCTTATCCTAAGTAGTGTTGGGGGGGTAATTAATTATTATTTTTTTTATTTTTAAATATGTGAAAAGCATATTCAAACATGTGACCCAATGAACAGGAAGAGGAAGAGGAGGAAGAGGAAGTGGTGTGATGATGATGATGATGAAGGAGTGCTGGAGGCAATTCTCTGAACAAACGTCTCACTTTGACACAGAAGCCACGACTGAAGTCGTTATTGTCTGGTCTGATATTTGTGAACAAACCTGTAGCTGGAGGAGGAAACCTACATCACTTTTACACAGTATTAGTAGTTTTACTATTTTTGATTGAACATGTCAGCACTACTATAAACTACCTTAGCTCAGCATTAAGACTGGAGACAGATCAACAGGTGGTCACACCTCATTTATTTCACCTGAACCTCTCTCCTTGGCCAGCCAATCACAGAGCAGCATCTTGTGCCTCAGTGGGCGGTTACCTGCGTCATGTGAGGCCAGCGCTCGCAGCATCTTGTGCCTCAGTGGGCGGTTACCTGCGTCATGTGAGGCCAGCGCTCGCAGCATCTTGTGCCTCAGTGGGCGGTTACCTGCGTCATGTGAGGCCAGCGCTCGCAGCATCTTGTGCCTCAGTGGGCGGTTACCTGCGTCATGTGAGGCCAGCGCTCGCAGCATCTTGTGCCTCAGTGGGCGGTTACCTGCGTCATGTGAGGCCAGCGCTCGCAGCATCTTGCCGGCGCTGCGCCTGGTCTGCGTCTCCTTGTTGCAGAGCAGCTCCATCAGCAGGTTGAGGGCGCCCGTCTCCTTGAAGACGCCGACCAGCGAGCCGATGCTGGCGTAGGCGCTCAGCACGTGGATAGTGTGGGTGATGCTGATGGAGAAGTCACTCTTCTTGGCCATCTGCTTCCTGGCGCGGCGCACCAGGTTCTTCACGTCCTCCTTCATGTCTGACAGCTCCCCCTCATCGAAGGTGACGTCTGTTGGGAACTCTCCACTTCTCTGGCTGGCATCCAGCACTTCACCATGCCGCGCTTCCTGCTGTGAGTCGGTCTTCCTCTTGCCCAGCAGTGAGGGGCAGTTGGCGTACACGTCCTCTGTGGACATCCACATCAGGATGTTTTCTGGCTTGCTCTCTCCTGACGCCAAGACGCCTGACCCGTCCGCCCTGGAGCTGCTGCCAGTCCTGCCCGACTCGCTGGCTCCGCTCCCGGAACTGGAGCCGTCATCAATGGTAATGAGGCACCAGCGAATCAGGTACTCTGTCTGGCCGTCATGGTTACGGCGCTGGCGGATCAGCTCCTCTGGATACGCCTGCAGCCTTGGGCCCAGCTGGACCAGCAGGTTCCCATTACGGCGTTCACCCACCATGGTGGCTGAGGGACAATAGTATCAGTATCAGTATCATTAATAACTATAGTAACAGGAAATACTGAACGTCATGTCGTGTCAGCATCATCACTTCCTTTACCCAGCAGCCCCCTTCTCCTGAAGGCTAACGAATGGTTAATGTACCTGAATGTACCTTTATTTCTATGATAACTGTAATAAAGTGTGTACAACAGTACTGTGAGATGTAGTAGAGTTAGTAAAGTACCACATAATTTGTATTAACCTAACTCTATTCGCAGTAACTGTTAGAGATGACTTTCACTTTCCAGTTGGTAGACGGTTCCTCTTTCTTTTATCAGAAACATCTCCTGAGCTGCTGGGCTCAGTTAGCTTCATCTGGGCTCAGTTAGCTTCATCGGGGCTCAGTTAGCTTCATCGGGGCTCAGTTAGCTTCATCTGGGCTCAGTTAGCTTCATCTGGGCTCAGTTAGCTTCATCGGGGCTCAGTATAATACCCGATAAGACAACTCAGTATGTGCCACTGACAAGTTAGCCGGAGCCACATCCGCAACAAAAATGACATTCACGCGATAATAAAACTGAATAAACTGACACCACCGAGTTGCTATAAATATTCTCAACTTGCTCACAGCTGTGTAGTTGACTTATGTCAGGAAATAGTCCAGTCCCTGGTGGTAGCGTTACGTTACCCGAACATACTGCTAAGTTCAACACAGAAGCTAACGTTAGCACTGTTCAGTGGTTGAGGTGATCTGATAACTTCTGAAACACAACTACAGTCTGTGTCTCTATAGCTAGTCTGCTAGCTAGCTTGACAGCTAGCCACAGTGACTGACTTAACAGAACAACACAACAAACTCCATTTATAAAACCTTCAGATTAAGTTATCACTGACTGCGAGCCAATATTGAGTACAGTTTAAATATTATTTAAAAAACATGACACAATTCCATAGAATATGGTGAATTTGGCATGAACACACCCCCACACAGCTCATAATCAATAAAAGACAGCCTCAGTCCTTAAAGATTTGTTTTAACTGTCAGCTTCAAACAGGGAAACGGGCTACAGAGCATGAAAGTTGAAACTAAATGATGTTTGTTTAAATGTGTGCTGAACTGAAGCTAGGGTTTTGCCTTAATTAGCATGTTTGGGACGCTCTTCTCGGTGTTAACATAGCGGAGCAGGGCCTGTCTACACAGCCGCTCAGGGAGCCACGAAGGCGGCCAGACTGGCACATTCCGGCCCCCTGAAGCAGCTCCAGGTGAATGCTACTTACCTGCCGTGTCACACACGTTTCCCTTGGTTTCTGTCTTCCCCCGCGCGCTGTTTTCCTTTCCCAGCCTGCTGTTGGTTGATTAATCGACTGATGGAATGATTGATTAATTTCTCTGTATCTGCTGGAGCTCAGCGGAGCGGCTTCTTCTTCTGTGGGTTTGTTGGTTTATCTTCTACTTCTTTAACGCCACCTGCTGGCGAGTCAAGGAACCTGCAATTATTATTGTGTTAGGTTTGATGTACTCACAACAAAAAGTTAGGGATATTCAAGTTAGTTCTCGTCCATTTAACAAAATGCTTTAAAAAAAAAAGTAGGTTTTTAGGTTTTGTTTAAAATCTCTTGTGGAGATGAGCCTGCTGAGGGTGATGTCACTGGCAGTGTTCTCAGGTTCTTTACTCTGATATTTCTTATTATTTATCTGTTTGCTGGGGAGAGGAAGCTTCCAGAGCTGGGGCCTTTCTGTGTGGATTTTGCACGTTCTCCTCATGTCTGCGGGGTCCAGGGTGTACCCTGTCTTTCACCCTAAGACAGCTGGGATAGACTCCAGCCCCCCTGACCCTATGAGAGGATAAGAGGGAGAAGATGGATGGATGGATAATTACCGTATTATTTCGTTGTTGTTGTTGTTTATTCTTTCTTGATTACTGTAACTTGTTTTGTTTTATGCTGCTGTGGGAGGTTAATAAAATTATTCTGATCTATTCCAGAGAGAGAGAGAGAGAGAGAGAGAGACCGTCCTCGGTCACTGACAGCAGCTGGTGCTCTCTCTCTCTCTCTCTCTCTCCTCTGTCTCATCCTCTTCCTTTCTCTCTCTTCCGCAGGAGAACCGTGCTCTCCCTCCGGTAGTCGTTCATCTGTCTGTCCGCCTCTCCTCTCCTCTCCTCTCTTCTCTTCTCGGAGCTCCGGACCATCCACCGGGGCTCAGCGGGCAGCTGCAGGCGGCTGAGAGCGCTCTGAGGGCGCCAGGAGGACGGAGTCAGGGTCGGAGTGAAGCCTGGATGGATGGATGGACGCAGGGTCTCATGACTCCTCTTTGGAGGTGGGTAACCTGCTGTGTGCGCGCGTGCAAGTGTGCGAGTCCTCTTGTAACCACACGACATGTCTAACGTCTCCGGGATGACGTCAGAGACTGTGACACTGCCGGCTTTTACCGGAGCCTACATGACAGCTTACCACCATGTATTTATTGAAATATTGATATATTTAAGTATTGATACATTTATACCATATGGACGGTTAGATTCGTGTCTCATCATTATTAATGTGCAGGATGATTTTATTTTGAAATATAATTAATACAATACGGTAACATCTTTATTAACTACCACCTTAAATTTACTCATATACTCCAAAGGGTCTGTTTTCTCTCTCTCTCTCACACACACACACACACACACATTGAATATAAATATTGTATTAGTATTGTGTATGGTCTTACTGTATATTGTGTGTGTATATATATATATATATATATATATATATATATATATATATGTTAGGGCCCGGGCAGCAGCACCCTGGTGCAGTGGTTAGCACAGGACCTTCCTGTGTGGAGTTAGCATGTTAGTCTGTTCTCCTCTCATGTCTGCTACTCCAGCTTCTTCCCACCATCCAGAGATGTGCTTAGGGAAGGTCAATGGTTCTAAATTAGTGGTTGTCTGTCTCTTTGTGTCTCTGTCCTTCACCCTATGACAGATGGGACGGGCTGCTCTATTAGCGGTTGATAATGGATGGATATTAGGGCCTGATCATTATGGATCTTTTGATGTTGATGTTAATATCAATATTTAGCAGGGAAAAAATCTGATCAGTGATTTGTCAGCTGATTCTTTAAAAATTTTTTATACCTCTTTAACACTTACTACATCTGTTACGTCCCAGTGGTTTGTTAAGTCATAATTATTTATTTCAGTCATGTTGTCTTGTTGGTCTCTCTGGTACTCTGGCTTCCTCCCACCATCCAAAAACATGCATGGGGATTAGGTTAACTGGTTAATTTAAATTGACCGTAGGTGTGAATGTGAGTGTGAGTGGTTGTCTGTCTCTATGTGTCCTGTGATGAACTGGACACTTGTCCAGGGTGTACCCTGTCTTTCACCCTAAGACAGCTGGGATAGACTCCAGCCCCCCTGACCCTATGAGAGGATAAGAGGGAGAAGATGGATGGATGGATGTTGTCTTGTCATTTCCTGTTTTAATTTGTAGTAACTGTCTTCCCTCTTGTTTCAGCACCTCACTTCCTTCCCTCCTGTTCTCCAGTGTCTCATGATCATCTGTCCCACCCCTCATTGTTTCCAGATATGTCCTCTTACCTTGTGTATTAATAGTCTGTCTTCCTCTGTCCTTTGCCAGTTCGTCTTGTTCTCTATGTTCAGTCCGTCATCAGTATACATGTCAAGTCAGCCATCAAGTGTAAGATTTTAATTTGTCACTTTATTAAGTCAGTATTTCTTTGTTACTTTGTAAAGTCTGGCTTTTGTTTATATTATTATTAAGTCAGGGTTTTGGTTGTTACTTTGTTAAATTAGGTTATTATTGTGACTTTGTAGGTTCAGGTTTTGTTTTGTTTAATGTTTGCTATCGTTGCTAGTTTCCCCTCACCTTTTGTTTGTAGCTAGTTTCGATAATTACCATGATTTTTCTTTATTAGTGTAGATAGCCCTGCTTTCTCAAGATGGTCATTGTAGTCTAGTTTTCTCTTTCCCAGTCAAGTCATTTTTGTTGTATAGTTTTGCCTTATCAGTCAATTGATTTTGAGTTTGATCTTCTGGAGTCGAGCTGGCCTAACATGAACCCATCCGGCTCACAGGACTCATCAGCTCTCACAGTGAACAGCTGACTGTGAGCAGCAGGCAGCCGCTTTTAGGCAGGATGATGCCAACCTGTCCACACAGCAAGAGCAAGACCTGCTCAACCACCTACAGGCTGCCCCACCCAGCCCAGATGCGCCTGCCGGAGGCGCCGCTGCAGCTTTACCTGCCAGCGCAGCTCCACCGCATCACCTGGATTCAGAGCTATCGGCCCTTCCTGGTGCAGTGTGAGCTTCACTTCTGCATGAATCCAGCCACCTTCCCAACTCCTCAGTCCCTGACTGTTGGCCTTAATCACAGGTTAGTGCAGGGATTTGCACCGCAGCAGATTTTGTGGTGCATTTCGGCACCTGTGCAGCAGTTGGGGGTGAGACTGCACTCATGGAAACATTCTTAGAGCAACTAAATGACATGATTCAGGATGATCTGGCCCCCCTCGAGTTACCCGAGGACTTGGATTCTGTCGTCTTCTTCCCTGACCTGAGTTCATAGACATATGCTGCCATGTTTTTACAACTTAGGTCAGGTTTTTAACAAGGCCAAAGCCACCTCTCTTCTTCCTTCTGACTGTGCAATTAGAGCTTCATCCAGGTGCTCCCATGTCTACGGGGCAGCTGTACTCCATCTTCCGCTTGTCGACGCTGTTTTTTTCGTGAATAAATGAGATGGGTTTCTGTATCGACTGTGCTCCTTTAAATGAAACCACTGTCAAAGACAGATACCTCCTCTTTCTCATGTCGCCAGTGTTTGAGCAGCTGCAGACAGCCAAGATTTTCACTAAACTAGACTTAAGAAATGCAAATCATCTGGTGAGGATAAGAGAGGGGAATGAGTGGAAGACTGGGTTTAACACACCATCGGGTCACTGTGAGTATTTAGTCATCATTTAGTCACAGCCGTTTGGGTTAACTAAGAACCCAGTGACTGATGTCCTCAGAGGCTTTCTGGACAGATTTGTGTTTGTTTATTTGTTCACAAGGTCTTGTCATGCCTGTTAAGTAATAAACTGTTTGTCAAGGCAGAGAAGTGTGACTCCCATGCCAAGTCAGTATCATTCCTGGGCTTCATCGTAACCCCTGGATCAATACAGATGGACCCGGCGAAAATAAGAGCTGTGGCAAAAAGGTTTAGCTATTCTTAGGATTTGCTAACTTTTATCGTCAGTTTTTCCAAAACTTCAGCGCTATTGTAGTTCCTGTGCTTACATTAACATCCTCGTAGTCTACATTCCAGTGGTGTTCAGCAGCAGAGGAGGCTAAAGTGGCTACAGAGGCTAAAGAGGCTACAGAGGCTAAAAAGGTTAAAGAGACTACAGCGGCTAAAGTGGCTACAGAGGCTAAAGAGGCTAAAGCGCCTAAAGAGGCTACAGAGGCTAATGAGGCTACAGAGGCTACAGCGGCTAAAGTGGCTACAGAGGCTAAAGCGCCTAAAGAGACTACAGAGGCTAAAGAGGCTACAGCGGCTAAAGTGGCTACAGAGGCTAAAGCGCCCAAAGAGGCTACAGAGGCTAAAGAAGCTAAAGAGGCTACAGCGGCTAAAGTGGCTACAGAGGCTAAAGCGCCTAAAGAGGCTACAGAGGCTAAAGAAGCTAAAGAGGCTACAGCGGCTAAAGTGGCTACAGAGGCTAAAGCGCCTAAAGAGGCTACAGAGGCTAAAGAGGCTAAAGAGGCTACAGCGGCTAAAGTGGCTACAGAGCCTAAAGAGGCTACAAAAGCTAAAGCGCCTAAAGAGGCTACAGAGGCTAAAGTGGCTACAGAGGCTAAAGAGGCTACAAAAGCTAAAGCGCCTAAAGAGGCTACAGAGGCTAAAGAGGCTACAAAAGCTAAAGCGCCTAAAGAGGCTACAGAGGCTAAAGAGGCTAAAGTGGCTACAGAGGCTAAAGAGGCTACAGAGGCTAAAGAGGCTAAAAAGCTGTCAGGATCCGTCCGTCTGTTTTGGTTAAGTTACCCATTTTTGTCTCGTGCCTACATGTTGTATTGTCATACAATTTTATTTTGAAGTAACTGTGTCTTCCCTCTCGTTTCAGCTTCACACTTCCCCTTCCTCTCGTTTCCCATGTCTGGTGATTGTCTGACCCCGCCCTGATTGTCTCCACCTGTTCCCCATTACCTGGTGTATAAATAGAGTTTGCCTTTCCTGGTTTCCAGCCTCCTCAAGCCTCTTGTGGTAATTTTTGTTGGAAATTTGATAGCCTTAGTCTTTTCTTGTCTTACTAGAAGAATGCTCTCTGGAGTAGATCCTAGTTTTTCCTTTCTCACGTCCTGTTTTTTGTTTTATGTCCCGCGCCCCTTTAGTCCACAAGAAGAATCCTCTCTGGAGTAGATCCTTGTGTTGTCTGTTCCCCTTAGTATCCTGTCCCTAGTTTTGTTGGTAATTCCCTCCTCTAGTGTAGAGTCTTAGGTGCCCTGTGTTTTCTGTTAGTTTCCCTCGCCCTAGCTTCCTTAGTTGAGTTCCCCTCTCCCTAGCTCCCTTAATTAGTTTTCCCTCCATTTTTCCCCGACAGTGTGTTGTTTGCTGTAACCCTTGGACCCTTGTCAAAAGCCTAAAGAGGCTACAAAGGATGAAGAGCCCAAAGAGGCTACAGAGGCTACAGAGACTAAAGAGCCTAAAGAAGCTAAAGTTGCTAAAGAGCCTAAAGAGCCTAAAGAGGCTAAAAGTGCTACAGAGGCTAAAGAGCCCAAAGAGGCTACAGAGGCTACAGAGCCCAAAGAGCCCAAAGAAGCTACAGAGGCTACAGAGACTAAAGCGCCTAAAGAAGCTAAAGAGGCTAAAAAGCCTAAAGAGGCTACAGAGGCTAAAGTGGCTACAGAGGCTAAAGAGGCTACAAAGGCTAAAGAGGCTAAAGAGCCCAAAGAGGCTACAGAGGCTAAAGAGGCTAAAGAGCCTAGAGAGGATAAGAGCCTAAAGATCCTATAGAGCCTATAGAGGCTAAAGAGGCTAAAAGTGCTACAGAGGCTAAAGAGCCCAAAGAGGCTACAGAGGCTAAAGAGCCCAAAGAGCCCAAAGAGGCTACACAGGCTAAAGAGCCCAAAGAGGCTACAGAGGCTAAAGAGGCTAAAGACCCCAAAGAGGCTTAAGAGTCCAAAGAGGCTAAAGAGCCCAAAGAGGCTAAAGAGGCTATAGAGGCTAAATAGCCCAAAGAGGCTAAAGAGTCCAAAGAGGCTACACAGGCTAAAGAGCCCAAAGAGGCTACAGAGGCTAAAGTGGCTACAGAGACTAAAGCGCCTAAAGAAGCTAAAGAGGCTAAAGAGCCTAGAGAGGATAGGAGCCTAAAAATCCTACAGAGACTATAGAGGCTACAGAGGCTAAAAAGGCTACAGAGGCTAAAGAGGCTACAGATGCAAAAGAGGCTGTTCACCACCGCCCTCGTTCTAACTGAGATCCCACAGGGCAGTTTGTGGAGGTGGATGCCTCCAACGATGGGATAGGAGCGGTCCTGTTCCAGAGACAGTCTGTGGATGGCAAGATGCATCCCTGCACCTGTTTGTCCAAAAAACTGTCAAAGGCGAAGCGCAACTATGGCGTGGGGAACAGAGAGCTGCTGGTGGTCAAGGTGGTACTGGAGGAAAAGGTGTTACTGGCTGGAGGAGGGCAGCAGGCCTTTTTGGTTTGAGCAGACCACAAAAATCTCCAAAACACTCATCATAGAAAGAGATTAAATTCTGGAAAGAGATTAAACTCTTGACAGGCCCGTGGTCTTTGTTTTTTAAGCGATTCCATTTCTCTCTGTCCTACTATACTATACAGGATGCAGAGTGTCAAGCCAGACACCCTCTCCTGATCCTGATGCTGTGTTTCTAGTACTACTACTAATATTACTTCTACTACTACTACTGCAGTCTTTGTTTATGTAGTTGTGCTTCTGTTCAAAGGGTTAATAAAGTTGTTCCAACGGAAACCTGGAGGTACTTCCTGTTGTGTTTAGCTGAAACTCTTCATAGTATGTTGTCTGTCTTTGGCCATGAATCATCATGATCAGCTGTTTGCCTCATAGCTCCTCATACTGTGATCTTTTCCTAAACCTGAACAGTTTTAAACAGAAGGATGCCTGTTTTCACTGTTGTCATGTAAACATTGTTTATTGTTGTTTGTTTGTCAGGAGAGTTCAGCAGAATGCCTGACCTCTGACCTCTGACCTCTGAGGACAAACATGGAGAGAGATGAAGAGGCCTCCTCCAAACCAAGAGGAGGCGCAGGAGGAGGAGGAGACGCCTACAGACAAAATGGAATCATCAGCACCTGCCGGCTGGGGGCGGAGCCTCAGGAGGCGGTGCTGCTGGTGTACCCAGCTCCATTTCACCAGGAGAGGAGTAGTGAAGGAGGTGGAGGTGCAGGAGGAGGTGCTCCTCAGCTCCTGAACCCCAGCACTCTCCTCTCCCACCAGGGGGAGCCTCCTCCTGGCCTCCTGCTTTACCCAGAGAGCGTCCTGCAGTCCTGGCGGGAGGCCGGAGGAGGCCCTTACTGCGAGACCACCTTCATCGAGGGCCTGGACGCGTCCTCCTCCTCCTCCTCCTCAAAGGAGGCGCTGCTGTTCGCTGATGGGAAGTTTCTGGACTTTTCTGGAGAAGAATCAAAGATCCAGACGCTGTCCTACGACGCAGAGGAGGACGAGTTTCAGGAGCTGGAGGTGAAATGATGAAATTATTACTGACAGTACTCACGCGATAGTATTATTACACAGAGGGGGATTACTGCAGGCATTACTGACGGTACTCACGCGATAGTATTATTACACAGAGGGGGATTACTGCAGCTATTACTGACGGTACTCACGCGATAGTATTAGTACACAGAGGGGGATTACTGCAGCTATTACTGACGGTACTCACGCGATAGTATTATTACACAGAGGGGGATTACTGCAGGCATTACTGACGGTACTCACGCGATAGTATTATTACACAGAGGGGGATTACTGCAGCTATTACTGACGGTACTCACGCGATAGTATTATTACACAGAGGGGGATTACTGCAGGCATTACTGACGGTACTCACGCGATAGTATTATTACACAGAGGGGGATTACTGCAGCTATTACTGACGGTACTCACGCGATAGTATTATTACACAGAGTGGTATTACTGCAGCTATTACTGACGGTACTCACGCGATAGTATTATTACACAGAGGGGGATTACTGCAGGCATTACTGACGGTACTCACGCGATAGTATTATTACACAGAGGGGGATTACTGCAGCTATTACTGACGGTACTCACGCGATAGTATTATTACACAGAGGGGGATTACTGCAGCTATTACTGACGGTACTCACGCGATAGTATTATTACACAGAGGGGGATTACTGCAGCTATTACTGACGGTACTCACGCGATAGTATTATTACACAGAGGGGATTACTGCAGCTATTACTGACGGTACTCACGCGATAGTATTATTACACAGAGGGGATTACTGCAGGCATTACTGGCGGTACTCACGCGATAGTATTATTACACAGAGGGGATTACTGCAGGCATTACTGACGGTACTCACGATAGTATTATTATTACACAGAGGGGATTACTGCAGGCATTACTGACGGTACTCACGATAGTGTTATTACACAGAGGGGATTACTGCAGCTATTACTGACGGTACTCACGCGATAGTATTAGTACACAGAGGGGATTACTGCAGCTATTACTGGCGGTACTCACGCGATAGTATTATTACACAGAGGGGATTACTGCAGGCATTACTGGCGGTACTCAGCGATAGTATTATTACACAGAGGGGATTACTGCAGCTATTACTGGCGGTACTCACGCGATAGTATTATTACACAGAGGGGATTACTGCAGCTATTACTGACGGTACTCACGCGATAGTATTATTACACAGAGGGGGATTACTGCAGCTATTACTGACGGTACTCACGCGATAGTATTATTACACAGAGGGGGATTACTGCAGGCATTACTGACGGTACTCACGCGATAGTATTATTATTACACAGAGGGGGATTACTGCAGGCATTACTGACGGTACTCACGCGATAGTGTTATTACACAGAGGGGGATTACTGCAGGCATTACTGACGGTACTCACGCGATAGTATTATTACACAGAGGGGGATTACTGCAGCTATTACTGACGGTACTCACGCGATAGTGTTATTACACAGAGGGGGATTACTGCAGCTATTACTGACGGTACTCACGCGATAGTATTAGTACACAGAGGGGGATTACTGCAGCTATTACTGACGGTACTCACGCGATAGTATTAGTACACAGAGGGGGATTACTGCAGGCATTACTGACGGTACTCACGCGATAGTATTATTACACAGAGGGGGATTACTGCAGCTATTACTGACGGTACTCACGCGATAGTATTAGTACACAGAGGGGGATTACTGCAGCTATTACTGACGGTACTCACGCGATAGTATTATTACACAGAGGGGGATTACTGCAGCTATTACTGACGGTACTCACGCGATAGTATTATTACACAGAGGGGGATTACTGCAGCTATTACTGACGGTACTCACGCGATAGTATTAGTACACAGAGGGGGATTACTGCAGGCATTACTGACGGTACTCACGCAGTAGTATTAGTACACAGAGGGGGATTACTGCAAGCATTACTGACGGTACTCACGCAGTAGTATTATTACACAGAGGGGGATTACTGCAGGCATTACTGACGGTACTCACGCAGTAGTATTAGTACACAGAGGGGGATTACTGCAAGCATTACTGACGGTACTCACGCAGTAGTATTAGTACACAGAGGGGGATTACTGCAAGTATTACTGACAGTACCAGACTTTTTTCTCAGGTGTTTAAATTTAAAAGGTACATAAACATACATAGCAGGTAAACAAACAGGTAAACTCACCTGTGTGTGTCATCAGAGTGAGTACTCCAGCGAATCAGAGAGCGAGGATGCCTTCCTGCTGATGCCTCCCAGAGATCACCTGGGCCTCAGCGTCTTCTCCATGCTCTGCTGCTTTTGGCCACTTGGCATCGCCGCCTTCTACCTGTCGCACATGGTGAGGCCACGCCCCCATGCACCTGAGCTGATTAACTGGTCTTAAGGGGATAGTTCAGGTGTTCGGTCTTAAGGGGATAGTTCAGGTGTTTGGGCTTAAAGGGATAGTTTTTGGAGCTCCAGCTCCACTCTGACAGGTATTTAGTTGACTTGTTGTTGTTATGTGGTGGTGGATGATCTGCTGCATGCATTGTGAATGTGGTTTCCATGGCAACTCCTCACCTACAGCTCTTAAAGCAATGGGCCTGTTGCTCCTGGCAACGCTTCCCACACTGAAATCCATCACTGAACAACAGAAAGCTCTGCAGGAGGAGAGTCGTGTTCAATAAGAAATAAAAATAACAGGCGGAGAGAAGCATGATCTGAGTAAGAACAAATATAATGTCAGTAATAATAAGTAAATTTAAAATGAATGCTCTGAGGATCCCAGTTCAGTACATTCACAGAAAACAGACTGTTTCTGCTAATAAACAGAGAAGAAGGGAGAAGCTTCTGATTCTGCTGAAGTATATTATTGTATATCATCATATAGCATAGTATTTTATAAAATAGTATATTACAGTATAGCGTATAATATCGCATATTATAATATAGAATCGTATATCAAAGTATAATTTAATATAGTATGGTATAGTATAATATATTGCGGTATAGTATAGTATATCATAGTATATTATGGTATAGTGTATTATAATAAAGCATAGTATATTGTAGCATGGGATAGTATATTATATTGTAGTATAGCATATTATATAGCATATAGTTATAATAACAACATATTATAGTATAGAATAGTATCATATATGATATTATTCTATAGTATATTACAACATAGTGTAGTACATTATAGTATCATATATTATATTATAGTATAGTATAGCTTAATTTATTACAACATAGTATAGTATATCATAGCTTAGTGTGGTATGTCATAGTATAGTATAGTATCATATATTATATTATAGTATAGCTTAATTTATTACAACATAGTATAGTATATCATAGCTTAGTGTGGTATGTCATAGTATAGTATAGTATCATATATTATAGTATAGTATAGCTTAATTTATTACAACATAGTATAGTATATCATAGCTTAGTGTGGTATGTCATAGTATAGTATAGTATCATATATTATATTATAGTATAGCTTAATTTATTACAACATAGTATAGTATATCATAGCTTAGTGTGGTATGTCATAGTATAGTATAGTATCATATATTATCTTATAGTATAGTATAGCTTAATTTATTACAACATAGTATAGTATATCATAGCTTAGTGTGGTATGTCATAGTATAGTATAGTATCATATATTATCTTATAGTATAGTATAGCTTAATTTATTACAACATAGTATAGTATATCATAGCTTAGTGTGGTATGTCATAGTATAGTATAGTATCATATATTATCTTATAGTATAGTATAGCTTAATTTATTACAACATAGTATAGTATATCATAGCTTAGTGTGGTATGTCATAGTATAGTATAGTATCATATATTATCTTATAGTATAGTATAGCTTAATTTATTACAACATAGTATAGTATATCATAGCTTAGTGTGGTATGTCATAGTATAGTATAGTATCATATATTATCTTATAGTATAGTATAGCTTAATTTATTACAACATAGTATAGTATATCATAGCTTAGTGTGGTATGTCATAGTATAGTATAGTATCATATATTATCTTATAGTATAGTATAGCTTAATTTATTACAACATAGTATAGTATATCATAGCTTAGTGTGGTATGTCATAGTATAGTATAGTATCATATATTATCTTATAGTATAGTATAGCTTAATTTATTACAACATAGTATAGTATATCATAGCTTAGTGTGGTATGTCATAGTATAGTATAGTATCATATATTATCTTATAGTATAGCTTAATTTATTACAACATAGTATAGTATATCATAGCTTAGTGTGGTATGTCATAGTATAGTATAGTATCATATATTATCTTATAGTATAGCTTAATTTATTACAACATAGTATAGTATATCATAGCTTAGTGTGGTATGTCATAGTATAGTATAGTATCATATATTATCTTATAGTATAGTATAGCTTAATTTATTACAACATAGTATAGTATATCATAGCTTAGTGTGGTATAGTCGTGCCTCTAATACTAATATTGCTGAGTCGACCCCCCCGCTCTGATATAATTAAATCTAACTGGAAGTGAAGCAGCAATGAGCCCACTAATCATGTCATGTGAATTGATTCACCTGATTATTGATAAGATACAGCAGTCATTCACAGGACAGCAGAGCCGAGCGACGGTCTGGTTTCCATCACTGGAGTCTGACAGAAATAAGAGATTTTCAGAATAAAGCTTGTTTATCCACTTTAGCATCACTTTTCAGAATAAAGGTAGTTTATCCACTTTAGCATCACTTTTCAGAATAAAGGTCATTAATCCACTTTAGCATCACTTTTCAGAATAAAGGTCATTAATCCACTTTAGAATCACTTTTCAGAATAAAGGTCATTAATCCACTTTAGAATCACTTTTCAGAATAAAGGTCATTAATCCACTTTAGAATCACTTTTCAGAATAAAGGTCATTTTATTATTGTTCAATTATTGTTCACAATATTAATAATAATAATGAGTGTACTGCAGGAGAGGATGATGCTGTACTGAGACGTTAAAGCCACTTCCTGTTCAACAGATCAGATCAGATCAGCCTGAGGACCAAACAGGATGCTCATCATTTTCATTCAGCTGATTAAAGAGCAGAGCTGAAGCTCTTCTTCATTAACCACCACAAAGCTTCCAGCTTAAAGTTTAACTGAAGTCATTTCCAATAAAATCATCAAAAGAAGCTGCAGTGAAAGCTGCTTTCCATCCGTACTGCACCATACTATGTTGGCTTAGCTTAGCCATATTAATGATAAGAAGCTGTGTTTTAGCTCGATATATTAGCTATATCATTTTGATTTATGTATTAGGTCAGCTATATTCTTTAGCGCTATATTTTAGCGCTATACTTTATCTGTACACTTTAACTCTATATATTAGCTCTATACTTTAGCTCTATACGTAAACTCTGTTTTAGTTCTATACTTAAGCTCTGTATTTTTAGCTCTATTGATTAGCTCTGTCTGCAAGCTGTATATATTAGCTCTATACATAAGCTCTTTAAATTAGCTCTCTACTTTAGCTCTATATTTTAGCTCTGGTGCTATACTTTAGCTCTGTATATTAGCTCAATGTGTAAGCTCAATATTTTAGCTCTGTATATTAGCGCTATACTTTAGCTCTATATATTAGCTCTATAATTTCACTCTATATATTAGCTCTATCCATAAGCTGTTTAAACTGTATGTATATTAGCTCATTAGCATCAGCAGCTAACTTCCTGTCCAATGTCCTTTCACTCAGACCACCAAGGCGGTCTCTAGAGGAGACCTCCACCAGGCCAGCTCCAGCTCCAGGCGGGCCCTCTTCCTGGCGGTGCTGTCCATCACCATTGGGACAGGTATCTATGTGGGCGTGGCCGTGGCGCTCATCGCCTACATGTCCAAGAACCACCACTGGTAGACCTACGTTCAGACCTGGAGTCTCGCGAGCGCTTCGTTGGCAGGTCGTCCGTGGCAACAAACTGGATGATGAGTTCCTTTCAACAAACGACAACGTCATCTATATACAGTATATATGATTTTTTTTTTTTTTTTTAAATATTTTACACTGTTTTAATCTGCTCTGACAAACTATTCTCTTGGGTTTCTGTATGATTTTGTAGAATTCAGTAACTGACTCACTAACTTACCACTCAGAGCTGTGGGGAGTTATTAACTTTTCTATGTATTTATATATCCTATAATAAATCATGAGCACATGCTAATATTCTGCCAACTTGTTTCATCAGTTAACTTCTGGCATTTCCAGACAGATACAGGAAGTTAAGTCCCTGTAGAGCTCTGATTGGTTGGCAGCAGCCGTAAGTTAGTCTCATGAGCTCAGCTGAAATGATTTATGATGTGCTCTACTTTAGTGACATCATAAAGCTAACATGCTAGCATGCTAACATAATGCTAACAGCTGGAAAACCACCGACTGAAACCAGAAACAGGATGTGATGTTTAAAAAAGTAACACTGGAAGTAACTTTAACATAGAAGACATAAGACGTGTGGTCAGGACTGGACCACTGGAACTGGACCACTGGACCACTGGAACTGGACCACTGGACCACTGGAAGTGGATAACTGGACTAAACATGGACTGGCTGGACTCTGGAGGTCTGCCAGGACACAAAGACTGGATTGATGGATTTAATCCAGACTGGTGTGGACTGTTGGACTTGGTTTCTCTCTGTGGGTTCTTTCAGTTCTGCTTCTGGTCCTGAGGATTGATTGTAAAGTCTCAGCTGATCTAATAACTGTATGAATGATGTCAGAGGAATAACATCCGTTCAGGTTCATCAGAAACATCTGGTCTCAGTTCAGCGGCGACAATCAGAGTGACTCTGACCAAATACACACACTACGCAATAAGTACTATTAGTACACAGAGTATACAGTGTACCACATGAAAGTATCTGAGAATCTCTGTCTGTAATATTAATATTAATATTACTAAGTCCTTCGACAGGAAGCAACAACAAAACAAAAACAAAAACATGGTGACTGTAAACTACAAAGATGGCGCCACCTGAACAGCTGATGGTATCGTGTTGGGCAGTGACCTGTTGTTACTGTTGACACTAACTAATACTCTAATGCATTACTTTTAAATAAATAAACACAGTTACCGTAACAGTGTGGTGTGTTTGTCTGCTACTTGGTGAATGATTTCCAGGGACAGTCCCCACATTTCAGCTTTTTATGATGAGAAAAAATGTTGTTGACTAGAAGAACAGTTATTACTGTAGCAGGGTAGGAGGCAGAAAGCATAATAACTGTTATTATCTCTCAAACGTGGTCTCCTTCCAGAGGCTCCAGTCAGGTTTGTGTTAGTATCGACCAAAATGTTAAGCAGGGTTTTGTTGTCTATTATTTTTCATCCAGCACTGAAATGAAGCTATAAGGACGTAAATGGAGCTTTAAAGAAGGTTCTTTAAAAAAAGAGGAACTAAGAAGTTGCTTTGTAGCAGTAAGAGATTACTTTTGCTGAAAGTAATCGACAAAGCAATTGAGTTACTTTTTGAATGAAGTAACTAGTAACTAACTAGTTGCTATTTTTCAGTAACCAGCACATCACTGATGGTGACTAACATGACATAGCTAAACTAAACCTAAATCAGTCTGAGCTGTTCAGAAACTAGAGGGCGCTCTTCATCTAGGTCTGGGCAGCTTCACGTTTGAATTCTGAGCTCATCAGTCGTCTGTGATGTCACACCCATCAGAAGTCACATGGTTGGACGTCATGTGACCTCTGGTGCTTCATCTTCATGTGCCCAGGACCTGGTTATTAGCATAGCTTAGCACAAAGGCTGGAGGGGCAGCTGTTAGCATAAACACACACACACTCTTCCTGCCCAGCTGCAAAACAAACAGAGCTGCTCTGTGATTGGTTGGTTTTCTTTTTTTTTAACTTGCTTGCTAACAACAAAATAAATGTATTTCCAGTGAAATGTCTGTTTGAACTGAGCAAAGGACAGTCAGCTAATGCTGGTCTGTTTCTGCTTCCTGTCTGTCAGCCAGCAGGGGGCGCCTCCTCTGGTCCTGGATCAGTCTAAAGCCTGGTTTATGCTTCTGCGTTGCGTCGACGCCGTAGCTACGCTGTTGCTGCGGACCCCTACGCAGACCCTACGCCATAGCCTGACGCGCACCTCCAAAAAATCCTGACTATGCTTCGAATGCTCAACGTCGCCGCGACGCAGAAGCATAAACCAGGCTTAAGGCTACGTTCAGACTGCAGCCTGAAGTGACCCAAATCCGATTTTTCCGACCCTATGCAACCTGTATCTGATCTTTTAATTATAGTCTGAACGACACAGATCCGATTTTTTAAATGTGACCCAGGCCACTTGGATATGTGGTCCTAAATAGCCAATACATATCCGATCTTTTGACATGTGACTTCAGTCTGAACGGCCAGGTCGTATTCATCTGACCGACACATCATCAACAAGCGACAAACGTCACTATTCTGCGCTGAAGTAGGCGCTAGCGTCCATGTCGTGTCCTCCAATGCGCATGCGGGGCGTTTAAAGTTCACACTGGAGATCACATACAAGTCGCATTTAATTAGAAACGTGAACAACCTCGCAAAAAAATCGGATTTCACAAAAAATCTGAACTGAGCATGAAGCCTTGCAGTCTGAATGTAGCCTTATGCTATAAAAAAGGCTTTATTCCCTCAGTAAACATGGTTTCTAGTGTAAACAGACCATAAAGCAGAGGATGCTTTCGGGCACGGCTCCCTGCTGACTGACTGGGAGTTACTGTTGTTTTTAACTTTAACCATTTCAGTGAGTTTTCACTTCATCAAAGTTAATTTGAACATTTTGATCGGATTACGTGGATTGTACTTAGCTCCGCCCCCTCTCTGTGTCACTGCTGGTTGCAAAGAAAAAGATGGTCAAGTGTGGGCTTCGACAAACCGTTGGATGACGATGAAATGATTAAAGTAGACATTAGCATTACCGTTTATGTGTTTTTATTGATCATATTTCCAATATTACCTGGTCATAGTGAGAAATAATTTGATTCATCATTTATTATTATTTGATTTCAGACATTTTCATTTCTTCTTTCCCACATCATCAAAGGTTTATTATCATCAACTTTGTAAAACCAGAAGACTGAAAATAATCCAGCTAACAGGAGCAGGTAAGTCAGCTGTGCTGCCTGAATCCAGAGGAAACCTCCAGGACCACAACCTCCTTTAACTCCTTTAACTCATTTCTGCTGTCAGGCCTTTAAGGGAAGAACCGGAGGAGCAGATCTGTTCGTTCGGAGCGTCACCGTTCTGCAGGTCGTCTTGCTGCAGAGCGAAGGTCTTTGCCACGATCAGAGGGAAGACTAGAGTGGCATCTGCATAGACCTGCGAACAAACAACAGAGGCATATTTCACGACAGTAATAATGACATGTGTTTCTATTTCTAGATATATCTTTATCTTTATGCTGTAGTGATGTGATGCCACATCCTGTCCCAGACAGATTTACTCCATAAAACAGATTCAAATGAAGACAGACTGTTCAGTAAAAATGCAGTTTTATAATAATGCTGTTGATCACAAACATCAGGCCTCCTTGTAGTATGTTTTAAGTGTTGACCTGGACCTGGACATGGCCCTGGACCCAGTCTAATGGTGCTGCACCTTCACTGATCTGGCCTCAGACTTGATCTTGCCCCAGGACTTGGCCTCATCAGGTCTGGCTCCAGAGTCAGAACCGTCAAACTCCTGACCTGTGTTCACAAACACCGCGTGGTCGGCACCGTTCCTCTACAAGGACACAAAGGAGAGAGGCTGTCAGGACCAGGACCAGGACAAGGACCTGGACTGTTTTTACATTCAGGCTTTTCACAGTTATCGCTAATGATAATCTGAGATTACTGTCCAAGTGTAAAGTACACAACAATATTATTGTTGTTATGTTAGTATTATGATCTTTTACTTGAGTAAAAGTACTACTATACTATATAAAAATACTAGGATAAAGTCATTTTAAATTCAAATGTGCTTTAAAAGTACTCAGAATTCACTGTTTTTTGCTGTACTGTTTTGAGGTTATTATTAATATAAATCAAAGTATTTACTATCAGATTATAACTTATTTTCCGTCACATTATGAGTTCATTACCATCAGATTAGCGTTGCATATGTGATGTTTGACCAGTCCTCCTCCGAGGATGATTATTCCAGATCTTTTGGAATGTGCTGCCAAATTGTCCATCCGCTGAATATCTGGAATAAAATATATTTTGATGAAGAGTCCAACAGGAAGCACAGACTCAGTTCTGCAGCACTGATGCTGGTTTTACCATCCACTAAGTCCAGAACCAGACCAGGGTTGGTGAAAGAGTGGTAGTAGAGGTTGTCGCCTATAGCGCCGTCAGTCAGAGCTGGACTGAACACTGGGATGTTGTTCTGAAATACATTCATGCATTTTATACATATATGTACAGTGACAGAAATACACCGGACAGATACACTGAACAGTATTCTTATGGTGTAGTACTTCAGATAATAATCCAGGTCTCACCTTGTACGCCCAGTAGTAGACAGAGTCAGGGTTATTGATCTCCTTCCCAAACCGATGGATCATTTTGGAGGGAGTCCAACGGGTTCCCTGAAGGGTCAAACAAAACAAACACAACATGACATGGATGATATTATTATTGATATTAGTGACAAGATGACATCAAAACAACAAGAATAACATGTCCTGCTGTCAGACCCACCTCAGAGTTCTGCTCCAGCAGCATCTGGTCCAGGATGGGCATCAGCCACGTCTCAAACATCAGGTAGTTGTCATTTGGTATCAACATATTTCCGATTCTGCAGGAGGAGGAGGTCAAAGTTCACAAGGGGAAGTGAAGTGAGACGACAGGTCAGCCCACTGCTAGTGCTTCCACTGCTACTACATTTACTGATGGGTGGTCCTGGGCCAGGTATCACCTGGTGAACCTGGGCCAGGTATTGTATTGTTTGGGTATCATATTAACCTGTTGATGCCCATCTCACGGAGCTCCTTGCCGCACAGGCTGAAGTCTCCCAGGAACGTAGGCGCCAGACACTTGATGAGGTCCTCTTCGATGCCTCCGGCTGTGGTCACGATCACATCCACCTGAAGCACAGAAACCAGATCCTGTTAAACCAGACCTATTAAACCAGATCCTGTTCCAGACCTGGGCAAAGGTGAGTCTTGGATCGTACCATCTTGTGCTCTGCCAGGTAGCGGATGGTCTCTCTGACTCCAGAGCTGATGATGTTGGAGGTGTAGCCCAGGAAGATAGTGCAGCCCAGCCTAGTGCACGGTTCACCGGACTCCTCCTCCTCCTCCTCCTCCTTCACCTCCTCCGCTACTGGCTTGCGACGCTGCGCAATCTGAGGAGTCATTAAAATATTTACAACAAGATAAACCAAAGGAGCCCGAAACAATGGAGGTCCATTTTAACTGAACTGTTACTAATAATAATAATAATCATGCTAATAGCAATAATTAATATTAATAATAATGATAATAATAAAATATGAATGCTATTTATTTGTACATTCATTAATAATGATAATAATGCTCATAATGATGAGAAAATATAATCAAAAATATCAATAATAAATAATAGTAGCATTAGCATTAGCCTAGCACTAGCTTAGCATTACTTAGCATTAACTTTGCACTAGTTTAGCATTAATTAGCATTAGCTTAGCAGTAGCTTAGCATTAATGAGCATTAACTTAGCAATAGCTTAGCATTACTTAGCATTAGCTTATCACTAGTTTAGCATTACATAGCATTAGCCTAGCATTAATTAACATTAGCCTAGCTTAATAATAATTACTTAATAATTATAATAATTAATTATTATATCTTAAGTACTACACAAGCACAACAAACTTTTCATTGTTTTTTTGGTTTTCCAACTTGTTTACTGATGGAACGTCATCAACTTAGGTTTCAAAACAAAATGGCCGACTTCCTGTTTTGGAGTATCTGGTCAACTTGCACATGTGTGCCGATTTTCATGTTCCAACTCCATAAAAACCCCTATGGGGAGGGGTTTTTGAAAATTCAAGGGGGCGCTATGGAGCCATTTTGCTCCGCCCATGGGCGTGGCCCCCATCATATGTTAGAGGTCGCCACCTTTGAACTGTGTATCAACTTTCATGATGATGCAAGTTTATTAAAGCCATCAAAAAGCCAAGAACGGGTCACTTCCTGTTACCACAGGGGGGCGCCATGAATAAGGCATGACATTAATACATTGGAACATTCAGGGCTGAGCCCCCGTCATGCTCATAAAATTTGAAGCTGCAAGGATCGAGTATGTGAATGTGAAAGTCGTTCAAATTTAGACGGCAAATTTGCAAATTTTTAGCAGCCACGCCCTTTGACCTAATTACATGCAGAGCACAACTTTTGCTCAGCTAGGTCTGGAGATGAAGTGTACCAAATTTCAAGTCGATCGGACGAAATCCCTAGGACGAGTTTGTTTTCATCAGAAAATAAAAAATTCAAAATGGCCGACTTCCTGTTGGAATTTCAGCTTCCTGCCAAGAGACAAGAGATTTGTTTTTAATGATCTTCGTTGAGGTACGATAAAGTTGGTGACTTTCCCTATGGGAATTTTTCAACTTTGAAGGGGGCGCTATTTGGCCATTTCGCGTGCACCGTGTGCGAGCACCCCAAAATATCGAATTTTGGGGTGGGCTGCAGGAATGTGCAAAGTTACACAACTTTTTAACGCTGGGAAAGGGGCGAAATTTGGGAAAATAGATAATAATAGGAATAATAATAAAAGTTACAGTTTCAATAGGTCCCTTGCGGACCTCAATAATTAATAACTGTAATAATAATACAGGAGGGACTGGCAGCACAACATAAATGTTAAAAATGTTTGAGTCATTTCCTGTCCCTGCACTGAGTGTCAAAATAAAGGCAGAATGTTAAGTGATAAAGTAAAAGTCTGACTGACCATCAGGTTGATCTCCTGGATGGCCTTGCCCATGTTGGTGGCCTGGAAGCCGGTGGTGAAGAAGGAGTCCAGCAGAGCGTGGAGGTCCACCCCCTGGTTGAAGTCGTAGCCTCTGATCTTCTTCAAGCCCTCCGGCAGGTTCACGGTGGGCTGATGGTTGGCCTCGATGGCGATGGCAGGAGCACGACGTGACATCTTTACTGTGAAAAGAATGGCGAGGCAGATCAATGCAGATGATCAGTTATCGATCCTCGATATTGGCTGTCAGCAGCAGCACCCATTGATATCCAGTCAAACCGGTCTGCAGCTGGAGAACGCTCCTCTATCAGTTCCCTGCTGCATTTACACTCAATAATCTAACAATCAGAAATGGTTACAGGATCCATTCAGTCCAGCTCGACGATCCAGGTCAAACATATCATGATTAATATCAGATTACAGCTGATGTGACATGAAGTGTAACGTACCTGATAGACGGCTGACAGACGGACACAATCTGATCTCCTGTCAGCAGCTTTATGCAGACCTCAGAGGAACCAAGCCCGGCCCCGCCCACATCCACAGGTGAGCCAATGAGACGACAGCAGGTGGAATGAAGCCACCGCTGCAGGCAGGTACCAGGTGTCACCGTCTGCACATCTGCTGGTCCCTGGTCCTGGTTCTGCAAAACACGGCTTCTTTTCTACTTTTTCATGCACTGATCACATTGAGATGATTGTTTATTGTCATTTCTCAGTGTTACAGTTGTATGATGTAATCTGTGTTGATGCATCAGTTTGAACCTGCCCGGTGGGATTCTTGGCATGTGGGGCCTGTGATCACACTGGTGTGATCAGATTTTTTTTATTGCAAATATTTGTATGTAGTATTAGTTTATTTCAACTTTACGTTTACATATTCATATTAGCAACCTATATTTAGTTTTTCAAGTTCCAAAACAGTTGATTGAGCATGTTCGTGGTTTTCATTGTAATAAATACTTTTTTTTAATTCAATTCATTCTGTTCATATAGATGAAGTTGTGCTGAAAAACAGATACCAAGCATGGCCATGTTAAACATTTGAATGTGGTATATAGAGACAAAATCAAAAGTATTGAAAAATGGCCAAAATAGGCTCAGGACCCAAAGGGTTAAAGTGGGCAGGTTCTGACTTCCTGTCCTTCAGAAGAAGCTTGATGACTGAACGATGCAGGAAAAGATGAATACTTTCAAAATTTGAATAATTCTAACCAGCCAATCAGAGACTGTTTGACCCAGCGGCGTCACTAGGCCTGTTTCAAGGGGGCTGGTTTATTTATTTATTTTAATTTGCTGAAGAAAATCAATATGAAGTTGCCAGAATATGAGTTTAAATAAATAATCATAGCATTATTCATAAATAACTTATATATGATTGGCCCAGTTGTTGAAAAACACGCACTAAAGTGCTCCCCTGTTTGGCAAAACATGCTAAACTGCCTTGTTGACTGGTTAAAACATGATAAAGTGCCTTCTAGAGAGGCAAAAACAGGTGCTAATATGGCGATATATATAGGCTACATATATATAGATAGATAAATTAGTCCTTAAAACCTAGTGATGTCCCTGATGTTTGACCTTTAATATCTCTGTATTAATCTCAGAACAGAGATCTGCCATCAGAGGCGTCTAATGCTGAGCTCACTGAACAAGACCGAACAGGATATGTGAGCGACGCCCTCCCAACCAGCTATAGCTCCAGATGCTATGCTAACGGCTCCACCAATAGACGGCAGTCATGTGAGCAGATAAGAGGCTGCAGGCTGTCAGTCGAAAGCAGCCGTTAACATTCACACTGCAACAAGTCAGACTGGTTGAGAATGTGAGGATGAAAGACACTTTATTCAAGTCAGAGAAATTCACATGGAGGAGGAGCAGAACGCTCCGTGATAATACACCTGAACACACTTCACAGAGCTGGAAGTGATTATTACTGTCTTTCTTATTATTATCCCAAGTGAACAGCTGGCTTTCATATTCAGCTTTATGAATAACAGTCTGGGCGGCACGGTGGTGTAGTGGTTAGCACTGTCGCCTCACAGTAAGAAGGTACTGGGTTTGATTCCCGGCCCGGGGTCTTTCTGTGTGGAGTTTGCATGGTCTCCTCATGTCTGTGTGGGTTCTCTCTGGTACTCCGGCTTCCTCCCACCATCCAAAAACATGCATGGGGATTAGGTTAACTGGTTAATTTAAATTGACCGTAGGTGTGAATGTGAGTGTGAGTGATTGTCTGTCTCTATGTGTACTGTGATGAACTGGACACTTGTCCAGGGTGTACCCTGTCTTTCACCCTAAGACAGCTGGGATAGGCTCCAGCCCCCCTGACCCTATGAGAGGATAAGAGGGAGAAGATGGATGGATGGATGGAAAATACTCTAACTTAAAAACAAGTCTGCTCTGAATGAATGAAATAAAAATTAAGCATCTTGAACTTTTCACCTTTTCTGCATCACAAAGACACAGCAGGTGGAACCAAAGCAGATCTCCCCTGGTCTAAAGTCCAGTCCTGGTGGTTCCTCAGCAGCTCTTTGGACCATAAAGGCTGATCGGCTCAGTCTCCCCTGAACAGCTGATGTGGAGAAGTGTCTGCTACTAGAACTCTGTGGCTTTTATCTGCTAACTTCATTCCTGAGGCTGCTGACTCTAAGAACTGATCCTCTTGGTCTTCCTCATCTGGTCTGGTCCTCACGTGAACCAGTTTCCTCGTAGCTCTTTATGGTTTTTGTGACTGCACTTGTTGATTCATTCCTAGTTTTTTTTTTTTCAGTTTACTGGACCGACTGACCTTCAGCTCTTCCAAATGATGGTCTGTTGTTTCTCTTCTCTCAGCTGATGGTTCTTTCTAACAGTCCAACAGGCTGTCAGCTGTAGACCAACCTGACTACTGATGGTCCAACACCATTAATAAGAAAAGGAATCCCAGAAATGAACCCTGACAAGAAACACCTCAGGTGACGCCTCATGAAGCTCCTCCAGAGGAGGCCGAGGGTCTACAGAGCTGTCATCAAAGCAAAGGGAGGCTGCTTGGAGGAATCTCAAAAATAAAAGATACTTAACTTACTTACTTACATCTGCTACATATCTGCTACATATTTACATATATCTCACTTCATAGATTAGATGTTTTCAGAAAAAAAAAAATCACTGTGAATGAGGAACAACTTGTGACAAATCATAACTCAGGGATGGAGACACGGCAGAGAATGGAGACAAGATGAACTGGCACAAGACGAGGACAGACAAGACTAAACATGAGGAAGGGAATCACAGGTGGAAACAATCAGGGTGGGGCTGAATATCACAGACAAAGGAACACAGGAAGGCAGGAAGTAACACAACCTGAAACAGGAGGGAAACAGCATTACTTCAAAATAAAGCAGGAATCCACAAGACATGAATTGATGAGATAAAAAAAAGAAATTAACTAAACCAGACAGACAACGTAGAAAGTAATAAATTAATGTAATAATATAGAAAAAAACATTGAATTAGAAGGTACAGCAAGTACAGGAAGTACAGGAAGTACAGCAAGTACAGGAAGTACATCAAGTACAGGAAGTACAGCAAGTACAGGAAGCACAGCAAGCACAGCAAGGACAGGAAGTACAGCAAGTACAGGAAGTACAGGAAGCACAGCAAGCACAGCAAGTACAGGAAGTACAGCAAGCACAGGAAGTACATGAAGTACAGCAAGTACAGGAAGCACAGCAAGTACAGGAAGCACAGCAAGCACAGGAAGTACATGAAGTACAGCAAGTACAGGAAGTACAGCAAGTACAGGAAGCACAGCAAGTACAGGAAGTACAGGAAGCACAGCAAGCACAGGAAGTACAGGAAGTACAGCAAGTACAGCAAGTACAGCAAGCACAGGAAGTACATGAAGTACAGCAAGTACAGGAAGCACAGCAAGTACAGGAAGCACAGCAAGCACAGGAAGTACAGGAAGTACAGCAAGTACAGCAAGCACAGGAAGTACAGCAAGTACAGCAAGTACAGGAAGCACAGCAAGTACAGGAAGTACAGCAAGCACAGGAAGTACAGCAAGTACAGCAAGTACAGGAAGCACAGCAAGTACAGGAAGTACAGCAAGCACAGGAAGTACAGCAAGTACAGCAAGTACATGAAGTACAGCAAGCACAGCAAGTACAGCAAACACAGGAAGTACAGGAAGCACAGCAAGTACAGCAAGTACAGGAAGCACAGGAAGTACAGCAAGTACAGGAAGTACAGCAAGCACAGGAAGCACAGGAAGCACAGCAAGTACAGCAAGTACAGGAAGTACAGCAAGTACAGCAAGTACAGCAAGCACAGGAAGTACAGCAAGTACAGCAAGTACAGCAAGCACAGCAAGCACAGGAAGCACAGCAAGTACAGCAAGCACAGGAAGTACAGGAAGCACAGCAAGTACAGCAAGCACAGGAAGTACAGCAAGTACAGCAAGCACAGCAAGCACAGGAAGCACAGCAAGTACAGCAAGCACAGGAAGTACAGGAAGCACAGCAAGTACAGGAAGCACAGGAAGTACAGCAAGTACAGCAAGTACAGCAAGCACAGGAAGTACAGGAAGCACAGCAAGTACAGCAAGTACAGCAAGTACAGGAAGCACAGGAAGTACAGCAAGTACAGGAAGTACAGGAAGTACAGCAAGTACATGAAGTACAGCAAGCACAGGAAGTACAGGAAGCACAGGAAGCACAGCAAGCACAGGAAGCACAGCAAGCACAGCAAGCACAGGAAGCACAGCAAGTACAGGAAGCACAGGAAGCACAGCAAGTACAGGAAGTACAGCAAGTACAGGAAGCACAGCAAGCACAGGAAGCACAGCAAGTACAGGAAGCACAGGAAGCACAGCAAGTACAGGAAGCACAGGAAGCACAGCAAGCACAGGAAGCACAGCAAGCACAGGAAGTACAGGAAGTACAGCAAGCACAGGAAGTACAGCAAGCACAGGAAGCACAGCAAGCACAGGAAGTACAGGAAGTACAGCAAGCACAGGAAGTACAGCAAGCACAGGAAGCACAGCAAGCACAGGAAGCACAGCAAGTACAGGAAGCACAGGAAGCACAGGAAGCACAGCAAGCACAGGAAGCACAGCAAGTACAGGAAGTACAGGAAGCACAGCAAGTACAGCAAGTACAGGAAGCACAGCAAGCACAGGAAGTACAGCAAGTACAGCAAGTACAGGAAGTACAGCAAGCACAGGAAGTACAGGAAGTACAGCAAGTACAGGAAGCACAGCAAGCACAGCAAGTACAGGAAGTACAGCAAGTTTTTTTTTTGTTCAAACTTTATTAACAAATCTAGAAGAAGAAAAAGAAGAAAAAAAATTACAATGACTTTCTCATATTTGCATTTACAATGACAACTATTACAAAATACGATCACACCTCCATTATAATAACACAAACAAAACAAAGACAGTGCTACAAATATATTCTTTTTTATGTAAAATAAAAGAGAGAAGAAAGAGGAAAAGGATAACAGAACAGGGGTTTATAGTAGACCATGTTCAGCTATAACAGCACAGAATTTTCTGGCATGGGCATTCTCAACTTTTTTTATACATTTGTACAATAAGGATAATTTGTTTATGAGTGTATTCCAAATAGGGGGGGCTTTTGTAATGCAGCATTTATGAATGTAAAATTTAGTGATAATAATTATGTTATTATTATGAAGCACAGCAAGTACAGGAAGCACAGCAAGCACAGCAAGTACAGCAAGTACAGGAAGTACAGCAAGTACAGGAAGCACAGCAAGTACAGCAAGTACAGGAAGCACAGCAAGTACAGCAAGTACAGGAAGTACAGCAAGTACAGCAAGTACAGCAAGCACAGGAAGTACAGGAAGTACAGGAAGCACAACAAGCACAGGAAGTACAGCAAGCACAGCAAGCACAGGAAGTACAGCAAGTTTTTTTTTGTTCAAACTTTATTAACAAATCTAGAAGAAGAAAAAGAAGAAAAAAATTACAATGACTTTCTCATATTTGCATTTACAATGACAACTATTACAAAATACGATCACACCTCCATTATAATAACACAAACAAAACAAAGACAGTGCTACAAATATATTCTTTTTTATGTAAAATAAAAGAGAGAAGAAAGAGGAAAAGGATAACAGAACAGGGGTTTATAGTAGACCATGTTCAGCTATAACAGCACAGAATTTTCTGGCATGGGCATTCTCAACTTTTTTTATACATTTGTACAATAAGGATAATTTGTTTATGAGTGTATTCCAAATAGGGGGGGCTTTTGTAATGCAGCATTTATGAATGTAAAATTTAGTGATAATAATTATGTTATTATTATGAAGCACAGCAAGTACAGGAAGCACAGCAAGCACAGCAAGTACAGCAAGTACAGGAAGCACAGCAAGCACAGGAAGTACAGGAAGCACAGCAAGCACAGGAAGTACAGGAAGCACAGGAAGTACAGCAAGTACAGCAAGTACAGGAAGTACAGCAAGTACAGGAAGCACAGCAAGCACAGGAAGTACAGGAAGCACAGCAAGCACAGGAAGCACAGCAAGTACAGGAAGTACAGCAAGCACAGGAAGTACAGGAAGTACAGCAAGTACAGCAAGCACAGGAAGTACAGGAAGTACAGGAAGCACAACAAGCACAGGAAGTACAGCAAGCACAGCAAGCACAGGAAGCACAGCAAGCACAGCAAGTACAGGAAGCACAGCAAGCACAGGAAGTACAGCAAGTACAGCAAGTACAGCAAGTACAGGAAGCACAGCAAGCACAGGAAGTACAGGAAGCACAGCAAGCACAGGAAGCACAGCAAGTACAGGAAGTACAGCAAGTACAGGAAGTACAGCAAGTACAGCAAGTACAGCAAGCACAGGAAGTACAGCAAGTACAGCAAGTACAGGAAGCACAGCAAGCACAGGAAGTACAGCAAGTACAGCAAGTACAGGAAGCACAGGAAGTACAGCAAGTACAGGAAGTACAGGAAGTACAGCAAGCACAGGAAGTACAGCAAGTACAGCAAGCACAGGAAGTACAGGAAGCACAGCAAGTACAGGAAGCACAGGAAGTACAGCAAGTACAGGAAGCACAGCAAGCACAGGAAGTACAGGAAGTACAGCAAGTACAGGAAGTACAGCAAGCACAGGAAGTACAGGAAGTACAGCAAGTACAGGAAGCACAGCAAGCACAGGAAGTACAGGAAGTACAGCAAGTACAGGAAGTACAGCAAGCACAGGAAGTACAGGAAGTACAGCAAGTACAGGAAGTACAGGAAGCACAGCAAGTACAGGAAGCACAGCAAGCACAGGAAGTACAGGAAGTACAGCAAGTACAGGAAGTACAGCAAGCACAGGAAGTACATGAAGTACAGCAAGCACAGGAAGTACAGCAAGTACAGGAAGCACAGCAAGCACAGGAAGTACAGGAAGTACAGCAAGCACAGGAAGTACAGGAAGTACAGCAAGTACAGGAAGTACAGCAAGCACAGGAAGTACAGGAAGTACAGCAAGTACAGGAAGTACAGCAAGCACAGGAAGTACATGAAGTACAGCAAGCACAGGAAGTACATGAAGTACAGCAAGCACAGGAAGTACAGCAAGTACAGGAAGCACAGCAAGCACAGAAAGTACAGGAAGTACAGCAAGCACAGGAAGTACAGCAAGTACAGGAAGCACAGCAAGCACAGAAAGTACAGGAAGTACAGCAAGCACAGGAAGTACAGGAAGTACAGCAAGTACAGGAAGTACAGCAAGCACAGGAAGTACAGGAAGTACAGCAAGCACAGCAAGTACAGGAAGTACAGCAAGTTTTTTTTTGTTCAAACTTTATTAACAAATCTAGAAGAAGAAAAAGAAGAAAAAAAATTACAATGACTTTCTCATATTTGCATTTACAATGACAACTATTACAAAATACGATCACACCTCCATTACAATAACACAAACAAAACAAAGACAGTGCTACAAATATATTCTTTTTTATGTAAAATAAAAGAGAGAAGAAAGAGGAAAAGGATAACAGAACAGGGGTTTATAGTAGACCATGTTCAGCTATAACAGCACAGAATTTTCTGGCATGGGCATTCTCAACTTTTTTTATACATTTGTACAATAAGGATAATTTGTTTATGAGTGTATTCCAAATAGGGGGGGCTTTTGTAATGCAGCATTTATGAATGTAAAATTTAGTGATAATAATTATGTTATTAACAATGTATTCCATTTCCTTATTATTTATACATATGCCTGCTTTGATAATTCTGAAAGAAAAAAATTCTACATTTATGGATTTGGTACTTAACCAGTTTTGCAAGGATTTCCATAGGTCCTTGATCATGTGACAGGAATAAAACAAATGCTCTGTTGTTTCCACATTTGTGGTACAAAGGTGACAATTTTCAACATCAAATTTAAATCTTTTTTTGATAAATTCATTTGATGGGTTCTGCATGACACCAAATAAACTGAAGATATGACCTCTCTCTGGGATTATTCTGATCCATGAATATTAAATACAGTCCAGTACTACATGTAAACACACAACCTATCCACTATGATCAGGCAGCATTAATTAAAGCATAAAGATTTATATAAATCCTGTTCAGGTTTCATCTCACTGATCTGACTCTGACTCCTCCAGTCCTGGCGGTCCATGTTCATTCAGGTAGTCTGGGACCAGGAACAGGTCCAGTTCAGGTCCTGTCACCATTTGAACAAGCTGGATCTTTTTGATGTCACCATGTTCATCAGCTGACTGGAAGCCTCAGAGTCCTTCAGGGTGGATCTGATCAGAGCTGTCACGGCAGTTATTGATGCTCATGTTCTGTCATCACCCTCACAATCGTATTTTAACTCCCCCTCCTCCCTCAGTCTTCACATGTTTGTATGAAGTGTTGCTAAACTGGATTTCATCTCTATCGGTCTGGTTAATCTGGTTAAACTCGGTTATGCAGCACTAAATTCTTCTTTACTTCCTGAACTCCCAGGAGTCTCTACTGTTCTTTATCATGTCCTAGCTTAGCAACACATGGGCTGTCCATCCTCACTGGACCTCTCTGCTCGAAATCATAGTAGCTGCATCATACTGTAGTGCACAGGGGTTTGGTGAGTGTGTCTGTTGCCTCCTGCACTACAGCACCTTCTGCAGGAGCACCTCCTGCACTACCAGCACATCCTGCACTACCAGCTCCTCCTGCAGGAGCACCTCCTGCACTACCAGCACCTCCTGCACTACCAGCTCCTCCTGCAGGAGCACCTCCTGCACTACCGGCTCCTCCTGCACTACCAGCTCCTCCTGCAGGAGCACCTCCTGCACTACCAGCACATCCTGCACTACCAGCTCCTCCTGCAGGAGCACCTCCTGCACTACCGGCTCCTCCTGCACTACCAGCTCCTCCTGCAGGAGCACCTCCTGCACTACCAGCACATCCTGCACTACCAGCTCCTCCTGCAGGAGCACCTCCTGCACTACCGGCTCCTCCTGCACTACCAGCTCCTCCTGCAGGAGCACCTCCTGCACTACCGGCTCCTCCTGCACTACCAGCTCCTCCTGCAGGAGCACCTCCTGCACTACCGGCACCTCCTGCACTACCAGCGCCTCCTGCAGGAGCACCTCCTGCACTACCAGCACCTCCTGCACTACCAGCACCTCCTGCACTACCAGCACATCCTGCACTACCAGCTCCTCCTGCAGGAGCACCTCCTGCACTACCGGCTCCTCCTGCACTACCAGCTCCTCCTGCAGGAGCACCTCCTGCACTACCAGCACCTCCTGCACTACCAGCGCCTCCTGCAGGAGCACCTCCTGCACTACCAGCGCCTCCTGCAGGAGCACCTCCTGCACTACCAGCACCTCCTGCAGGAGCACCTCCTGAACTACGAGCACCTCCTGCACTACCAGCTACTCCTGCAGGAGCACCTCCTGCACTACCAGCTCCTCCTGCAGGAGTACCTCCTGCACTACCAGCACCTCCCGCCTCCCAGCTTGGTGTCTTTTGACAGCCAGGGGTCCGTTTCACAAAGCAGGTTTAATGAAAACTCTGAGTCTGTTAACCCTGAAATGAGGGAAACTGAGTTTTTCATTTCAAAAAGGGAGGTAACTCAAACCAGAGAAAGAGGGATAACTCTAGCCTGTTTCACAGAGAGAGCTAACTTCAGCTCTCGGTCAGTTACCGTAGTAACAGACTCTATGAACCTAACCTGGTCGGGACCAGGTTTTTCTCAATGAACTTCGAGTTTCTCTCTGTCTCCTCCATCTTTTGATTTCCCCATTCATTCATTCATTCATTCATTCACTCAGTCATTCACTCATTCATTCATTCATCCATTCATTCACTCAGTCATTCATTCACTCAGTCATTCACTCATTCATTCATTCATTCACTCAGTCATTCATTCACTCATTCATTCATTCGTTCATTCATTCAGTCATTCATTCATTCATTCATTCATTCACTCAGTCATTCATTCACTCATTCGTTCATTCGTTCATT
Source organism: Synanceia verrucosa (assembly GCA_029721515.1). Lineage (NCBI taxonomy): Eukaryota > Metazoa > Chordata > Actinopteri > Perciformes > Synanceiidae > Synanceia > Synanceia verrucosa. The sequence continues at coordinate 26,313,754 of CM056562.1, forward strand.
CATTCACTCAGTCATTCATTCACTCATTCATTCATTCACTCAGTCATTCATTCATTCATTCATTCATTCACTCAGTCATTCATTCATTCATTCATTCACTCAGTCATTCATTCACTCATTCATTCATTCATTCATTCATTCATTCGTTCATTCATTCATTCATTCATTCACTCAGTCATTCACTCATTCATTCATTCATTCGTTCACTCAGTCATTCATTCATTCATTCATTCACTCAGTCATTCACTCATTCATTCATTCATTCACTCATTCATTCATTCACTCATTCATTCATTCATTCATTCATTCACTCATTCATTCATTCATTCATTCATTCATTCACTCATTCATTCATTCATTCACTCAGTCATTCATTCACTCAGTCATTCATTCATTCATTCATTCATTCACTCAGTCATTCATTCATTCATTCATTCATTCACTCAGTCATTCACTCATTCATTCAGTCATTCACTCAGTCATTCATTCATTCATTCACTCAGTCATTCATTCATTCATTCATTCACTCAGTCATTCACTCATTCATTCATTCATTCATTCACTCAGTCATTCATTCACTCAGTCATTCACTCATTCATTCATTCATTCACTCATTCATTCATTCATTCATTCATTCATTCATTCATTCATTCATTCATTCATTCAGTCAGTAGTCTAGTTCTGGAGGAAACGACTGAATAAATGTCAGGTATCGACACGCAGCAGTGCACTTGTCAAGGACTATGGTTTCCATGACAATAACTGGGGACAGAGACATGCATATGGTGCAAATTGCACATGGCTAATCTGCATACGGGCATGAGATTGACTGGCTCCGCTTGGCAAAAAATATTTAGTGAATATTGAATTCTGAATATTGGACATTGTGAGCTTAGAGAATTATTTTCTGAAATAAATACAGGCTGCTCTGACAGGAAGTCAACAGAATGGGAAGCATGCAAAGCTTATATCAGAGGGAAAATTATAACATATGCACCAAAAAAGAAAAAGGAGGATATGAGTAAGATAAAGGAACTGGAAACCAAAATTCAGATGTATGAAAGGGAAATGTCAGAGAATTTCTCAAATCAACAATATCAAAACATTTGTAAAAAGAAATAATAAATAATAATGAAATAATAATACAATAAAAAAAGTGGAATATACTTTGTTTAGACTGGACACTCCGCCCTAAGACAGCTGGGATAGGCTCCAGCCCCCTGTGACCCTATGAGGATAAACGGTAGATAATTAATGGATGGATGGATGGATTGGACACATCTTTCTATGAGGAAGGGGAAAAACAGGTTAATCATTGGCCAAACAAAACAGCAGAATACCCGTAATTTAATAGCAGCAGTTACAAAAAGGAATATAATAGTGACTGACACCAAACAAATTAATGAGGTTTTCCAAAAAATATGAGGACCTTCATACCCTTGATATACAACCTGATTTAAAAACATCAAAATATTTTTTACTAACATTCACATGCCTAAACTGTCTGCTCATCAGATAAAGCTGTTAGATGGTACTGTGACAGAAACTGAATCTATATTAGAAATGAAAAATGGAAAATCACCTGGATTAGATGGGTTCCCTGCAGAATATTTAAACAATTCATAGATATCTTAGCCCCCGTCCTAGAAGAAGTATATAATGAAGCATTCTCTTTAAGTATCTTTACCACCAACCATTGATGAGGCATTGATGACAGTCATCCTAAAAAAAGATCGGGATCCACTGCAACCCTCTATCGGCCAATTAATTTACTTAATGTAGACTGTAAAATTCTAAAAGCTAAAATTTGAGCAACTCATTAAGAGAAAGTATTGCCAGACATAATCCATGCAGATCAAATAGTGTTTATGATCATCAACAGATAATATGAGAAGATTGCTGCATTTAATAAATATAAACAGAGGGAAAAGCAGCCCTATTGTTGCCCTCTCTCTCTCTCGACCCAGAGAAAGCCTTTGACCCTGTGCAGTGGGATTTTTTGTTTACAGCCTTATCAAATTTTGGGTTTTCATCTTCATTTATTACATGGATAAAACTATTATATTATAGTTCATCATAGGCATCTGTGATAACTAATGTGTTTTATCTCCATTTTTTAGCCTCACAAGAGCCACAAGACAGGGGTGCCCTCTTTCACCCCTGATCTTCAACATTTCATTAGAACCACTGGGCACACCATAAGACATACTATAGATACTGTATAAGGAGAAGGAGGTGGAAAAGAACACAAATTGCTGCTCTATGCAGACGACATACTTGTCCTATTGAAAGATCCCAAACAATCAACACCTCATCTAATGGATACAATAAAAAATTACACTAAAGTATCAGGATATAAAATCTAAAGCAATGCCAATATCATGGATTTATAGTGAAGCTCTAATGACAAAATTTGGTGTTAAATAGATACCAAAGGGAATGAAGCATTTAGGAATTAAACTATGCAGGGAAGTAGAGGAAATGCCAAAACTAAATTTCAATCCAATTTTACAAAAAATAAAAACTAATTTGGACAAATGGAATAAAATAAGGCTGACATTATGGGGTAGAGTAAATTCTTCTTCTTCTTACGAGAACAGAGTTCCTCTGGGAAGATTATATCATATCTCCTTTGAAATGGCGAAACTTGCCTCGCATTGGACTGGAGAACACAATTCAGACTGGGCAGTTATAGAAAAATCTCTGTCATCCCCCTTTACATCTATAGAATGCCTCTCTCAATGCCCAGATAAGATCTAATCATGTTACACTCTCGGGAAGTATGGCTAAAGATACATGAAATGCTTAAAGATAGATACTTTATTCATCTCACAGAGAAATTTACAAATTTAAATTACCGCATTGCAAACAATCACATTTGTCTTTGTGGCAAAATCCCACAATCTGTGTTGGTAAAACACCAATTTACTGGAAAAGCTGGTATAACCATGGAATAAGAATACTGGACAATTTGTATGAGTCAATTGTGAATCATTGATGCCATATGACGCTGTAGTGAATCAATTTAAGCTAAAGGGAAATATCTTCAGATAAGGAATTGTCTCACATCATTACATCGGCAAATCCCAGATAACCATATTGTGCAATATTTAGCATTACCACCTCACCATCATAAAGCCTCAGTATTTTATGGAAGAGTGAATTCCACACTTAGCACTGACTTCAGAAGTCTGATGGTTTTATGGGGAAAGACACCGGTGTGGTTCTGTGGACAAAAATAATCTCACAGTGTGGAAATTTGTGAGGGCATGTAAAGGTAAAGTGACACCCTCTAAGCTTTTTCCATAGATACTATGGGACCCCTGTGAGCGTGAACAGATCAGCCTCCTGTGTTGGAAATGCCACAGTGATAAGGGACGCTGACACTCTGATGTCTGTGCAAATGTCCTCTGATATATGCCTGTGTTGAGGTGTGCATATTGATATTTGCGTGTGTGTATGTACGTATGCATATATATATGTGTGTGTGTATGTATGCACACACACTAATTACAGCATCTATCTGCTGTAGTTTATGTATTACTAATAGTCTTTTCTGCTTTCCCCTTTCTTTGTAAGAATTTCCACATTTTCTTGTAGCATTTTATTAGTAATATTTTTCTTTTCCTTTCTCCACATATAAAAACCCAATACAATTATGCAGCACTGATTGTCATGCACCAAATAAAAATTTGAGTTATAATAAAAAAAGAAAACATTTTAGTCAGAGATGTGTTGATAGGCTACCATTCAAACAGTTCCCCCCTGTAATATTAATGTGATTCTAAAGGACCACATTTAAACTTACACACCGTCTCCCTCTCTTTTGCAGCTGCAGCAGTGGTGCACTTCTTTCTAAAAAAACATGTTCAAACTTGCCATATGAGCGCATTTAAATTTCCAACTCAAGTGGGGTGAAAAAGCCCTCTGCCTCCCAGTTGCCATGGTGACTCGTCAAATCGGGGCTCCATTGATGTTGGCTTTTTATAGTTGCAGTGCACACGCTTAACTGCAGGTGATCTTACTTCGAGTTGATCAAAGCAACTGAATTCTGGAACCAGAAACTCAATAGTTTCCTATTTCAGGGTAGATCAACTCAGAGTTTGTTGAACCTGCTTGCTGAAACAGAGCCCAGGTCTTTTAGTTCGTGTTTTGTTTGTCCTGCTAATGTCTTTGTGTCTTTTGGTTAATTAGTCGTAGCTTTTTGACGGCTGTTTAAACTCAACAGAACAGGAGGCTGAAGGACGTCAGCTGATGGGTATGGGAAGACGACGCCTCTGTCCCTGCAGGTGGAGTCAGTGCTTCAGTCCCTGTTTGAGTGGTGCTGGTGTTCATCTGCAGTCATCAGATGCAGATGTGTTTGAGAGGTGAAGGATCTGCTCTTCTCTTATATTTCCATGAAATAAAGTCCCTCCAACAGGAGGCAGCAGCTTCAGTCAGTGCTATAGAAAAATACTACAGTCCTCTTCTCATTCATGTCCTCTAACCTCCTCTGGGACGGCAGCGTCCTTCAGGTCCATCAGCACTCTCTCCAATGGTCATGTCCCATCTGTCTATTAGTTAAGTTAGTCCATTTCCTGTTTTATTTTGTAGTAGTTCTGCATATGACCTCCTTCCTTCTGTCCAGCTTCCTCTCAGTTTTCTGTGTCACTTTTTGTTTAGTTGTGTTGTTTTCTAGACTTTAACTTTAGTTCCAGTGTCTCACATTTCTTGTTTTTCCTCTGGCAGGTTCTTCTCTGTCTGGACTCAGGTCCATCACTGCTGCTTCCATCTTCTTCTTTTTATTATCATTTGTCAGCTCGTCTGGTCCCCTTTATGAATAGAAAAAATGACTATCTCAGATCCCCGTCTATCTCCGTCCTCCTCCACCTCCTGAATCTTGCTCCACCCTAATATGTAGCCTGAGCTCTCTCTACTTATCACTCCATCACCTTTACCTGTTTTAAATTACTCTTCTTCTTTCGGCGCTGCAGACTTTTGGTCACTAGATTCATCTTTGACCTCCTCAGACCTGAGCTGTCCCAACAAGGATGGACATAACCTGGACACATCAGCTGAAATCAGCTCTTTTTGACTTTTTAACTCTAGTTTTAGTTATAAGTCAGCAGGTTGATCTTGACTGTGTCTGAAATCCTTTGTCTCATATTAAAGCCACAGTCACACTGAGCTTTAACTGACTGTCCTCTCAGCTCGTCACTGAGTGGTTCAAACAGGATCAGACTGTCAGGACTGCAGAGAGACAATCACTGACACCGGCCTGCCCTCCATCCAGGACCTAAATGAGTCCACAGTGAGGAAACAGGAAGCATCACATCCTGGACACAACCTGTTCTATCTCCTCCCCTCTGGGAGGCGCTACAGAGCACTGTAGTCTAAAACAAGCAGACCCAGGATCAGTTTCTGTCCACAGGCTGTCACTGCGATGAACCCTGAACACCAGTCACAGTGATCACAGGATCAATCCCTGTATATACTGAATATACACACACACACACTATACCACCCTGTCATTTACAGCTGCTGCTGCTGATAAAAACATTCATCTATTTGTCTCACACAGTGTCAGTAATGTTACGCTCAGCTGGAGTGCTGCTGCTGTCTCTGTATTTTGATTCTCTGCTGGTACAAAGACAGAGCTGATCAGAGCCTCAGAATGAGGACTGCTGGGACCTGAAGACACCTGCTGATGGAGACAAACAGGAAGAGCAGACAGAATAAAGAGCCCTCAGGCTGCAGTCCCTCCCCTTTCACAGCTTTTATTTGTTTTATCTGATGTTGAAACCGTTTTATTTTCTAGTTCTGACGATTTTTCTTGTAAATGCTTTTATTTTGTCTCTTCAACACACCCTCACTGGATGAAACTCAACTACAGCAGTTAAATGTTGACAGCTGTGACAGAGCTGCGCTGCAGAGTAAACATGACTCAGGTACAGGAAGTGACATCATCACACTTTTAGTTCCTGAAACAAAGGAAACAGATGAGTCCTGACATTCAGAGAGCATGATGGGACTGAAGCTGCTGCTGCTTCTGCTCGCTGTTCATGGTAAACTACCTCCTGTTTTAACGGCTTTTAATGTTTGTCTGTCTTCTCTGACCTAAAGCTGTTTATAAACATGATAATCAATACATCTCTGATCATATTCGTGTCTTTTCATGCTTTAGTCACTTATCGTCTTTTCTCTGGATTCCTAAAATCTGAAGTTCAGGTCAGAGTAAATGTTGAGCAGTAATTCTCATATTTATTATAAGTGAGCATGGCTGTAGTGATGATAAACCAGCAGCACCTGCAGGTCAAAGGTCACCTGGCTTTCTCCCCTGCAGAGCTGGCTCCATGTCATCATGGCCGCTCCATGCCCGGCTCTCCGTTCATCATCAGCAGGAAGGACCGTCGCCTCCAGGGAGTCGTCCTCAGCGCCGCCGCCTCCTTCAACAACCAATCAAATGACGCCTTCCTGTTCAAGCCCTCCATCTGCAGGGCCACGAGGCAGGTGAGACAGGAAGTAGGGCACACCTGGGGGTCAAAGGTCAGCTCTGTCTTTATGATAGTACTAGTGTTTTTAACTAGTACTCTACAGGAGTACTGCTCTCAGGTACTAGCTAGTACTATTGGTACCGCACCGCAGTACTAGCTGGTGCTACTGGTCTCAGGTGGTGAACGGGTTCCAGTACCAGGTGGACCTGCTGATGTCCAGAACTGTCTGCCATAAACGAGACAACATGAAGGTCAACCTGTCCAACTGTGACCTTCAGCCTGAAGGGCATCTGCACCAGGTGAGTCTACACAGGAAGTTGAAGGACTACTTCCTGCTGGTTTCAAACTAAAGGTATAATGTGCTGATTGGCAGGCTTTTAATGTGAAACTTCCTGTTTTCCAGACGTTTCGGTGTCACTTGCAGGTGTGGGTGATCCTCTGGAAGAACCAGACCAGGAATCTGGATTTCCACTGTCACACCAGAGACCAGGGACCAGGAGGAGTCTGCAGGAGGTGAGAAGGAGAGGAGGAGAGGAGCCTGCAACCGGCCTCCCCTCTCTGTTCTCTCTCTCTCTCCTTCCTGTGAAACCAAAATAAAATCTATCTTTCCATTACTGAAGGAGTATTTGTGTCTTTACTGAGGTTACCATGGCATCGCAAAAAGATTTTTCTGGAACTGACAGGAAGTTGAATTTGTTTCAAAATAAAAGTAGTTATTGTGCAGCAGAAATGTTAAATGTGCAACCTAGAGCTTGTGAGGTGTGAAGTAATGACAGAAAAGAAGTGAGTTACTTTCAACATTACAGATAATTAGAGTTATTAATAATAGTGAGCTGGAGGTGAAAAGGAGAGCTGACACTGGAATCTGATGTGATTTCATTACGGTTGAAAAGCTGCAGACAAACAAACAGAGACTGGAGCAGCTGAGGCGATGACCACAAACAAACAGCTTCATGAGCATCAGCTGCTTTCCGGAGCACAAGCTAGCAAGTGGCTAACGGCTAACAGCTAACAGTGCATCATCAGCTCTTTTCTTATAACTGACTGAAAATTACCCAGAGGACCTGAAATTGGTCCAGAACATAAAGTGCTGAAACCCATCTTCATGAGATGCTAAGAACATTCAACATCTACTACTAACGCTAACATGCTAACATGTTAAAGCAAGTTTCAATTTCTAGTTTCTTTCTTTGGAATTATTTACCTTTAACTTCAACAATCAAGATGTACTATTTAACCTATTAGCATGTGCTGTATACACATACAGTACACACACACACACACACACACTCTCACTGGCCACTTTATTAGGTACACCTGTTCAATTACTTTTTAAAACCAATAGCTAATCAATAACAGGGCAGCAGCTCAAAGCATGTAGACGTGGTGAAGTTCAAACGGAGCATCAGGATGAAGAAGAAAGAGGATTTAAGAGACTTTGAACATGGTTGTTGGTCTGAGTATTTCACAAACTGAAACTGATCTAGTGGGATTTTCACTAGAACCATCTCTAGGGTTTACAGAGAATGATCCAGAAAAAGAGGAAATATCCAGTGTGAGAGGTCACAGGAGAATGGACAGACTGGATGGAGATGATAGAAAGACAACAGGAAGTGAAAGAACCACTGGTTCAACCAAGGAATGCAGAATATCATGTGTGAAGAACAACACTGGAGCCCTGAAGAAGATGGACTAGAGCAGCAGAAGAAGAGCACACCTGGAGCTACACCTGTCATCTAAGAACAGCAAACTGAGGCTACACTTCACACAGGATCACCACAAGTGGACAACAGAAGATGGAGAAACATTGGCTGGTCTGACCAGTCTCCATTTCAGCTGAACATTCACATGGTAGATGGTCAGAGTTTGGAGGAAACACCATGAAAGCATGAATCCATCCTGCCTTGTATCAACGGTTCAGGCTGCTGCTGGTCTAATGCTGGAGATTTCCTTTAGTACCAGCTGAGCATGGTTTAAACACTGCAGTCTACCTGAATATTGTTACTGACCATGTCCATCCCTTTATGACCACAGTGGACCATCTTCTGATGGACACTTCCTGCAGGATAATGCTCCATGTCACAAAGTTCAGATCATCTCAAATTGGTTTCTAGAACATGACAAAGAGTTCTGTGGACTCCACAGTCACCAGATCTCAGTCTGGTAGAACCTTTGGGATGTGGAGGAATGGAAATTCTCACACACACACACACACACACACACAGAGCTGGTGAGAAGCTTCTTCCTCTTCACCAGGTGAGTGTCACAGAACAGCTAACAGGCTGTGCAGACAGACAATGCTCGGCTAATCACAGCTAATCACTCAACTTTCAAGTTCGTCCTTCAAATATGTGTCAAGAAATTTCACTCTGGAAGAAAATAGCTGAGCGACCGTCGTCGTTCCTTATCGTAGCTCCAGTTTAGCGATGTACGGTGAGCGGAACGAGCCCAGGTACAGGCTCCCATCATGCTCGTGGGCCTCACTGATGTAGGCCGCCACCAGGCCGCCGGGGTCATGGAAGCTCCGAGTGCAGACACCACCATCATGGAGCTCTGCCACCAGACTGTACCGTGGAACGAACTTCATGAGGACCTCCTGACTGAAGAGCTGAGGGAGGAAGGAAGGAGGGAAGGAGGGAGGCATGGAGGGAGGAAAGGAGAGTCGTTATTGTCTCTACCTGGACACCTGGTCTCGGTGTCCCTCTTTACCTTGAAGATGAACTTCTTGATCCAGGGTCTTTGGGACAGGAAGTCCAGCATGGAGAAGCCGGGGTTTGGACGAACGGCTGACATCACCACCCAGTAGCCTCCAGTGGAGCTCGGCCGGATGTTGTCAGGGAAACCAGGCAGGTTGTCGATGAAGGTGTCCATCCCTCCTTTGTTTAGACCGGCAACGTGGACTCTGAGGAGGGACCGGAGACAGAATACAGGATCTGGTCTGAAAGCTTTTGTTAGAACAGAATACAACAGTTTGAGCACATCACAGCAGGAAGGATGAAAATAAACTTTTTTCCTGTTTCCATGACAACAAGGACACCCTCCTCCACCACAGAGAGCATGACAGAACATCAAACCATATATAACATGTATAACATATGTATATAGCATGTATAGATAACACCTGCAACCTTCATGTCGAGAGAATCTGAGCAGAGCTCAGCTGTGATTAGCTATCAATACTGATGATCAGAAACTGAAGAGTACAATCAAACTGCTACTGTAACATGTTTCAGTTTTACTTCATTTATTTTATGCTGAACTTTTTATTCTCTCTGATTTTTTAAAAGACTTTTTAATTTTAAAAAAATATATAGAATTGTGAAGTACTAAACTTTATTGTAAATTGATTTATGGTTTATTTTAGTTAAGGCTGGTCATTTTCATTTCATGAACACAGTTTTGTTTATTTTTAAATCTGAACATCATGGTGGAGATTTATAATATTAAGCTTTTTCAGTATTAATTATGTGACCTAAGCTGAGGACACACCTGTTTGAAGGGGATCAGGTGTTTACAGGAAGCAGGTGAATAGAGAAGACACTTAAACTCTACAAATGTCTTTTCACTGCAGACTTCCTGGTGTTAGCTGGTGTCACAGAGACGGTGGAGGCTCAGGTGAGTCTACCTGCGTATCCGAGCCATGGTGGTCTCTGCCACCAACACCGACTCCTCGTCAGGAAGCAGCTGGATACCGTTTGGAAATCTGAGGTTTTCCATGACGACGGCCAGCTCTCTGCTCTCTGTGTCGTATTCCAACACTCTGATGGAAATATAACAGAAATATGACAGAGATATGACAGAAACCACATCAGCCTGATTCTGATTAAAGACTATTTAACAAAGAATCGCACCGTCCGTCTGCTGTGGCCTCCATGATGAGGTGCAGGTAGTCTCTACGCTGCCACCTGCTGCTGGAGTCTGTGAAGTACACCTTCTTCCCGTCCCGAGTCACCGCCAGGTCGTTGATGAATGACAGCTTCCTGCCGGCGACCACCTGACCGCCAGCCACCAACCGGGTCGATTCACCTATAACAATGAAACAATGAGTCTGGTGAGAGGAGAGCTAAAATTACAGCTTTAGTGAATGGAGTCTGGTGAGAGGAGAGCTTAAATTACAGCTTTAGTGAATGGAGTCTGGTGAGAGGAGAGCTTAAATTACAGCTTTAGCGAATGGAGTCTGGTGAGAGGAGAGCTTAAATTACAGCTTTAGAGAATGGAGTCTGGTGAGAGGAGAGCTTAAATTACAGTTTTAGCGAATGGAGTCTGGTGAGAGGAGAGCTTAAATTACAGCTTTAGAGAATGGAGTCTGGTGAGAGGAGAGCTTAAATTACAGCTTTAGCGAATGGAGTCTGGTGAGAGGAGAGCTTAAATTACAGCTTTAGCGAATGGAGTCTGGTGAGAGGAGAGCTTAAATTACAGCTTTAGTGAATGGAGTCTGGTGAGAAGAGAGCTTAAATTACAGCTTTAGTGAATGGAGTCTGGTGAGAGGAGAGCTTAAATTACAGCTTTAGCGAATGGAGTCTGGTGAGAGGAGAGCTTAAATTACAGCTTTAGCGAATGGAGTCTGGTGAGAGGAGAGCTTAAATTACAGCTTTAGCGAATGGAGTCTGGTGAGAGGAGAGCTTAAATTACAGCTTTAGTGAATGGAGTCTGGTGAGAGGAGAGCTTAAATTACAAATTACAGCTTTAGTGAATGGAGTCTGGTGAGAGGAGAGCTTAAATTACAAATTACAGCTTTAGTGAATGGAGTCTGGTGAGAGGAGAGCTTAAATTACAAATTACAGCTTTAGTGAATGGAGTCTGGTGAGAGGAGAGCTTAAATTACAAATTACAGCTTTAGTGAATGGAGTCTGGTGAGAGGAGAGCTTAAATTACAAATTACAGCTTTAGTGAATGGAGTCTGGTGAGAGGAGAGCTTAAATTACAAATTACTGCTTTAGTGAATGGAGTCTGGTGAGAGGAGAGCTTAAATTACAGCTTTAGCGAATGGAGTCTGGTGAGAGGAGATCTTAAATTACAGCTTTAGAGAATGGAGTCTGGTGAGAGGAGAGCTTAAATTACAGCTTTAGTGAATGGAGTCTGGTGAGAGGAGAGCTTAAATTACAGCTTTAGTGAATGGAGTCTGGTGAGAGGAGAGCTTAAACTACAGCTTTAGAGAATGGAGTCTGGTGAGAGGAGAGCTTAAATTACAGCGTTAGCGAATGGAGTCTGGTGAGAGGAGAGCTTAAATTACAGCTTTAGAGAATGGAGTCTGGTGAGAGGAGAGCTTAAATTACAGCTTTAGCGAATGGAGTCTGGTGAGAGGAGAGCTTAAATTACAGCTTTAGCGAATGGAGTCTGGTGAGAGGAGAGCTTAAATTACAGCTTTAGAGAATGGAGTCTGGTGAGAGGAGAGCTTAAATTACAGCTTTAGTGAATGGAGTCTGGTGAGAGGAGAGCTTAAATTACAGCTTTAGTGAATGGAGTCTGGTGAGAAGAGAGCTTAAATTACAGCTTTAGTGAATGGAGTCTGGTGAGAGGAGAGCTTAAATTACAGCTTTAGCGAATGGAGTCTGGTGAGAGGAGAGCTTAAATTACAGCTTTAGCGAATGGAGTCTGGTGAGAGGAGAGCTTAAATTACAGCTTTAGCGAATGGAGTCTGGTGAGAGGAGAGCTTAAATTACAGCTTTAGTGAATGGAGTCTGGTGAGAGGAGAGCTTAAATTACAAATTACAGCTTTAGTGAATGGAGTCTGGTGAGAGGAGAGCTTAAATTACAAATTACAGCTTTAGTGAATGGAGTCTGGTGAGAGGAGAGCTTAAATTACAAATTACAGCTTTAGTGAATGGAGTCTGGTGAGAGGAGAGCTTAAATTACAAATTACAGCTTTAGTGAATGGAGTCTGGTGAGAGGAGAGCTTAAATTACAAATTACAGCTTTAGCGAATGGAGTCTGGTGAGAGGAGAGCTTAAATTACAGCTTTAGCGAATGGAGTCTGGTGAGAGGAGAGCTTAAATTACAGCTTTAGCGAATGGAGTCTGGTGAGAGGAGAGCTTAAATTACAGTTTTAGTGAATGGAGTCTGGTGAGAGGAGAGCTTAAATTACAGCTTTAGTGAATGGAGTCTGGTGAGAGGAGAGCTTAAATTACTGCTTTAGTGAATGGAGTCTGGTGAGAGGAGAGCTTAACTTACAGTTTTAGTGAATGGAGTCTGGTGAGAGGAGAGCTTAAATTGCAGCTTTAGTGAATGGTGTCTGGTGAGAGGAGAGCTTAAATTGCAGCTTTAGTGAATGGAGTCTGGTGAGAGGAGAGCTTAAATTACAGCTTTAGTGAATGGAGTCTGGTGAGAGGAGAGCTTAAATTACAGCTTTAGCGAATGGAGTCTGGTGAGAGGAGAGCTTAACTTACAGCTTGAGTGAATGCAGTCTGGTGAGAAACTCAATATTGAGCTTGTCTTATTGTTAGTGAGTGATTTAAAGTGTGATTTTATCGTTGTTAAAACAATAGAAGAAAGATCAGAAGAAGAGGAGAAACTGACCTGTGGTGGGGTTGACCTCAAACACACCAAGGTAGGCGTCGGCTACAAACAGAGTCCCGTTGGGTCCGACCCGGATACCCAGGGGCCTCCCACAGCTGGACTCGTCCTCTCTGGTGCCTGCAGGAACGACTGGTTCATGACCACTGCTTTTAAAATGACTGCTTTAGTGAGTGATTCATGCAGCCATGATGGAGGCCTCTGTACACATTTACATTTGTGTTTTTGTTTGTGTTGTCAGCTAAATCTCATTAGTTACATTAGTTATGCAGACGAACAACAGTATGTCAGTAGCAGATAGCATGAATTCTATTCTATTCACAGCCTAAGAACCAGAAATAAAGCAAAACAATACCTCGACTAAACTCATGTTTTTTCAGGACTCAGTGAGTTTCCTGTTTGAAGAAACGCCACAGTAAGTTCAGTTAAACTGAACAATGTGTCAAAATAAAACTTCCCCAACTGACTTCCTGTTTCACAATAATGTCCAACAATAATGTGCACAATACTGAGCATCATGTCGGAGCCGGTTCAGTGTTCGACCTGGTTCAGTTTCAGACCTGGTTCAGGAGGAACTGAGACCTGGTTCAGTGACAGCAGAGTCTGAGAGTCCACCAGAGTCTGAGAGATAACTAGAGATGTGAACTGGATCTAAGTGAGTCTGGACCTCTTCTCACCACAGGGCGGCTTTCCGAGTCTCACCACCGTGTAAATCCTTCGACCGACCAGCTTCACAATCTTCCCGTCAGCTGTTCCAGCAAACAGAACATCTGCAGACAGAAGAGATGAACGTGTTGTCAGCTCTCAGTGGTCCTCATGGTCTTCTCCCTCCAAACCAAACCAGATCAAACCATGAAGAGAGTGGACTTCAAGATCTTCATGAACCCACTTGACAATGAGGTCTGTGAGGACTGCAGGACTTCAAATAAACTTCAAACAAAACTGAATCACAGTGAACCAACCACACTGACCTCCAATGTTGGCGATGGACTCTGGTCCAGAGATCTGGTCTTCAAAGAGTCTTTGAGCCTCTCTGAGTTTCAGGTTAGGATCCCAGCAGCCCTTCATCAGTGGAGGCTCCTTCAGACTGCAGGACCCGGGGGACAGGTGAGGACAGGTGAGGACAGGTGAGGACAGGTGAGATGAGGAGGGAATAGTCTCACCTGAACACCTCTGGCTGGATGGGAGACTCCAGGATGAGAATGATGACCAGCAGAGGAAGCAGCAGGAAGCCGCCCAGAGAGAGCAGAGTCACCTGGAAAACCTTCCCACTGTAGGTGCTGAGACAAGAAACAATTACACAAAATTACGTCAAGATTAACTCAAAATGTACATTTAAGTACAGTTCTTGAATAAATGTATGGAGTTATTTTCCACCACTGTACTGTAGCTAACAGGGATAATAGCAGGAAGGTAATGGGAGGAGGAGACTTCCCTAACAGGAAGGAGCTAACAGGAGGAAGCTAGCAACAGGGAGCTAACAGGAAGGAGCTAACAGCAGGGAGATAACAGGAAGCGATCCAAAAACATGCATGGGGATTAGGTTAATTTAAATTGACCGTCCGTTGTCTGTCTCTATGTGTCCTCTAATGAACTGGAGAGTTTTTTTTTTATTTAGGGTAACAAAAAAAACAGAACAACATCAACTGCCAGGGGGTTACAGATAATTCAAAGGCATATCAAGTCAAATTATTTCACATTAAGTCATTAAAGAGAGCACATATGTTTTAGTAGCTTTCATATTTATGGAGTTTCTAATAGTCGCAATATATTGTTTGACTTCGTTTGTGAAAATGGAAAAATTCGGTTTATGGTTTGTATATCTGCATTTATGAATATGCCATTTAGCTAAAAGTATAATAAGGTTAATTATATAGAATAGATTTCTTTTCATAGATGGATATTCAATGAAGCCAAACAATATATGCTCAAAACAGAGAGACAAATGAGGTTCAACAGAATTCAGGATCAGAAAACAAATAGCTTCCCATAACTTACTAGAGAAAGGGCAAGACCAGAACAAATGAAACACATCTTCAGGGTGTCCTTCACAAAAGGAGCAGTTCACATCTATAGCTTTTATAAACCGTTGTAAGAAAACTTCAGATGGGTAAATACGATGAATTATTTTAAATGATACTTCTTTAACCTTGTTAGTTATTAAATATTTAGAATTGAATAGTTTTTATTCATCCCCCTTGGGGGGAAATTTACCTGCCACAGCAACAAAGACAAAATCACAGACACAATAGTAATAATAATAAAATAGAATAAAATATTTACATATTTACATTATGTAATGATAATTTATATTTATTTAGCAGACAAATTCCAGATCTTTCCCCATTCAAGATTAGGTACAAAGTTATTCCAATAAGAAACCACATATGAAATCGTTACGACTTCTTTCTGAAATAACGAGTGTATTTGACGGTTACCAGTGCGTGCTGACGAGAAACAAAGGTGGCCAATTTCAAGTTTAGTTGGGTCGGGGGGTAATAATGTTGGGCCTTGTCCTATTGAACTCCTAAATAAAGTCATCACACCGACAGGGATTGCATTTATGACAATATTGAATTCCTTAATAGGAATTATGATATTATATTTTAAAGTGAATATGCCATTAATGATTCATTAGAATTAAGCAACTGATGAACCAAGAGTATGTTATGATTAAACCAGAGTGGATAAAATAAAGATTTGTTTCTATGTATAATGTCTTTATTGTTCCATATGTGGTATCTATGTGGGGAAAAGTTATGTTTATAAATTAACGACCAAGAAAGAAGCATCTGTTTATGAAAGTAAGATAGTTTTGCAGGGATTTGAACTGGAGACTTGTCCAGGGTGTACCCTGTCTTTCACCCTAAGACAGCTGGGATAGGCTCCAGCCCCCCTGACCCTATGAGAGGATAAGAGGGAAAATGGATGGATGGATGACAGGAAGAAGCTAAGAGGAAGGAGCTAGCAGCAGGGAGCTAAGAGGAAGGAGCTAGCAGCAGGGAGCTAAGAGGAAGAAACTAACAGGAAGAAGCTAGTAGCAGGGAGCTAAGAGGAAGAAGCTAGCAGCAGGGAGCTAAGAGGAAGGAGCTAGCAGCAGGGAGCTAAGAGGAAGAAACTAGCAGCAGGGAGCTAAGAGGAAGAAACTAGCAGCAGGGAGCTAAGAGGAAGAAACTAGCAGCAGGGAGCTAAGAGGAAGAAGCTAACAGGAAGAAGCTAGTAGCAGGGAGCTAAGAGGAAGGAGCTAGCAGTAGGGAGCTAAGAGGAAGAAACTAACAGGAAGAAGCTAGTAGCAGGGAGCTAAGAGGACGGAGCTAGCAGCAGGGAGCTAAGAGGAAGAAACTAGCAGCAGGGAGCTAAGAGGAAGAAGCTAACAGGAAGAAGCTAGTAGCAGGGAGCTAAGAGGAAGAAGCTAGCAGCAGGGAGCTAAGAGGAAGGAACTAGCAGCAGGGAGCTAAGAGGAAGGAACTAGCAGCAGGTAGCTAAGAGGAAGAAACTAGCAGCAGGGAGCTAAGAGGAAGAAGCTAACAGGAAGAAACCAGTAGCAGGGAGCTAAGAGGAAGAAGCTAGCAGCAGGGAGCTAAGAGGAAGGAGCTAGCAGCAGGGAGCTAAGAGGAAGGAGCTAGCAGCAGGGAGCTAAGAGGAAGGAGCTAGCAGCAGGGAGCTAAGAGGAAGAAGCTAACAGGAAGAAGCTAGTAGCAGGCAGCTAACGGTCAGCAACAGCTGTAGCCCCTGAACTCGGTTCTCATGGTGCTGCTGTAACGGTAATGTAACTGTAACGTAACTGTTTTAGTTTCCACCCTGTGATGTGGGTCACAAAGCGGCCCCAGTACCGTTTCTTACCCGGATCCCTTGTATCGGTGCTCTGGCAGCTCGTCAGTGATGACCTGCGGCCGGTGCACCCGCCGGAACCGAAGCCCCTCCGTCTCATTCATGACTCGGATGATTCCCGCTGACTCGGCTTACTGCGGTTGTTGGCATGGAGCGGTTTGCTGTACGCGGATGTTTAACCCGGGTATACAGCTTCCGGTCTTTGACTTCAAAATAAAACTTTCTGAAGCGGTATAGACTAGTTACATCAGAATAATATACAAATAAAATAGAATAGTTACATCATAACGATATATTAATAGAATAGTTACATCATAACGATATATAAATAGAATAGTTACATCATAACGATATATTAATAGAATAGTTACATCAGAACGATATATTAATAGAATAGTTACATCAGAACGATATATTAATAGAATAGCTACATCATAACGATATATAAATAGAATAGTTACATCATAACGATATATTGATAGAATAGTTACATCAGAACGATATATTAATAGAATAGTTACATCATAACGATATATTAATAGAATAGTTACATCATAACGATATATAAATAGAATAGTTACATCAGAACGATATATAAATAGAATAGTTACATCATAACGATATATTAATAGAATAGTTACATCATAACGATATATTAATAGAATAGCTACATCATAACGATATATTGATAGAATAGTTACATCAGAGCGATATATTAATAGAATAGTTACATCATAACGATATATTGATAGAATAGTTACATCAGAACGATATATTAATAGAATAGTTACATCATAACGATATATAAATAGAATAGTTACATCATAACGATATATAAATAGAATAGTTACATCAGAACGATATATTAATAGAATAGTTACATCATAACGATATATTAATAGAATAGCTACATCAGAACGATATATTAATAGAATAGTTACATCAGAACGATATATTAATAGAATAGCTACATCAGAACGATATATAAATAGAATAGTTACATCATAACGATATATTAATAGAATAGTTACATCAGAACGATATATTAATAGAATAGTTACATCAGAACGATATGTTAATAGAATAGTTACATCAGAACGATATATTAATAGAATAGTTACATCATAACGATATATAAATAGAATAGTTACATCATAACGATATATTAATAGAATAGTTACATCAGAACGATATATTAATAGAATAGTTACATCAGAACGATATATTAATAGAATAGCTACATCATAACGATATATAAATAGAATAGTTACATCATAACGATATATTAATAGAATAGTTACATCAGAACGATATATTAATAGAATAGTTACATCAGAACGATATATTAATAGAATAGCTACATCATAACGATATATAAATAGAATAGTTACATCATAACGATATATTAATAGAATAGCTACATCATAACGATATATAAATAGAATAGTTACATCATAACGATATATTAATAGAATAGCTACATCATAACGATATATTGATAGAATAGTTACATCAGAACGATATATTAATAGAATAGTTACATCATAACGATATATTAATAGAATAGTTACATCATAACGATATATAAATAGAATAGTTACATCAGAACGATATATTAATAGAATAGTTACATCATAACGATATATTAATAGAATAGCTACATCAGAACGATATATTAATAGAATAGTTACATCAGAACGATATATTAATAGAATAGCTACATCAGAACGATATATAAATAGAATAGTTACATCATAACGATATATTAATAGAATAGTTACATCAGAACGATATATTAATAGAATAGTTACATCAGAACGATATGTTAATAGAATAGTTACATCAGAACGATATATTAATAGAATAGCTACATCAGAACGATATATTAATAGAATAGCTACATCAGAACGATATATTAATAGAATAGTTACATCAGAACGATATATTAATAGAATAGCTACATCAGAACGATATATTAATAGAATAGTTACATCAGAACGATATGTTAATAGAATAGTTACATCAGAACGATATATTAATAGAATAGTTACATCAGAACGATATGTTAATAGAATAGTTACATCAGAACGATATATTAATAGAATAGTTACATCAGAACGATATATTAATAGAATAGCTACATCATAACGATATACAGTCATGGAAAAAATTATTAGACCACCCTTGTTTTCTTCAATTTCTTGTTAATTTTAATGCCTGGCTCAACTAAAGGTACATTTGTTTGGACAATTATAATGATAACAACAAAAATAGCTCATGAGAGTTTAATTTAAGAACTAAGGATTATTCATTTTCCATGGTTTTCTTGATAATAACCAAAATTACTTAAATTCTTACATCAATAGCTATGGCATTGTACCGCCAAAAACACTACTTTTAAGCATTCCATGTTTTCTTTTCTGTTTGCTTTAAACACATGATACACACAAGAGTTAATACTTGATTGCATAACCATTGTTTTTGATGACTGCAGCCATGCGTCTTGGCATGCTCTCCACCAGCTTCTGACATTGTTCTGCTGTCACAGCAGCCCATTCCTGTTGGACAAATTCAAACAAATTTTCTTTGTTTTTGGGCTTGTGGTTCTCCATTTTGAGTTTGATGATTTTCCACAGGTTTTCAATTGGATTAAGATCTGGTGATTGAGCAGGCCAAGGCATGGTGCGAATGTTGTGGTTCTCCATCCAGGCTTTAACTGACCTTGCCGTGTGGCAAGGGGCATTGTCTTGTTGGAAAATCCAGTCATTCGAGGCAGGAAAGAGTTTTCCAGCTGATGGAAGAAGACTGTTTTCAAGGGTAGTCCTGTACTTGACCTGGTTCATTCGGCCTTCACACAATTGCATTTGCCCTGTTCCACTCAGACTGAAACAACCCCAGATCATGACTGATCCACCCCCATGTTTTACTGTAGGGGCAAGACAGTCTGGGTTGTAAGCTTCTCCAGGCTTCCTCCTAACCAGTAAGTTGGCTGGAGTGGGCATCAATTCAAAATTGGATTCATCACTGAAGAGAACCTTAGCCCAATCATCAACAGTCCAATCCTTGTGGTCTCGAGCAAAGAGTAACCGGGCCTTCCTCTGCCTTTCATTGATGAAGGGCTTCTTGCGTGCTCTGTGTGACTTCAAACCAGCTTCAACAAGTCGGTTTCGAACTGTCCTTGCCGAGCAAGTCACATTTCTCGACAGTGCCCACTCATTTTTAAGGTCCCTGGAGGTCTGACGACGATTCCTGACACAGGAACGGATGAGTGCACGGTCATCTCGTGGGGTAGAAAGACGTTTCCTGCCACGGCCAGGTAGCAATTTGGTAGTGCCATGTTCAGCTTGTTTTTTTTTGTTGTAATGAACGGCTGTCTTGGAGATCTTCAGTTTTTTCGCTACCTGTCTCTCACTCATGCCAATTTCCAGCAGTGCCAAGATGGCTGCCTTTGTTGCTTCACATAGTTCTTTTGTTTTAGGCATTATGTGAGAGCTGACAACTTCTGAGTTGTGCTACGGCTTGAATGTAAGCAGGAAACCACTCTAGGCCTTTGCATGTGCAGTGCTGCTTGTGACATGAAATGGCCTCTTATATACCCTGGGAATCAATTAAGCTTAAGAATGTCAAATAGGACATAAAGTATTATGTGACCAGCTGCATTTTTTGTTGTGTTCATTGTATTATACCTTTAGTGGTACCAGATATTAGAATGAACAAGAAATTGAAGAAAACAAGGGTGGTCTAATATTTTTTTCCATGACTGTATAAATAGAATAGCTACATCAGAACGATATATTAATAGAATAGTTACATCAGAACGATATATAAATAGAATAGCTACATCAGAACGATATATTAATAGAATAGTTACATCAGAACGATATATTAATAGAATAGTTACATCAGAACGATATATAAATAGAATAGTTACATCATAACGATATATTAATAGAATAGTTACATCAGAACGATATATTAATAGAATAGTTACATCAGAACGATATATTAATAGAATAGTTACATCATAACGATATATAAATGGAATAGCTACATCAGAACGATATATTAATAGAATAGTTACATCATAACGATATATAAATAGAATAGCTACATCATAACGATATATTAATAGAATAGTTACATCAGAACGATATATTAATAGAATAGTTACATCAGAACGATATATTAATAGAATAGTTACATCAGAACGATATATAAATAGAATAGCTACATCATAACGATATATAAATAGAATAGCTACATCATAACGATATATAAATAGAATAGCTACATCAGAACGATATATAAATAGAATAGCTACATCAGAACGATATATTAATAGAATAGCTACATCAGAACGATATATAAATAGAATAGCTACATCAGAACGATATATTAATAGAATAGCTACATCAGAACGATATATAAATAGAATAGTTACATCAGAACGATATATTAATAGAATAGTTACATCAGAACGATATATAAATAGAATAGCTACATCAGAACGATATATAAATAGAATAGCTACATCAGAACGATATATTAATAGAATAGTTACATCATAACGATATATAAATAGAATAGCTACATCATAACGATATATTAATAGAATAGTTACATCAGAACGATATATTAATAGAATAGTTACATCATAACGATATATAAATAGAATAGCTACATCATAACGATATATTAATAGAATAGCTACATCAGAACGATATATTAATAGAATAGCTACATCAGAACGATATATAAATAGAATAGCTACATCAGAACGATATATTAATAGAATAGTTACATCATAACGATATATAAATAGAATAGCTACATCATAACGATATATTAATAGAATAGTTACATCAGAACGATATATTAATAGAATAGTTACATCATAACGATATATAAATAGAATAGCTACATCATAACGATATGTTAATAGAATAGCTACATCAGAACGATATATTAATAGAATAGCTACATCAGAACGATATATAAATAGAATAGCTACATCAGAACGATATATTAATAGAATAGTTACATCATAACGATATATAAATAGAATAGCTACATCATAACGATATATTAATAGAATAGTTACATCAGAACGATATATTAATAGAATAGTTACATCATAACGATATATAAATAGAATAGCTACATCATAACGATATATTAATAGAATAGCTACATCAGAACGATATATAAATAGAATAGTTACATCATAACGATATATAAATAGAATAGCTACATCATAACGATATATTAATAGAATAGTTACATCATAACGATATATAAATAGAATAGTTACATCATAACGATATATTAATAGAATAGCTACATCATAACGATATATTAATAGAATAGTTACATCATAACGATATATAAATAGAATAGTTACATCATAACGATATATTAATAGAATAGTTACATCAGAACGATATATTAATAGAATAGCTACATCAGAACGATATATTAATAGAATAGTTACATCAGAACGATATGTTAATAGAATAGCTACATCATAACGATATATTAATAGAATAGTTACATCAGAACGATATATTAATAGAATAGTTACATCAGAACGATATATTAATAGAATAGCTACATCAGAACGATATATTAATAGAATAGTTACATCAGAGCGATATGTTAATAGAATAGTTACATCAGAACGATATGTTAATAGAATAGTTACATCAGAACGATATATTAATAGAATAGTTACATCAGAACGATATGTTAATAGAATAGTTACATCAGAACGATATATTAATAGAATAGTTACATCAGAACGATATGTTAATAGAATAGTTACATCAGAACGATATATTAATAGAATAGTTACATCAGAACGATATATTAATAGAATAGTTACATCAGAACGATATGTTAATAGAATAGTTACATCAGAACGATATATTAATAGAATAGTTACATCAGAGCGATATGTTAATAGAATAGTTACATCAGAACGATATGTTAATAGAATAGTTACATCAGAACGATATGTTAATAGAATAGTTACATCAGAACGATATATTAATAGAATAGTTACATCAGAACGATATGTTAATAGAATAGTTACATCAGAACGATATATTAATAGAATAGTTACATCAGAACGATATATAAATAGAATAGTTACATCAGAACGATATATTAATAGAATAGTTACATCAGAACGATATGTTAATAGAATAGTTACATCAGAACGATATATTAATAGAATAGTTACATCATAACGATATATTAATAGAATAGTTACATCAGAACGATATATTAATAGAATAGTTACATCATAACGATATGTTAATAGAATAGTTACATCATAACGATATATTAATAGAATAGTTACATCAGAACGATATATAAATAGAATAGTTACATCAGAACGATATATAAATAGAATAGTTACATCATAACGATATATTAATAGAATAGTTACATCATAACGATATATTAATAGAATAGTTACATCATAACGATATGTTAATAGAATAGTTACATCATAACGATATATTAATAGAATAGTTACATCAGAACGATATATTAATAGAATAGTTACA
This sequence comes from Synanceia verrucosa, assembly GCA_029721515.1. NCBI lineage: Eukaryota > Metazoa > Chordata > Actinopteri > Perciformes > Synanceiidae > Synanceia > Synanceia verrucosa. Next base: position 26,337,143 of record CM056562.1, read on the forward strand.
TCAGAACGATATGTTAATAGAATAGTTACATCAGAACGATATATTAATAGAATAGTTACATCAGAACGATATATAAATAGAATAGTTACATCCTAATAATATATAAAATTAAATATGTGTGACCAGTCAGGATGACGTTCATCCTCTCTGCATGACGTCATGAAGCTAAACTGTAATATGAAGAAGATATTTTTCATTCTGAACAAAATATTTTAACATAGTTCCAAAATAAAATTTATTTCAAAAGGAATTTTTCCAGGATGGAGTAACCTCTGTAATGTTCTAAATGTATGGGTTCATCTAACAGCACTAAATCTTTCGGCCTTTTTCTCCTCAGAATTCACAGATGAAACAGGTGGCCGGCAATCTCTGAGTTGACTAGGCAACCGAGGCCAGAGGAGTCTGTCAGTGTAAGATGCTTGTACTTATAGAGGGCATGAGCTACTTTTAACTGGGTGTTAGATTATAAGGTTGATCACCAAGGTGGAAGGTAGGAATATGTGGCGGACTTGAAACTGATCGCTTGTACTCGACAAATTTCATATTCCTCCTGATACCGGAATCTACAATAAATGCTACTTCTTTAATCAACTTCAAAGGCTCTTGTGTGCTTCAATTCTCCAGCCATTGACTGATCAATATCTCTCCATAACACAGCCTACTGAGTTAAAAGCTGAGGACAAGTTTCACATGTATGACTAATAAAGCTGATTCCTCTTCTTCTAAAGGGACGAAGCCTACAGGAAAGAAAGAAATGAAGGTGTGTTTCACTCTTTTCTGTCTGTCTGAAGGAAAATGTTTTCCTGACAGGAAATAGAGTGACACAGAAAACAAACAAAGGCAACAGGAGACCACCATTGATAAACTGATAACTGTATATTTATTGTTTTTTAATCTCCATCTGATTTGAATGACTCTGAATATCACTGAACAAAATCATAAACGTGAGGTATGGTGAGAATGTTGTCCCCAAATCCCAAAATGTCCACTGAGGACATGTGGTCGTCATGGCGACAGTGTCAGACAACGGTGCTCCCTGAGGCTCCTCATGGAGGCGAAGCAGCGTCTGCAGGAGGAGCAGCTGAAGGGTTTGTGTCCTGTGTGGACCAGCTGGTGGGCCTTCAGGTTGTTCTTCTGGCTGAAGCTCCTCCTGCAGACGCTGCACTCAAATGGTTTCTCGCCGCTGTGGACTCGCTTGTGTCTGACCAGGTTCTGCGACACGCTGAAGCTCTTCCCGCAGACTTCGCAGACGTATGGCTTCTCGCCGCTGTGTGTGCGCTCGTGCAGCTTGGCACTCGGCAGCGTGGAGAAGGTTCTGTGACACAGAGAACAGCCAAACGGTTTCCCCTCTGAGTGGCTGCGGCGGTGCGTCTTCAGGTAGCTGAGTGAGCTGTAGCTGCGGCCGCACACATCGCAGGGGAATGCTTTGGCATTGCTGTGCAGCCGCAGATGAGTTTCCAGGATTTGGCCCCTGGAGAAGCTCTTTCCGCACTCACCGCAGGTATGCACTTCCTGCCCACCGTGAGCCATCTCGTGGCGTTTCAGTGATGTGGACGAGGAGAAGCTTTTCCCGCACTCACTGCAGCTGAAGGGCTTGACCCCGTCATGGCTGCGCTCATGAGCCAGCAGGGCACTGTGCTGTCTGAAGCCCTTCCCACAGGTGTTGCAGATGAACGTCCACTCGCCGCTGTGCACGCCACGGTGCGCCTTCAGGTGTCCCGCCTGTGCGAAGCTTCGGCCGCACACATCACATCTGAAGTCACGGCGGCCAGAATGGACGAGCTGGTGGCGCCGCAGGTTGGCCGCCACGCTGAAGCTCTTCCCACAGGTGTCGCAGATAAAGGCCTTCTCTCCAGTGTGGACACGGTGGTGGACCGCCAGGCTGCTGCGGCTGGAGAAAGCATTCCCGCACTGTTCGCAGGTGTGTGGCCGCTCACCTGTATGTGTCCTCATGTGAGCTCTGAGGCCGCTGCGCTGGCTGAAGGACTTCCTGCAGACGCTGCAGGGGAAAGGCCTCAGTCCTTGGTGGATGGTCTGCTGGTGGACGTAGACGCTGCGGCGCGTGGTGAAGCCTTTGTCACATGTGGGACATCTGAAGGGTTTGTCCTTCAGGTGGACTCTCTGGTGGGCCGACAGGTAGCTGTGCTTGGAGAACTGCTTCCCGCACTCCACACACCTGAACCCTTCCTCTGTCTTGTGACAGGTGAGTCTGTGCTCTGGGAGGCAGCACCTCGCTGCCAGCGTCTCGCCGCAGGACGAACACTTGAACGGCCGGCGGGACAGCTGGTGGGTCCGCAGGTGACTGCGGGTGCCAAATGACTTCCTGCAGAGAGAACAGGTGTAGGGCCGCTGGCAGTGGTGCACCGTCAGCTGGTGCACACGGACGCTGCTGTGGGCGGAGAAACGCTTCCCACAGGTGGAGCAGCTGAAGGGCCGGGCCTGGAGGTGGACCCGCAGGTGAGCGCTCAGGTTGGACCGTCTAGAGAAGCTGCTGCTGCAGACGCTGCAGCTGAAGGGCCGTCTGCCAGGGGTCTGCTCTGATTGGCTGCTCTCACCTGGTGGAGTGTCTGATTGGCTCATCTCTTCCTGAGCGCCTCTTCCTTCTGCAGGACAGGAGAAGAGAGAGATAAGTGAGCTTGAAGAAGCTCCTCTGCTGCTGTGATGCTGGATCAATAAATCCTTACTGTGTTGCTCCTGCTGGTTCTCCCCCTGGTTCTCCCCCTGGTTCTCCCCCTGGTGTTGCTCCTTCTGGTTCGTCCCCTGGCGTTTCTCCTGCTGGTTCTCCTGCTGGCGTTGCTCCTGCTGGTTCTCCTGCTGGCGTTGCTCCTGCTGGTTCTCCTCTTGGTTCTCCTTCAGCAGTCTCCTCAGCTGCTGGAGGAGAACCTTACAGAGTCTCCTCATCACAGCCAGCAGCTCCTCCTGAAACACATTTATTACTAGAGCTGGGTAAAAAATTTATTTAATCGATCTTGGATGGATTTCATTGCAATTTTCAGAAATTGATTCATAGGGTCTGAAATCGATTGTTTTAGTCTGGCGTTGCTGACTGTGGAGAGCACAAAGACTCTGCATTCATGTTTGCATTCATCTAAATATTTGAAATGTGTGTAAATATTTGTGTAAAAGGATGAAATACTACTGCTACTCGTACTACTAGTCCTAGTCCTAGTACTAGCTCTTAGTTATGCTGCTATAGGTCTAGACTGCCGGGGAACTTCCTCTGACACACTGAGCTTCTCTTCTTCTTCATTTGGATGCCTCCATTAAGTCATTTTACTAACTCATCTTCTTCTGTGCTCCCAGCTCCCAGGTGTCCGTGAGCTGAGGCTACTTGTTGAGAAGGAGGTGGTGTCATCCAGGCTTCATCTGTCGTGATGGTGGTGAGATGGAGAAGAGGCGATGCTGCTCAGGTTGTATCTGTTAGGGTAGTGGAGAAGAGGATGTGTTTCCTCTTCCTCCCTTTAACACATGCTGCAGACTAGTTTTGTGCCTCGTAGTTCCTGTGCGTTCTCATCTCACAGGTATCCATGGATCCAGTCTACCTGGTGGAGTAGTGGTTGTGCAGACCAGTCAGGCTTCATCTTCTGGTTCTGAGCGACGTGGTGGTGACGAGGTCATCTTGCGGAGGCTTCTTCTGGTTGGCGTGGTGGAGAGGAAGACGTGCTGCCCAGGCTTCTTCTGGTTGGTGTGGTGGAGAGGAAGACGTGCTGCCCAGGCTTCTTCTGGTTGGCGTGGTGGGGAGGAGGACGTGCTGCCCAGGCTTCTTCTGGTTGGCGTGGTGGAGAGGAGGACGTGCTGCCCAGGCTTCTCCTGGTTGGTGTGGTGGAGAGGAGGACGTGCTGCACAGGCTTCTTCTGGTTGGTGTGGTGGAGAGGAAGACATGCTGCCCAGGCTACTTCTGGTTGGCGTGGTGGGGAGGAGGACGTGCTGCCCAGGCTTCTTCTGGTTGGCGTGGTGGAGAGGAGGACGTACTGCCCAGGCTTCTTCTGGTTGGTGTGGTGGAGAGGAGGACGTGCTGCCCAGGCTTCTTCTGGTTGGCGTGGTGGAGAGGAGGACGTGCTGCCCAGGCTTCTTCTGGTTGGCGTGGTGGAGAGGAGACGTGCTGCCCAGGCTTCTTCTGGTTGGCGTGGTGGAGAGGAGGACGTGCTGCCCAGGCTTCTTCTGGTTGGCGTGGTGGAGAGGAGACGTGCTGCCCAGGCTTCTTCTGGTTGGCGGGGTGGAGAGGAGGACGTGCTGCCCAGGCTTCTCCTGGTTGGTGTGGTGGAGAGGAGGACGTGCTGCACAGGCTTCTTCTGGTTGGTGTGGTGGAGAGGAAGACATGCTGCCCAGGCTACTTCTGGTTGGCGTGGTGGGGAGGAGGACGTGCTGCCCAGGCTTCTTCTGGTTGGCGTGGTGGAGAGGAGGACGTACTGCCCAGGCTTCTTCTGGTTGGTGTGGTGGAGAGGAGGACGTGCTGCCCAGGCTTCTTCTGGTTGGCGTGGTGGAGAGGAGGACGTGCTGCCCAGGCTTCTTCTGGTTGGCGTGGTGGAGAGGAGACGTGCTGCCCAGGCTTCTTCTGGTTGGCGTGGTGGAGAGGAGGACGTGCTGCCCAGGCTTCTTCTGGTTGGCGTGGTGGAGAGGAGACGTGCTGCCCAGGCTTCTTCTGGTTGGCGGGGTGGAGAGGAGGACGTGCTGCCCAGGCTTCTTCTGGTTGGCGTGGTGGAGAGGACGACATGCTTCTCATCCTTTGCTGATAGCTTGATGATGCTCTTCATCCCCTTGGACACTCTCATATAATTCTATATATACACACTGTATATTAGCTGTTGTTATATTGATTTGGACATTTCCATACAGTTTTATATGGAGTGTTAATGTGTTTTCATTGTTGTTATTCTGTACACATGGCATCTATTGCACGTCTGTCCATCCTGAAGAGGGATCCCTCCTCTGTTGCTCTTCCTGAGGTTTCTTCCGTTTCTTTTTCCCTGTTAAAAGGTTTTTTTGGGGAGTTTTTTCTTAGTCGATGCGAGGGTCATTGTAAAGGACAGAGGGTGTCATATCCTGTAGAGATTGTAAAGCCCAATGAGGCAAATTCATAATTTGTGATATTGGGCTATACAAATAAAACTGACTTGACTACTACTAAGTAACACAGATGGTAGTACTAGTACACAGATGGTAGTACTAGTACACAGTACTGACCTCAGTATTGGACTCTTCTTCTCTCTGTCTGAGTCGCCGACAGATTTCATTCTCTGCTTCAAACAGGAAGTCCTCCAGCAGCCGATCCAGAGGAGACGACATCATTTATCGATTCTTGAGTAATATGATCTATAAGAAATATAGATTAATGATAATGATCGATAACAACAGCAATATAGATTAATGATCAATAACAACAGTTAAACACCTGGGTCCACAGCAGCACACAGAGACCGATCAATAATCTATAACAGCACAGAAACACTGATCAATAAGAGTGAAAGTAATCGGTAAACAGAGCTGACTGCTCCGGATGGGAGACGCCATTACTGTTGTTCTTCTTCTTCTCCTCTAAAGGTGTCTATCGCCACCTACTGTCCAGGAGTTGTTTTGTCAGGAACTCACTCCTTCGCAGTCGCCAAGGAGGCAAAACTAAAAAGAATGATGACTTTTTCTCCCAATATTCGTTTCCAAAAGCAAAATGAAAAAAACAGTAAAGGACTCATTTTTCTGATATCCGAGTTTGTGCAGAAATGGAAAGAATTTTCATGAATGAATACTGAGAAAATCTTGAGGTGATAACCTCCTCTCTTCTCTGTTCTGTTCATGGAGTTAATGAAGGAATCATTTTAATGAATGATTCAATGGTAGTAATCTATTACTAACAATGAATCTTTGTCCTAACGGTGAAACTATCTGGTCCTGCGTCATGAAGCCTTCCTTTGTTTTCTGCAGCTCGCTCACTGACTCGCTGACAGTGTCACAGTTTGGCCACTAGAGGGCCTCGAATGTTCCTTTTTCTCAGCGTCACGGACTAGATTTTTTTTTCTTTATTGAGACTTTAACAAGAACAGAAGAGAGAAACATATACAAAAATATCAATATCATAAACAGGAGAAACAAGAAGACGAAGAGAAAGGTGGCAAGACAGGAAAAAAAGTATAGTAGAAAGTAATTCAAGCCTGCGAGAGTGCATTTCCTGTAAATAAGTCTAATAACTGGCAGGTGTTGACAGTTTTTAAGGCCTTTGCATTTCTGGATAAAAAAATAGTCCTTAGATACAGTTTGAATTCTTTTTTAAATGCAAGGAAGTCAGATTTTCTGATAACAAATTTGCATCTGTGTATATGAAACTTTGCCATCAATAGAACAAGTTTATCAAAAAGAATGCATCATTGTCTTTGCGATCAAATTTGTGAAAACCAAAAATAATATTGTTATAGTAGAGGTTGAAGTTAGAAAGGACGTAATCAGCAATAAACTTGAGGAAGTTTCTCCAGAATACATGGGTTAACTCACAAGACCAAAATAAATGAGTCAGGCTGTTTTTGGCAGAAAGAGCAGCTGGTATCTATATCCTTCTTCCATTTTAATACATACTGATTTGTAGGATAGAATCTGTGTAACAATTTGAACGAGATCTCTTTTACTTTGTTTGTGAGTCACGTAATAGAGAGAGACGCCGCATTGAGCGGGTTGGCCCGTTGCTGAAATACGTCAGCGTGTCCGCCATATTGGATGTGGCAGCTCTGCCTCGTAAACTAATGCAAGGAAATGGACCTAACTTCATAAAGCGCCTTTCTACAGAGTGATTTAAGTTCATGTTTTTTATTCACTCATTCCTTATATGTTTAGGACATAGCTAAGCACCAAACCAAAGTATGTATTTTTCTAATGGTTTGTAATGATATGTATTGATAATTATTATTAATATTAAACATATGTGTTTATGATAACAAGATCCTGAAATGTAGATGCGACAGGTGGATTTTCTGAACGTTTCCTACATTTAATTGATTTTGATGAATCATTTTGATATTCAGTGTCCGTTGAACATATTTAGGTCCAGATACCTGTAAAGTAAATACCGGTGCAGCACAGCGTTTGTCAGTTCACTTTTTATTATTCTGTCAGAAAATTGGCTTGCAGCAAAACTACATTGTGTCTGTAGTGTTTTATTTTTCTGAACCAGCACTGTGCAGGTTGTTAAGAAAAGATGAAAACGATCCTGTTTTGTGTGCCGAGAGCTTTTTAAATATTTCCTGAGTTATCAAAAGAGGCATCATGTATCATGAAGTTAAAAAAATAATTTTTACTTTTTACTTTTGTGCTGAAGTAAACTTCAGAACCTGTACTTTCTTAGGTTTACTTAAATAAAGGCGTTAAATCAGTACTTCTTTTACTCAAGTCTCTTTTTACAGTAAGTATGTGTACTTCTACCCTCACACACACACACACACACACACACACAAATATATAAATATATATATATATATATATATATATATATTTATATATATATATATATATATATATATATATATATATATATATATATATATATATGTGCCTATATAGACCTATTTTGGCCTGTAAATCGGTTTGTACAATTACATGCAGCATGTTCTCAGTGTGCTTTTGCCACATCCAATATGGTGGCGACGTTGACGTATGAGTCAGTGCTCAATGCGGTTGCATTATTTCCCCTCGGGATCTTATTAGGAGGAAATTGTGGGAGCTTCCTTACTTACTTTTACCGTAATATTCTAGATCTGTTTTAATGGCTCTCCCCTGATTTCGCTGCTGTAATTTAAATATGATTTTTCCTCTTGGAGGATCTTCCTGAGAGTCTTATTTAAATGTTGTACAAATTATAGTGTTTGCTAGGATTTGAATGCAAACATTCAGAATGTATGATATGCTATAGTGTAAGAAGTAACCAAAGATATTAATAGACTGTCTGGTGTATATTTTTACCGTAATATTCAAGATCCAGATTATTGCTTTCACATGCACTTTTGTATATTATTCTATTAAGTTCTTGTTATGTTGCTAATGTCTTTCTTTATGAAAGAGAAAACAACTCTTGAATTGATAAACAAAATCATACTACGTGTGTCTGGCCTTTTTTCCCTTGGGCATCAGTCATCAGTCAGACACAGTCTTTTCATCACAGCTAAGCAGGCTAAGGGAAGGGTTAATATTTAAATATTTATAGAATAAACTAAATGACCAAGAAGTTGTCATTTTTAGCCAGTGGTTCAATAAGTAGCTTAATCGTAGGCTACACGGTGACTGCTCTCACAGAAGGTAAGGTAAACACAGCTCCACTGATTAGGTGATTTAGGCATATGTACAGGGCTTGGACAGTGAAAGTGAAACTCCTGGTTTTAGACCACAGTAATTAGTCATTAGTATGGTGTAGGACCTCCTTTTGCAGCCAATACAGCATCAGTTCGTCTTGGGAATGACAGATACAAGTCCAGAGGGATTCTGAGCCTTTCTTCTTGCAGAATAGTGTTCAGGTCACTACGTGATGCTGCTGGAGGAAAACATTTCCTGACTCGCTCCTCCAAAACAGCCCAAAGTGACTCTATAATATGTGGATGTGGTGACTGTGCAGGCCATGGGAGATGTTCAGCTTCACTTTCATGTTCATCAAACCACTGTGTCAGCAGTCTTGCTGTGTGTATTGTTGCATTATCATCCTGATACATGGCACCGCCTTCAGGATACAATGTTTGAACCACTGGGTGCACATGGTCCTCCAGAATGGTTCGGTAGTCCTTGGCAGTGATGTGTCCATCGAGAACACGTATTGGGTCTCGGGAATGTCATGATATTACAGCCCAGACCATCACTGATCCACCCCCATGCTTCACTCTAGACATGCAACAGTCTGGGTGGTACGCTTCTTTGGGGCTTCTCCACACCAGAACTCTCCAGAATGTGGCAAAGACAGTAAAGGTGGACTCATCAGAGAACATGTTTCACATTGTCCACAGCTCAAGATTTTCACTGCCGGCACCATTGAAACCGAGTGACCAAAGGTTTGGTTATAGCAGCCTGGTCATGGATATTGACCCTGTGGAGCTCCAGACGGACAGTTTTGGTGGAAACAGGAGAGTTGAGGTGCACATTTCATTCTGCAGTGAGTTGGGCAGCTGTGCTTTGATGTTTTTTGGATACATCCCTTTCAGACAGCTTCCTCTGGCGTCCACAGTTCCTCCTGTTGGATGTGGTTCGTCCTTCTTGGTGGTATGCTGACATCACCCTGGATACCGTGGCTTTTGATACATCACAAAGACTTGCTGTCTTGGTCACAGACGTGCACCAACATTGTCCTCTTTTGAACTCTGATATATCACCCATAATGTTGTGTGCATTGCAATATTTAAGCAAAACTGTGCTTTTACTCTGCTAATTGAACCTTCACACTCTGCTCTTACTGGTGCAATGTACAATCAATGAAGTTTGACCACCAGGCTGCTCACATTTAGATATGAAACCTCCAACACTAAACTGGCCAGTGTTTCAGTTTTATTGTCCAACCCCTGTATCTGTCTTCTCCAAACATTAAACGTGACATATTTGTAAAAGTATTTATACTTTAGCAAAGGATGAGAAATATTTTATCATTCACAAACAGTTTAAGATGATAATGAGCAATTTGTTGCCACATCCCATCTTCGTTCCATTGAAAGACATTGCTGAACGCTCTGACTTATGTCTTAAAGATAGCACCCATGATTTGAGTTGTCACTGTTTTTTCTGCACCCAGGTGCCTTCGTGTATCCTGGATGTGATCATCCTGCCTTGGCTCCTGGTCTCTGCTGCAGCGCTGCATAAACCATGCCCACAGCTCTGGTCAGCATATCTGCAATGAACATCAGTGCTCCTCATACATATATGAGGAAATAAAAAATCACACTGCTGCATCACTAGTCTCTGTGTCTGTGGTGACAATCTATCAATAGTGAACTATGGGCTGACCCAAGGAGCCCTGACCTGTAGACCTATTAAATGATGTATTTGTTATTTATGTATTTCTAACAACAATAAAACTATTTATGAAAATAAGTAGTAGTAAAAATAAACTAAACATAGTTTGTTGCAGTTCAATTGTTTAAAACAACGTTAAATACAAATACATGAATAAAAATACTATTTACAACCAACTGAATAAGTTATTTCAACTCAGTTTAAATGATTGAAAAAGTAGTAACAGTGTAAAATGATGGCTTAAGAATAATTTCATTATTTTCAGTAATCAACAGAACTCTTTTTGTGCTGATTAGAGAATCTTTATTTTTACACTTTAATGAAACAAAGTCTGATTGAGACTGAGAGCAGGTGGAAACAAGTAGCTTCGCTGAGCATACATGTAGCTTAGCTTAGCATAAAGACTGACAGCAGGTGGAAACAGGTAGCTTAGCTTAGCATATATGTAGCTTAGCTTAGCATAAAGACTGAGAGCAGGTGGAAACAAGTAGCTTCGCTGAGCATACATGTAGCTTAGCTTAGCATAAAGACTGACAGCAGGTGGAAACAGGTAGCTTAGCTTAGCATATATGTAGCTTAGCTTAGCATAAAGACTGAGAGCAGGTGGAAACAGGTAGCTTAGCTTGGCATATATGTAGCTTAGCTTAGCATAAAGACTGAGAGCAGGTGGAAACAAGTAGCTTAGCTGAGCATACATGTAGCTTAGCTTAGCATAAAGACTGACAGCAGGTGGAAACAGGTAGTTTAGCTTAGCATATATGTAGCTTAGCTTAGCATAAAGACTGAGAGCAGGTGGAAACAGGTAGCTTAGCTTAGCATATATGTAGCTTAGCTTAGCATAAAGACTGAGAGCAGGTGGAAACGGGTAGCTTAGCTTAGCATAAAAACTCAGGACAGGTAGCTTAGCTTAGCATAAGGACTGAGAGCAGGTGGAAACATGTAGCTTAGCTTAGCATAAAAACTGAGAACAGATTGAAACAGGTAGCTTGCCTTAGCATAAAGACTGGAAACAGGTAGCTTCGCTTCATATGGTGCAGCATTGCCATGTCTATTATCTGACTAATGATGATGTCATCCCTAGCAGCTGTTTGGCCCCGCCCACTCCCCTCTTTGTCTTAAAGTGACAGCGTCACCACCTCCTTCTTCTCTCATCTCTGCTTCCTGTACTGCTTGTGGGCCTTGATGATTTCCATGACGACGGACGGATCGTCCAGTGTCGACATGTCGCCAAGGTCTCCAGTTGTCTCCGTGGCAACTTTCCTGAGGATCCGTCTCATGATCTTTCCAGAGCGAGTCTTCGGCAGCCTCTTCACCACCTGAGGGACGACAGCTAATACTGAACCCTGACTGGCTGACGGGTGGCCTGGTCATTCATTCATTCATTCATTCATTCATCCTTTCATTCATTTATTCATTCATCCTTTCATCCATTCATTCATCCTTTCATTCATTCATTCATCCTTTTATTCATTCATTCATTCATTCATTCATCCTTTCATTCATTCTTTCATTCATTCATTCATCCTTTCATTCATTTATTCATTCATCCTTTCATTCATTCTTTCATTCATTCATTCATCCTTTCATTCATTTATTCATTCATCCTTTCATTCATTCTTTCATTCATTCATTCATCCTTTCATTCATTTATTCATTCATCCTTTCATTCATTCATCCTTTCATTCATTCATTCATCCTTTTATTCATTCATTCATTCATTCATTCATCCTTTCATTCATCCATCCATCCTTTCATCCTTTCATCCATCCTTTCATCCATTCATCCATTCTTTCATCCTTTCATCCATTCATTCATCCTTTCATTCATTCATCCAGCTGCTCCTCACCAGGAAGTGCTCTGGGACGGCGTATCTAGCGATCTTTGTGGAGACGAGTTCTCTGAGCTGCTGGAGGACGACGGAGGGATCGTCAGAGACATCGTCCTTCAGAACCACAAAGGCAAACGGTACTGAGGACAAACAAACAAAGAAAACAAACACACTTTCAACACAGCACCATCGAGCTGAATCAATAAGGTGAATCACTGGAAAATACTGCATGTAACACAAACCGAGGCTCCATAATTAACTCTGAATAAAGAAATATAGAACTGTTTACAGTCAAAATCAATGGATTGGAAATACATACACATTTTTTCCTAATGTGATGACTTGTACATGCTGGTGACCAGCAGGAGGCAGCAGAGGAAAACACATGAGCCATGCTCACAATAATGGATGTTTATTTGTTTCCATCCATCCATCCATCTTCTCCCTCTTATCCTCTCATAGGGTCAGGGGGGCTGGAGTCTATCCCAGCTGTCTTAGGGTGAAAGACAGGGTACACCCTGGACAAGTGTCCAGTTCATCACAGGACACATAGAGACAGACAACCACTCACACTCACACCTACGGTCAATTTAAATTAACCCACGCAGACATGAGGAGAACATGTAAACTCCACACAGAAAGGCCCCGGGCAGGGATTCGAACCCGGTACCTTCTTGCTGTGAGGCGACAGTGCTAACCACTACACCACCGTGCCCATGTTCATTAGTTTGTTTTATTTATGTGTTTGTGTCACACTGACTTTATTTCTCTGCGTTCTTTCATCTCCACATTATGACTAATGACTTCTTCCTCTTGTCCAGGGGATGTGTTCCAGAAAGCAGGTTTAGTGAAAACTCTGACTCTGTGAAGTTAACCTGCTCACTGTCAGGTTTATCCTGTCAGAAACCCTGAGTTCATCCTGTCTCCTCCTACTGCCGAGCCTCCAGCAGCTTTCATGGTGTCTGTATGGAGGAAATCTGACAGACGTCGAGGCATGATTAATTCAAAATGCTTTACACACTGCCTTACGCTGAGATGTGCCGTCATTCTCCAATGAATATCTGTTTGAACAGTACCATTTTTCATTAGACTCAGTCATTCACCACAACAACTTTCTCTGGCCACACATCAAATCTGACTCCGTGGACGTGGGGTGTGTGTGTGTGTGTGTGTAGAATATATGAGAGCGCACATCCCTATCTATATATATATATATATATATATATATATAAAATCACTAATATTAGTAATATTTTAATCAAGAGGACATAAAAGAAAAGTATATTTACAGCATATTTTTTTGGGTGGGGTAAATATCACTAGTGGTCTACAGTACATGATGAAATAACCACTGAATGGCAGCTTTGTTTAATAAATCAAATTCATCAAACAGGTCTGTTTCTCCTCTGTGGGATTATTATTCAGAACCACTCCACCACTTTTCGCCTGTGTGCTACCATTGCAATTCAGTGAACCTCCAGTTCTACAGGTGTAAAATATGTTGATGGTGCTTTGTTTCTCTCTGGTTGCCATGGTGAATGAAGGTATCAGGGCTCCATTGATGAAGGCCGTCCTCACACGAGGACGTGTACTGTCTTGGCGTCGGCACCAAAGCATGTATCGCTGTTTCCACATGGTATTGTACCTCGGTTAGAGTATTTCCATGTTGCCCGTCTGGTTCTGCTCCGAGGTGGATTCCATGACAAGTTGTGCACGCGTAACATGTCTCTGAATGAGCACTAGTTGTTGTAGTTGTTGCCGTAGCCTGTGTTGTTGCTGCTGTTGTTGTTGGTGTAAAAGTCGTAGGATCAGTAGTTGCTGGAACAAAAAGAAAATTAGCTCGGGTACCGCCATTGTTGTTGTGTCTGTGACTACGTAGGTTGGGGGCGGGGAGGAGGAGGGGTGCCATGACGTCACTGTCTTTTGCGGACTCATCTATTTACACCAACTACGGCAGGAAGACGAATACCCAGATATCCACCTGCAGACCCGTTTTCTAAAAAGATGCGGAGTCATGGACAAACACGCGTCTCCGTGTGTCAAGATCACCGGATCGATAGTTTATTTTACCGGTGTCTGACAAATTCGTTCTCGTGTAAAGACCACCGAAGGCTTTTTATTGTGGTAGGTGCACGCGCTTAACTCAAGGTGAACACACTCACAGTTGATTGAACTGATTCATATCTGCTGTTCTGGAAGCAGAAACTCAGAGTTTCCCTTGTCAGGGTAAGTCAACTCAGAGTTCAGGAAGAGACTCAGAGTTTGTTGAACCTCCTACCTGGAAGACCCTCCTGAACACCTGACATGTTTACACATAAACAGCAGCAGCAGAGGATCATGGGAGTCTCACCTTCTCCTTTGATGTCATGTGGAAACCCAACGACAGCTGTTTCTGGAACAGCTGGATGTTCGTCCTGCAAAACAAACCAAACCAAACCATCTATTATTATGTGCCGCCGTGCTCGCACGGCGGCACATATTACTATTCCTTCTGGGGGGATTCCCCAAGTGTTTTAGCATTCATGGCAGGCGAAGCCTGCCATGAATGCTTGTAGTGGGTCCAAAACACACATATGTGATGTAAAATGATAAAAAATACCAGAAAATACCCAAAAAATCCATCCAAATATCATAAAAACACTGTATTTTAGCCAGCAACGCGCTTATTAGTATCCAGGACGAGAGTTTATTTTTTTTATTATTATAGACATTCTTCGGCAATTAATGCGGGTCGTACCGTAAGGTGCACCCAGGCATGAGATATATCAAATCGTGCGTCTCGGTCGTGGGAGGGGTGCTATTACTTTTCTCCGTCAAAACTGTTACCATGGCGACGCTAGACCCCAAAAACCACCGAAAAATGTCCCATAGGAATGAATGGGGAAAGGGTCAGACTTCAAACTTTTTCCTTCAGTGAACAAACAGTCACAGCTCCCTCATACTTCCACCTAGAAACTCCATTCAACTTGCAAAACACAGCAAATTTACCTGACTACATTTTCATAATTCATCATCTTGTCATAAAATGTACCGTTTGTCTGTCAGATCGATTTATTCGGAGCCTGGAAAATGTCAAAAATCAGAGCTTAACATGGGTGTCTATTGCGTGCACTAGAGTGACACAACTACACACCTAGAGTGGAGAGCAGTTTCAGAATCGTCTGAGTTTTTTTTTTTTAAATCGCGATTGTGAGGGCTACGTTCACTCCACCGACACAATTTTTACAGCAAAACGTTGGAAATTTCGTCCCGGTCGTAGCAATGTGTGTCTTATGTCTGTGAGATTTGTACTTTTTGCTCCACGGCCTTAAATAGTACCCCACCTCCCAAAATTCTCTCCATAGGGCCCAATGTTAATTTTCAGAGGAAAAGGCGTGAGAAAGCAGGGAAACCTCTTGTGTTTAACCTGCCGCTGACGGGCTTCTGTGTGGGCTAGAGACATAAAATTTACATCGCTGCGATCCTCGCGAGTTCCTGCCGCCTCTCGTCCAAACCCCAAACCCGTACTCCTTACGGTTCTTGAGTTATTCAGAGGAGTTTGACAGGGTCCGACTCAGCTTGAAATCAATGGCAGTCAGTGGGAGCCAGTGTGGGAGACAGACCAGGGGCGCGCCTAGACTTTTCCATAGGGGTGCCCCATGGGGTGTTGAAGCCATGCAGGGGTGGCCAGCAGAATTAGGTGATATGCATGAACCTCCATCACCATAGCATCATTCACATGCAAAAATCTAAGCTCTACTCCTTATAGTTTTTTTTATATGAGAGATGATTCGACAGGTCAGCTCATAATCAGTGGCATAGCTGTGTGTGTGTGTCAGATGGGGGATCCACATAGACACATATATAGAGATTAGGTGATGATATGATATAGCCTTCTGATTGCCCATCACCAAAGATAGAGAGAGTGCATGACATCTTGATCTCACACACACAGACAGGAAGCACTGGCTCAAGCTGTTTCTTTCAAAATAAAAGTCTGGTTTTCAAAATAAAAGCCCCAAACTCCAGAGGAGTAACTACTTCCTCACAGGAAGCTGTGGCCGTGACTGTCCTTTCAAAATAAAAGCCCCGAACTCTGGTTTAATCTTCACAGGAAACAAGGTGTGTTTGTTTGCAACACAAACCTGGGACAGGCACGCACAAAGTGCGTGCTTCGGTGCAGGAGAGGGTCAGCATGCATCAGGCTGGGCCTACATGGCCCGGCGTCGCGTGGGTCCGGCGTCATGTGTGCAGGCACATATTAAAATTTCTTCAGGAATTTTTAGTCTAGTTATTATTATTATTATTATTATCATTGTAAGTGACAGTACAGGCAACACTGCCATCTGGTGACCGACTGAGGCTACTGTTGCAATAGTAGAAAGGAAGTGGAATCAATCAGGAAGGGTAATGTTCCTCAGCTGTGTGTTTGTGCAGCTCATTACCTCAGTTTGCCAGGCTGTCTGCATGACCTTGGGGGGTATTCCATCAACCGCACTAACTGCAAATCCTCGCTAACTTTGATAAGCCCCGCTCATTTTAGAGAGAGTTTGGTTCTGTCTCACTAACAGGAATCTCAGCTGAGTTACCATGGTAACATATGCTTGTGAGCTAACCTGCTCTGTGGCAGGTTAACTGTCAGGGTTAGGGTTAGCGGTGTTACAAAGAATAGGTACCTGTAGGAAACAGAGAATCAGACAGTCAGTTCCTCACGCTCCCTGTCTGATTGTCCGTGTTGTCCAAAAACAAAGGAGCAAAATATAATTTACCTTACATTCTTGGTCAGTTTTGGAGAATTTTTATCAGTTAAAAGTATTTCAAATAATGTTGCTGTCATGATTATGTCTTCAAATATGATAATGTCTCTATATTATTACTGGGATATTACTATAAAATCTTACTGGGATGTTGGATGAGTGGTTAAGAGTGCTATAAGTCACGTGGAATTCTGGGGTTCGATTCCCAACGGGAATGAAAGTTATACTTAATAAAAGTATTAACTTTTGTCACGTTACACAAATGCGAATGAACGCCATGCTATTAAACCTGTATTTAACCTATTTACTATTAATCATATCATTATAGAACTTATAAATATCAGCTAGCTACATTAACACTTGACCTCTCTCACTTTCTTCATTATTAACACCACTCCTGTTCAAAGATAATGACACAGTTGGCATATTAGTTGAAGTACAAGTACTTTTACACATTAAAAAGTAATTCCAACTAACAAAACAGCTCCATAAATATGAAAATAATTCACACCATCATCTGCACTGAGTGGGTACTGAACACAGGTCTCCCACATATCAGACTGTAGTGTTTCCTCTCTCCTGCTGACAGGTCAAATACCTGCTGTGGAACACATATCCTTACTTTAAAAAAACAAAACTCAATTTCCTGCCACGCCATGTATTTCCCTTCTTGGTAATTGTCGGTTTGTACTTCTCATAGAGTCCCAAAAGCCTTTTTTGCTCTGCATCATTGAAAAAAATCAGCCCGACTCTTCGACATGATCGTGTTTTTGACAATCACATGCTCTGGGCTTCTTGTGTACCCCGCACATGTCTAACAGAAGCTTGGATAAGCCTGGCTGAAGTTAACTCCACTGAGGAGCAGCTTAAACACATTAATGGAACGGCTTCAGCCTCATGTTAAAGTTGACGCTACTTCAAGCGCTGCTATGAGTAGCCACTTTGATGGAATACCCCCCTGGTTTCCCTGGGTTTGGCTGTTGTCAGGTACGATGGGCTACATGGTAAGTTACTGCATAATGAGTTTCATTTATTCTGTTGCCATTTTTTTAAAGAGCTTTACTTTTGCCCATCGTTTTTGGGCTATTAGGAGGTGAAGGATTCCCTGGAAGGCAGTGTTTGCTCCCTTGGTAATGGAATGAGGAGTGTTGCTGATTAATACTTCTTTATGAATTGTTGGGTTGTTTCTTGGCTTCAGCACATGATGTTTTTGCAGTATTTTCCAGAATTTTATCATGAATCATATCTGGGTTGAATTTTATGGGTTTGAATCACTTAGTTTACTATGAAAATTAAATTATTGATTATGTGTATTTGTATTAACCCCATATTTTCTTTTTTCTGTACCTAGTTTTCACAGTGCATGTGGGAAATAAAACTTGAGCTCCCATCAAAACTCTCTGTCTCATTTTTTTTGGTGCCAAAAGCCAGCTACAATTATTATTATTATTATCATCATTGTTGTTATTATTGTTACTATCATTTTACCATTACTATGAATATTACAATTACTAAAATCCAGTGCCTACATACATAAACATCTATAACATATATAAACATCCTCTTTAATCATTGCTGTCATGTGATCAACAAACTAATTAAGAACATTAAGCAGAAACGAATAAATAGAAAATGGAAATTAATTTCCTTTTTTAATGTATCTATTAGATGCTCAATAATATCACTGTTGTTATTATTATTAAATTATATATATTGTGTTTGTACATTGATTTTGTTTCAGTTTCAGAGCCTTTTTCCTCTATTTCATGAATAAATAATAATAAGAAGAATAACATGTCCTCACCAGTGCGTCCTCGATCTCTGCTGTACCGAGTCGATGGCCGCTGACATTGATGACATCATCCATGCGGCCGGTGATCTGATAGAAACCATCCTCTGAGCGGAGCGCTCCATCACCTGAGAAATAATAACCTGATGGAGAGGAAACATCAGCTGACAGGCCGACATGAACATTAATATAAATATAAATATGAACGTAATAACTGACCAGGGTATGGTCTGAAGTAGGCATCGATGAACCTTTGGTGGTCTCCATGGATACTGCGAGCCATCCCAGGCCACGGCTGCCTGATGCACAGAGCACCACTGACTCCTCCCCCTACCAGAGGTTCACCCTTACAGCAAAAACAACAACAACAACAACAACAGCTACAGCAACAACAAGAGGTCAGGGAGCTGTTTCCCAAAACATTCGTTGCTAACTTCCTTCGCTACTTCCTAAGTTCGAACGATGGATCTACGACGCAAATGTTTCCCAAAAGCTTAGCTGGAACGATGCATCGTAAGTTGCATCAGAAAGTTGTGTCGTTGAAACAAATAGCATGGAGCTGTCATCGTTCAGGTGACGTCATGTCTTCTTCTTCTTCTTTTTGGGGCTTGAAATGTCAGGATTGGGCACCCTGTGATGCCTGATCCCGACCCGAAAGTTATGTTTTAAAAACAAATGTTTGTGTAGCCCTAGAAGTTTCAAAGTTTCAACTTCAACTACTATTAAATAATTGTATTAACATTTCATTAGAGTTGAAAATAAGTCATCATTAAAGCAGATCGTTGCAGAATCTGTAGGTATACATAGATGAATACTGAACTGCACCAATTCTGTCAAGAGGAGTGGTCAAAGATTCAACCAGAAGTTTGTGGATGGCTACAAAAAGACCCTAACTGAAGAGAAAATGGCCAAGGGACATGTAACCAAACATTAGCATTACTGTATGTATATTTTTCACCCAGCAGATTTGGTCACATTTTCAGTTGACCCATAATAAAGTCATAAAAGAACCAAACTTGATGAATGTTTTTATGACAAAGAAGTATCTGTTCCAATCACTCTATCAGAGAAAAATCAGAGTTGTAGAAATAACTGGAAACTCAAGAGAGCCATGACATTATGTTCTTTACAAGTGGATGGAAACTTTTGACCACGACTGTGTATTTCATATCGTCATTTTATTAAATTATGTCACAAACTGCATTCAGTTCTTGCTTTCGATAAGTAGGGAACCGCTAAGATATTGTGCAGAACCCTCAAACTATATATACAGTATACATATATATATATATATATATATATATATATATATATATATATATATATATATATGTATACTGTATATATACACACAAACGGCAGTGTGGCCGGAGAAAGTTGTTGAGGTAAATGATTGAGTCTAGTGTAAAGCATTTCTAATTAATTGAGTCTGGATGTGGATCAGATATCGCCTCCATACGGCTCCAGGCTGAACTCAGGTTAGGTCAGTTGTCATGGATACTCAGAGTTTAA
Source organism: Synanceia verrucosa (assembly GCA_029721515.1). Taxonomy (NCBI): domain Eukaryota; kingdom Metazoa; phylum Chordata; class Actinopteri; order Perciformes; family Synanceiidae; genus Synanceia; species Synanceia verrucosa. Next base: position 26,356,974 of record CM056562.1, read on the forward strand.
CTGACTGATAGAGTTTCCCTCATTTCAGGATTAAAATACTCACAGTTTTCACCTAACCTGCTTTCTGGTGTATCCCCCAGGATATTTCAATCCTGCATTGGTGAAACAGGCCCCTGCTCAGTCATTTGTCCTGGATGTCTGAATCCTACTTTGGTGCAACAGCACACCCCCCTGACCTCCTGAAGTATTCTTCAGGAGAGTACTAGATTAGTATTACTACAATACCGTGAAACAACAATAGAGAGACTCCAAACAACTTGTTATAATATTATATTTGACTTTCTTGTTAAACTATCAATGAAACATCTTCATCAGTGTTTTAACTCTGAGGACTGGAGGAAAGTCAAGGAGGCCTAATCTGATCTAATCTGATTTTATCTCAGTTACATGGTGATGAAACCCTGGAGCTGCAGATTACAGACGTTTAATAGAAGGAGGGAAACAGGAAACTAGTAGATAATTAATTTGGATGTGTTGATCGTCCTGAAAGTCTGTTAATCAAAGCAAACAGATGAACAGACGCTCATTAGGATTAAACTGAGGCCCAGGGGCTGATGGGAAATAAGGTCTGAAGCTGTTATAAACAATACAAAACTCTAAACAACAAACATAAAGTTGAAGCTACACCTAGTTAGCTTAGCTTAGCATAAAGACTGGAAACAGGTGGCAACTCCAAGCATAAACCAGGACTAAGGACCTGAGCGAGGTCCTGGTCTCGTGGTGGATCTGGTTTCATGTTACCTTCTCTCCCAGGAGCTCCGGCTGGATCCCAAAGAAAGGCCTCATGGCCATCGCTGGCAAGATGGCAGCTCCTTCCTCTGCAGGACGAGGGGCGATGCAGACTCCTCCAGTCTCTGAGAGGGGGAAGAGGGGACGTTCACACTTCCTGTTCTTCCTCTGATCTGGAACCAGATGTTTCCAGCAGACACCAGCCTCACATCTGCTTTCATTTACTTTAATTTCTCTCATTTACTGGGATTTTCTCCTTTTCACAGAAAGAAGCAGCTGGCAGACAGTTTAAAGATTTAGAGTGTGATTGTCCAGGAATTAGGTCACACCCACTGATCATCGATCACTGCGGGGGAGGACAGCTGTCCCTCAGTGTCCCTCAGTGTATCTCAGTGTCCCTCAGTGTTCCTCAGTGTCTCACCTGTCTGCCACCAGGTGTCCACCAGAGGACAGCGTCCGTCTCCAACCACACTGTGGAACCAGTGCCAGGCCTCATGATTAATAGGTTCTCCCACTGAAACAAACACAGCTTTATGGCTCCATAAATCTCCATCAGCTCCCAGTTCAATATTTAGTGCTGTCATCAACAATCAATAGCTTATAATGGATGCTGACAAAGTCAAATGTTGAATGCAGGACTTGTACTGCAGTGAATTAATAGTAGTAGTAGTACTCCTACTTCAGTATGACAGTACCTGATCCCAGCGTCCTCAGAGACGAGCGGTCGTACTTCCTCACCCAGTTCTCATCGAACTTCAGCAGCAGACGGAGAGCTGTAGGAGATCCATAGAACTGGGTGATCCTGAGCCTCTGCACTGTCTCCCAATACCGGCCTGAGTACACATGAGCACACATGAGCACACATGAGCACACAGGAGAACACATGAGCACACAGGAGAACACATGAGTACACATGAGCACACAGGAGAACACATGAGCACACATGAGCACACATGAGCACACAGGAGAACACATGAGCACACAGGAGCACACAGGAGAACACATGAGTACACATGAGCACACAGGAGAACACATGAGCACACATGAGCACACATGAGCACACAGGAGAACACATGAGCACACAGGAGCACACATGAGCACAAAGGAGAACACATGAGTGCACAGGAGTACACATGAGCACACAGGAGAACACATGAGTGCACAGGAGTACACATGAGCACACATGAGCACACAGGAGAACACATGAGCCACATGAGCACACAGGAGTACACATGAGCACACATGAGCACACAGGAGAACACATGAGCACACAGGAGAACACATGAGCGCACAGGAGCACACATGAGCACACATGAGAGCACAGGAGTACACATGAGCACACAGGAGAACACATGAGCACACAGGAGAACACATGAACACACATGAGCACACAGGAGTACACATGAGCACACATAAGCACACAGGAGAACACATGAGCACACAGGAGTACACAGGAGAACACATGAGCACACAGGAGTACACAGGAGAACACATGAGTGCACAGGAGTACACATGAGCACACAGGAGAACACATGAGTGCACAGGAGTACACATGAGCACACATGAGCACACAGGAGAACACATGAGCACACAGGAGTACACAGGAGAACACATGAGTGCACAGGAGTACACATGAGCACACAGGAGAACACATGAGTGCACAGGAGTACACATGAGCACACATGAGCACACAGGAGAACACATGAGCCACATGACCACACAGGAGTACACAGGAGTACACATGAGCACACATGAGTGCACAGGAGAACACATGAGCACACAGGAGCACACGGGAGTACACATGAGCACACATGAGCACGCATGAGCACAAAGGAGTACACATGAGCACACAGGAGAAAACATGAGTGCACAGGAGTACACATGAGCACACAGGAGAACACATGAGCACACGGGGTACACATGAGCACACGTGAGCACACAGGAGGACACATGAGCGCACAGGAGAACACATGAGCACACATGAGCACGCATGAGCACACATGAGCACACATGAGCACGCATGAGCACACAGGAGTACACATGAGCACACATGAGCACACATGAGGGCACAGGAGCACACATGAGCACACAGGAGCACACGGGAGTACACATGAGCACACATGAGCACACAGGAGAACACATGAGCACACAGGAGTACACATGAGCACACATGAGCACACAGGAGTACACTTGAGCACACATGAGCACACAGGAGTACACATGAGCACACAGGAGCACACATGAGCACACAGGAGAACACATGAGCACACAGGAGTACACAGGATCACACATGAGTACAAAGGAGCACATATGAGCACACATGAGCACACAGGAGTACACATGAGCACACAGGAGAACACATGAGCACACAGGAGCACATATGAGCACACATGAGCACACAGGAGTACATTTGAGCACACATGAGCACACAGGAGTACACATGAGCACACAGGAGCACACATGAGTACAAAAGAGCACATATGAGCACACATGAGCACACAGGAGAACACATGAGCATACAGGAGCACACAGGAGTACACATGAGCACACAGGAGAACACATGAGCACACAGGAGCACATGGGAGTACACATGAGCACACATGAGCACACAGGAGAACACATGAGCACACAGGAGTACACATGAGCACACATGAGCACACAGGAGTACACTTGAGCACACATGAGCACACAGGAGTACACATGAGCACACAGGAGTACACATGAGCACACATGAGCACACAGGAGTACACTTGAGCACACATGAGCACACAGGAGTACACATGAGCACACAGGAGCACACATGAGTACAAAAGAGCACATATGAGCACACATGAGCACACAGGAGAACACATGAGCACACAGAAGTACACATGAGCACACATGAGCACACAGGGGTACACATGAGCACACATGAGCACACAGGGGTACACATGAGCACACATGAGCACACAGGAGAACACATGAGCACACAGGAGTACACATGAGCACACATGAGCACACAGGAGAACACATGAGCACACAGGAGTACACAGGAGCACACATGAGTACAAAGGAGCACATATGAGCACACATGAGCACACAGGAGTACACATGAGCACACAGGAGCACACATGAGTACAAAGGAGCACATATGAGCACACATAAGCACACAGGAGTACACATGAGCACACAGGAGAACACATGAGCACACAGGAGCACATATGAGCACACATGAGCACACAGGAGTACACATGAGCACACAGGAGAACACATGAGCACACAGGAGCACATATGAGCACACATGAGCACACAGGAGTACACATGAGCACACAGGAGCACACATGAGTACAAAAGAGCACATATGAGCACACATGAGGGCACAGGAGAACACATGAGCATACAGGAGCACACAGGAGTACACATGAGCACACAGGAGAACACATGAGCACACAGGAGCACACGGGAGTACACATGAGCACACATGAGCACACAGGAGAACACATGAGCACACAGGAGTACACATGAGCACACATGAGCACACAGGAGTACACTTGAGCACACATGAGCACACAGGAGTACACATGAGCACACAGGAGTACACATGAGCACACATGAGCACACAGGAGTACACTTGAGCACACATGAGCACACAGGAGTACACATGAGCACACAGGAGTACACATGAGCACACATGAGCACACAGGAGTACACTTGAGCACACATGAGCACACAGGAGTACACATGAGCACACAGGAGCACACATGAGTACAAAAGAGCACATATGAGCACACATGAGCACACAGGAGAACACATGAGCACACAGGAGTACACATGAGCACACATGAGCACACAGTGGTACACATGAGCACACATGAGCACACAGGAGAACACATGAGCACACAGGAGTACACATGAGCACACATGAGCACACAGGAGAACACATGAGCACACAGGAGTACACAGGAGCACACATGAGTACAAAGGAGCACATATGAGCACACATGAGCACACAGGAGTACACATGAGCACACAGGAGTACACATGAGCACACATGAACACACAAGAGTACACATGAGCGCACAGAGTACAAAGGAGCACACAGAAGTACACAGGAGTACACAAGAGTACACATGAGCACACAGGAACATCCAGGATTACACATGAGCACACATGAGTACACATGAGTGCACATGAGCACACATAAGTACACATGAGCTCACATGAGTACACATGAAGACACAAGAGTACACATGAGCTCACATGAGTACACATGAAGACACAGGACTACACAAGAGTACACATGAGCATGCAGGAGTACACATGAGTGCATGACCATGACCAGGTGAGCACATGAGTACCACCCAGATGAACTCAGATGAACACATGAACTCTCTGGACTGTTCTCAGTGGGACTTTAATTAGTTAACTGTTGTTTACTGTAAATATAAAATGTAAAAATGCATTTTAGATGTGTCAATGAAAACAGGATCAGTTATTCTTCTCATCTCATAATAAATAATGTTAGAAAACCTCCTGCTTCACTCCGTATAATCCCACTGTTCCAAGGTCACATGACCTCCGCAGTCAAACAATGGAGCCGATAAAATCATGAATGAGTAACCAGATCCTAGATCAGCTCTTTGTCTTTATGTCCTCATTAAAACACTAACGAGCTGCTCTGAGCCACTTCCTGAAGAAGCAACAAACAAAAGTTCCTTCTCTGCTCATCTGAACATATTCTGAGTTTTAGAATAACATCATGTCTGATGAGGAAGGACCAAAGGAGAGATAGAAAGAGCTAGGAAAGGAGAGGCCTAACTTACTCATTTATTATTTATTCATTATTTATAAATAATAATAATGATGATAATGATGATACCAATAGTAAGAATAAATACTAAGAATATGGAATAATAATTTAATCTGTTTATTAATGCATTTAGGCCTGCATGTGCCTGGGTGTTACCTGGGTCCTGGTCTTATCTGGGTCTGGGAATTACCTGGGTCTGGGTCTAACCTTGGTCCTGGTCTTATCTGGGTCTGGGTCTTACCTGGGTCTAGATCTAACCTGGGTCTGGGTCTTACCTGGGTCTGGGTCTTACCTGGGTCCTGGTCTTACCTGGGTCTGGGTAGACAGGTGTGCTCTCAAACAGGACGGTGGTGGCTCCGTTACTCAGTGGGCCGTAGACCACGTAGCTGTGACCTGTGATCCAGCCAATGTCAGCCATGCAGCCGAAGACGTCTCCGTCCTGGTGGTCGAAGACGTACTGAGGACACAGGGACAGGATGTCATAACTGAGTGAGTCTGAATATTCTTCACAGACATACAGCTTTTAAAACACATTCCAGTTCCTTTTGTGTTTCATCACTAGGGGCTCTGTCTCATTGTCCTCATTAAACCGCTAACGAGCTGCAACTCAATGACATGAAGCCAAAGTGTGGTAAAACATCCATTTTTCTGCTAGTAGGAGGTGAAGAAGGAGAGGAAGGGATTAAAGAAGGAGAGGATAGGAGCAAAGAATATCTAGTGTGTGAAGGAGTACCTAGTGGGTCAGGGAGTACCTGGTGGGTGAAGGAGTATCTGGTGGGTGAAGGAGTACCTGGTGGGTAAAGGAGTACCTAGTGAGTCAAGGAGTACCTAGTGGGTAAAGGAGTACCTAGTGGGTCAGGGAGTACCTAGTGGGTAAAGGAGTACCTGGTGGGTAAAGGAGTATCTGGTGGGTGAAGGAGTACCTGGTGGGTGAAGGAGTACCTAGTGAGTCAAGGAGTACCTAGTGGGTAAAGGAGTACCTAGTGGGTCAGGGAGTACCTAGTGGGTGAAGGAGTACCTAGTGGGTAAAGGAGTATCTGGTGGGTAAAGGAGTACCTGGTGGGTAAAGGAGTACCTAGTGAGTCAAGGAGTACCTAGTGGGTAAAGGAGTACCTAGTGGGTCAGGGAGTACCTAGTGGGTAAAGGAGTACCTGGTGGGTCAGGGAGTACCTAGTGGGTAAAGGAGTACCTGGTGGGCCAGGGAGTACCTAGTGGGTAAAGGAGTACCTGGTGGGTCAGGGAGTACCTAGTGGGTAAAGGAGTACCTAGTGGGTCAGGGAGTACCTAGTGGGTAAAGGAGTACCTGGTAGGTCAGGGAGTACCTAGTGGGTCAAGGAGTACCTGGTGGGTGAAGGAGTACCTAGTGGGTCAGGGAGTACCTGGTGGGTGAAGGAGTACCTAGTGGGTCAAGGAGTACCTAGTGGGTCAGGGAGTACCTGGTGGGTGAAGGAGTACCTGGTGGGTAAAGGAGTACCTAGTGGGTCAGGGAGTACCTGGTGGGTAAAGGAGTACCTGGTGGGTAAAGGAGTACCTAGTGGGTCAGGGAGTACCTGGTGGGTAAAGGAGTACCTGGTGGGTGAAGGAGTACCTGGTGGGTCAGGGAGTACATGGTGGGTAAAGGAGTACCTAGTGGGTCAGGGAGTACCTGGTGGGTCAGGGAGGTATACAGCAGGTATCCAGCCTGAGTGTGAATGATGCCTTTAGGTTTCCCTGTACTTCCTGATGTGTACAGAAGAAACAGAAGATCTTCACTGTCCAGAGGCTCCGCAGGACAGACAGGAGACTGAGAGGACATCACCTATAAGAGACATCAGGTAACTGTACTGCTGCTACTTCTGCTGATCAGGTATATTGATCAGGTGTGTCACCTCCTCCAGGGGGACGTCCAGCTGTCCCATCACAGCAGGCTTTTCTGTCCTCTGAGAGATGAACACATGTTGGACAGTTGGACAGCTCTTCGCTGCTGCGTCCACCGTAGCTTTCAGGTCAATGAGTCGGCCGCCCCGCACACCTTGATTACAGGTGACCACAGCTTTACACTGGGCTGTGAGCAAAACACACTCTGGTTAATGAGACTGTACTTCTGGTTGTAGTTTGGTTGTTTCCTGACTATCTTTTATAACTTTATTATTATTTATCTTTATTTATTTTTCTTTTTATTTATTTATTATCTTTCAAAGGCAATTGACTCTTAACTATCATTAGTTTCATGTTTAGCTTCACATTATGTTCCTTTTTATCTCAACTTTATCTCCCATCATGCTCTGTTTCAGTAGCCGTGGAAATGTCATGTTTGGGTTTGACTGTTTCCAAAACACTTGAGTCCTTGACCTCCAGAGATCCTCCATGATCAAAGACTAAGAGCTGGTTATTTCTGAGTGGAGCCAGCATTCACTGTGACCATCTTAAGGTTCACTGGGATCCTGTATGACTATCTGGTACCAAATCTGGATCAAAGTCCAGCTCCTCGTGTTGGTTAGATTTAGGTATTTTGTCATGAAGTATTGGACACATTCAGATATTCATCTGATGATGGCTAAAAAGGAAAAGGCTTACAGTTCGTGGGGAGGGAAACGTGAATGATGAATATTTCACTATAATATCCTGCTGTCAACCTCATGGTGACAGGAAATGCTAAAAGCAGCTACAAAGCTAAAAGCTAACTGCTGGCCCAGTCATGGTTCAGGTCTCACCGTCCTGGATCCTCCCTGCCAAAGCCTCTGAGCTGAAGCCAGCAAAAACCACGGTGTGCACTGCACCAATACGGGCACACGCCAACATGGCCGCCACCGCCAGCGGAGACACTGGCATGTAAATGGCCACCCGGTCGCCTTTCTGGATGCCACGGCTCTTGAGAGTGTTGGCCAGGCGGCACGTGGTGTCCAGCAGCTCTCTGTTGGACAGACGACAGGACACTGAAATATCCTAAAATATTCTAATTCTCTGTCAAAAAGCATAGAAATAAACAGAGACACTAATAATAATAATAACAATAGTTCTATTAACAATAACAATTTAAAGTGCACACATACAGTCATATTATAATTATAACAACAATAGTAATAATAATAATACAGTATCCTAACAGCCATACAAAATCATTTGAATTTGTTTATATGTACACATAAATGAGAAAGCAGAATACATAATAAAAAAACTGAATTTACGAGATACAAGGTATCAAACCGAAGCACCTTTGCAGTTCTGATTAAAGATATTAAATACTTAAAATGCCATCTTATGGCTGTTGACTTTAAAGTGCGCTAGTCTGAACAAACCTTCCAAAACTAGAAGCAGATAAGATAATATGAGAGTGTTTGAAATTATCAGTGATGTTTGATTCCAATCTATAACATAACAGAGCAACACAAGTTATTCATTACCCAACTTATGTGACTGTTAAACTTTATGAGCTCAATATACATTGATTGCTTCAATACAGTCCTTTAGGTTTATGATGCTGAGATAACTTCAGGTCAAAACACTATATGGAATGAGATAAAAGATACAGCTAACTATAGCACAACATTGTATGATGATGGAATGAAGATTAATATCATCTGCATAGAGGAGGATACAGCTAACTATAGAGCAATATAGTAGGATGATAAAATAAGGATTAATAGCATCTGCATAGAGAAGGCTACAGCTAACAGCAAAAAATAAGTGTATAATTACAAACTGTTGTTTACAAGAATGAAGCTAAGCTAAGGCTAGCCAGCTAGCTGTCATTGAACCCTACCTGTAGGTGACCTTCACCTCAGTTCCCGGTTCATCCCGCTCCCAGATTAGAGCCACTCGGTCCGGATGCTTCTCCACATGGACATCCAGACAGTTCACTGAAACACATGGAAACATCAGACATGTTCAGGATGTCTGGTTACAGCATCCAGTCAGTCCAGTTTTAAAGATAAATCCAAACATTGACTCAGTAAGGGTGTTCAATCAGCCTCTCATTGTTATGCTCTATGAACACATAGGAACACATAGTTTTCAGTGACAGAATAAACTGATAAAACATTTCAGGATGTGACCTGGACTCTGAGACACTCTATGGACAAAACAATGAATGGCTGATGAACTGATAGAACAAACCAGCTGTAGTGCAGTGATATATTTAATATGTATATGAGGATTATGAATACAGCAGTCGCCGCTGCTTGTAGGCTTACATCATAAAATTTGATAAAACGATCTAACGAAACGATATTAAACTCCAACAAAGAAATGTTGAAATTATGTTCAAATGAAACAAGAAAACACTTGTGTTTTATTTACAGTGTATGAAATGAACAAGTCATTTTGCCAAGCAAATACCAACAAACGGGTTGCAGTTTGTCTTTCAACTTTGCTTGCAAAATCGTGTCATTTATCCAATGACAATCGAGCTTCGAGGCAATGAAAAATGCCATCCCATTGAAGTGCATGGATGCTCAACTTCTACGGGAATGTACGAGAAGTAAAAATCTTGACAATTTGTGATCAGCTGATTCTGAACAAACTCATCTTCGAGATGAACATGTTCTAACACATTTGTAGTCGATGAAATGTTAACACAACCGTACATATTTAACCGTTTAATTTTGTGACATTTTAGGGGAAACTGAGCTTCCCTTGCAGTCGAGAGAAACCTCCTCTGGAATACAGTTAATGTGAAACAGACCAGAAACACGTGTGATCATCTGAGTCTGGTGGTGGACCTGCCTTCATTTATTCTGGATTTAAAAATTAACCCTAAAATGGGGTTAAGACTGAAGATCCTGTTTGTGTCTTACAAAATTATTTATATAACAAGAGAAAAAAATCCTCCTGCATCAGATGTGATATAGTACAGAGAATGCAGCTGGCGGTATTGGAATATTATTGGATTATTATTAGAATATTATTGGATTATTATTAGAATATTATTGGATTATTATGAGAGACAGAAAAACAACAGAAAGGAGGGGAGAGACATAGTGAGTGGTCTGTCGTCTCTATATATACTGTTACTATACACTGTTTGTCTCTAGATATATACTGTTTCTATATAATGTCTGTCTCTATATATACTGTTACTATATACTGTTTGTCTCTAGATATATACTGTTTTTATATAATGTCTGTCTCTATATATACTGTTACTATATACTGTTTGTCTCTAGATATATACTGTTTCTATATAATGTCTGTCTCTATATATACTGTTACTATACACTGTTTGTCTCTAGATATATACTGTTTCTATATAATGTCTGTCTCTATATATACTGTTACTATACACTGTTTGTCTCTAGATATATACTGTTTCTATATAATGTCTGTCTCTATATATACTGTTACTATATACTGTTTATCTCTAGATACATACTGTTTCTATATAATGTCTGTCTCTATATATACTGTTACTATACACTGTTTGTCTCTAGATATATACTGTTTCTATATAATGTCTGTCTCTATATATACTGTTACTATACACTGTTTGTCTCTAGATATATACTGTTTCTATATAATGTCTGTCTCTATATATACTGTTACTATATACTGTTTGTCTCTAGATATATACTGTTTTTATATAATGTCTGTCTCTATATATACTGTTACTATATACTGTTTGTCTCTAGATATATACTGTTTCTATATAATGTCTGTCTCTATATATACTGTTACTATACACTGTTTGTCTCTAGATATATACTGTTTCTATATAATGTCTGTCTCTATATATACTGTTACTATACACTGTTTGTCTCTAGATACATACTGTTTCTATATAATGTCTGTCTCTATATATACTGTTACTATATACTGTTTCTCTCTAGATACATACTGTTTCTATAGAATGTCTGTCTCTATATATACTGTTACTATACACTGTTTGTCTCTAGATATATACTGTTTCTATATACTGTCTGTCTCTATATATACTGTTACTATATACTGTTTGTCTCTAGATACATACTGTTTCTATATACTGTCTGTCTCTATATATACTGTTTCTATATAATGTCTGTCTCTATATATACTGTTACTATATACTGTTTGTCTCTAGATACATACTGTTTCTATATAATGTCTGTCTCTATATATACTGTTACTATATACTGTTTGTCTCTAGATATATACTGTTTCTATATAATGTCTGTCTCTATATATACTGTTACTATATACTGTTTGTCTCTAGATACATACTGTTTCTATATAATGTCTGTCTCTATATATACTGTTACTATATACTGTTTCTCTCTAGATACATACTGTTTCTATATACTGTCTGTCTCTATATATACTGTTACTATACACTGTTTGTCTCTAGATACATACTGTTTCTATAGAATGTCTGTCTCTATATATACTGTTACTATATACTGTTTGTCTCTAGATACATACTGTTTCTATAGAATGTCTGTCTCTATATATACTGTTACTATATACTGTTTGTCTCTAGATACATAGTGTTTCTATAGAATGTCTGTCTCTATATATACTGTTACTATATACTGTTTGTCTCTAGATACATAGTGTTTCTATATAATGTCTGTCTCTATATATACTGTTACTATATACTGTTTGTCTCTAGATATATACTGTTTCTATAGAATGTCTGTCTCTATATATACTGTTACTATACACTGTTTGTCTCTAGATATATACTGTTTCTATAGAATGTCTGTCTCTATATATACTGTTACTATACACTGTTTGTCTCTAGATATATACTGTTTCTATATACTGTCTGTCTCTATATATACTGTTACTATATACTGTTTGTCTCTAGATACATACTGTTTCTATATAATGTCTGTCTCTATATATACTGTTACTATACACTGTTTGTCTCTAGATATATACTGTTTCTATATACTGTCTGTCTCTATATATACTGTTACTATATACTGTTTGTCTCTAGATACATACTGTTTCTATATACTGTCTGTCTCTATATATACTGTTACTATATACTGTTTGTCTCTAGATACATACTGTTTCTATAGAATGTCTGTCTCTATATATACTGTTACTATATACTGTTTCTCTCTAGATACATACTGTTTCTATATAATGTCTGTCTCTATATATACTGTTACTATATACTGTTTGTCTCTAGATACATACTGTTTCTATATAATGTCTGTCTCTATATATACTGTTACTATATACTGTTTGTCTCTAGATACATACTGTTTCTATATAATGTCTGTCTCTATATATACTGTTACTATATACTGTTTGTCTCTATATAATGTCTGTCTCTATATATACTGTTACTATATACTGTTTGTCTCTAGATATATACTGTTTCTATAGAATGTCTGTCTCTATATATACTGTTACTATACACTGTTTGTCTCTAGATACATACTGTTTCTATAGAATGTCTGTCTCTATATATACTGTTACTATACACTGTTTGTCTCTAGATATATACTGTTTCTATATACTGTCTGTCTCTATATATACTGTTACTATATACTGTTTGTCTCTAGATACATACTGTTTCTATATAATGTCTGTCTCTATATATACTGTTACTATATACTGTTTGTCTCTAGATACATACTGTTTCTATAGAATGTCTGTCTCTATATATACTGTTACTATATACTGTTTGTCTCTAGATACATACTGTTTCTATAGAATGTCTGTCTCTATATATACTGTTACTATATACTGTTTGTCTCTAGATACATACTGTTTCTATATAATGTCTGTCTCTATATATACTGTTACTATATACTGTTTGTCTCTAGATATATACTGTTTCTATAGAATGTCTGTCTCTATATATACTGTTACTATACACTGTTTGTCTCTAGATATATACTGTTTCTATAGAATGTCTGTCTCTATATATACTGTTACTATACACTGTTTGTCTCTAGATATATACTGTTTCTATATACTGTCTGTCTCTATATATACTGTTACTATATACTGTTTGTCTCTAGATACATACTGTTTCTATATAATGTCTGTCTCTATATATACTGTTACTATACACTGTTTGTCTCTAGATATATACTGTTTCTATATACTGTCTGTCTCTATATATACTGTTACTATATACTGTTTGTCTCTAGATACATACTGTTTCTATATACTGTCTGTCTCTATATATACTGTTACTATATACTGTTTGTCTCTAGATACATACTGTTTCTATAGAATGTCTGTCTCTATATATACTGTTACTATATACTGTTTCTCTCTAGATACATACTGTTTCTATATAATGTCTGTCTCTATATATACTGTTACTATATACTGTTTGTCTCTAGATACATACTGTTTCTATATAATGTCAGTCTCTATATATACTGTTACTATATACTGTTTCTCTCTAGATACATACTGTTTCTATATAATGTCTGTCTCTATATATACTGTTACTATATACTGTTTCTCTCTAGATACATACTGTTTCTATAGAATGTCTGTCTCTATATATACTGTTACTATATACTGTTTGTCTCTAGATACATACTGTTTCTATAGAATGTCTGTCTCTATATATACTGTTACTATATACTGTTTGTCTCTAGATACATACTGTTTCTATATAATGTCTGTCTCTATATATACTGTTACTATATACTGTTTGTCTCTAGATACATACTGTTTCTATATAATGTCTGTCTCTATATATACTGTTACTATATACTGTTTGTCTCTATATAATGTCTGTCTCTATATATACTGTTACTATATACTGTTTGTCTCTAGATATATACTGTTTCTATAGAATGTCTGTCTCTATATATACTGTTACTATATACTGTTTGTCTCTAGATACATACTGTTTCTATAGAATGTCTGTCTCTATATATACTGTTACTATATACTGTTTGTCTCTAGATACATACTGTTTCTATATAATGTCTGTCTCTATATATACTGTTACTATATACTGTTTGTCTCTAGATACATACTGTTTCTATATAATGTCTGTCTCTATATATACTGTTACTATATACTGTTTGTCTCTATATAATGTCTGTCTCTATATATACTGTTACTATATACTGTTTGTCTCTAGATATATACTGTTTCTATAGAATGTCTGTCTCTATATATACTGTTACTATACACTGTTTGTCTCTAGATACATACTGTTTCTATAGAATGTCTGTCTCTATATATACTGTTACTATACACTGTTTGTCTCTAGATATATACTGTTTCTATATACTGTCTGTCTCTATATATACTGTTACTATATACTGTTTGTCTCTAGATACATACTGTTTCTATAGAATGTCTGTCTCTATATATACTGTTACTATATACTGTTTCTCTCTAGATACATACTGTTTCTATATAATGTCTGTCTCTATATATACTGTTACTATATACTGTTTGTCTCTAGATACATACTGTTTCTATATACTGTCTGTCTCTATATATACTGTTACTATATACTGTTTGTCTCTAGATACATACTGTTTCTATAGAATGTCTGTCTCTATATATACTGTTACTATATACTGTTTCTCTCTAGATACATACTGTTTCTATATAATGTCTGTCTCTATATATACTGTTACTATATACTGTTTGTCTCTAGATACATACTGTTTCTATATAATGTCTGTCTCTATATATACTGTTACTATATACTGTTTGTCTCTAGATACATACTGTTTCTATATAATGTCTGTCTCTATATATACTGTTACTATATACTGTTTGTCTCTAGATACATACTGTTTCTATATAATGTCTGTCTCTATATATACTGTTACTATATACTGTTTGTCTCTATATAATGTCTGTCTCTATATATACTGTTACTATATACTGTTTGTCTCTAGATATATACTGTTTCTATAGAATGTCTGTCTCTATATATACTGTTACTATACACTGTTTGTCTCTAGATACATACTGTTTCTATAGAATGTCTGTCTCTATATATACTGTTACTATACACTGTTTGTCTCTAGATATATACTGTTTCTATATACTGTCTGTCTCTATATATACTGTTACTATATACTGTTTGTCTCTAGATACATACTGTTTCTATATAATGTCTGTCTCTATATATACTGTTACTATATACTGTTTGTCTCTAGATACATACTGTTTCTATAGAATGTCTGTCTCTATATATACTGTTACTATATACTGTTTGTCTCTAGATACATACTGTTTCTATAGAATGTCTGTCTCTATATATACTGTTACTATATACTGTTTGTCTCTAGATACATACTGTTTCTATATAATGTCTGTCTCTATATATACTGTTACTATATACTGTTTGTCTCTAGATATATACTGTTTCTATAGAATGTCTGTCTCTATATATACTGTTACTATACACTGTTTGTCTCTAGATATATACTGTTTCTATAGAATGTCTGTCTCTATATATACTGTTACTATACACTGTTTGTCTCTAGATATATACTGTTTCTATATACTGTCTGTCTCTATATATACTGTTACTATATACTGTTTGTCTCTAGATACATACTGTTTCTATATAATGTCTGTCTCTATATATACTGTTACTATACACTGTTTGTCTCTAGATATATACTGTTTCTATATACTGTCTGTCTCTATATATACTGTTACTATATACTGTTTGTCTCTAGATACATACTGTTTCTATATACTGTCTGTCTCTATATATACTGTTACTATATACTGTTTGTCTCTAGATACATACTGTTTCTATAGAATGTCTGTCTCTATATATACTGTTACTATATACTGTTTCTCTCTAGATACATACTGTTTCTATATAATGTCTGTCTCTATATATACTGTTACTATATACTGTTTGTCTCTAGATACATACTGTTTCTATATAATGTCAGTCTCTATATATACTGTTACTATATACTGTTTGTCTCTAGATACATACTGTTTCTATATAATGTCTGTCTCTATATATACTGTTACTATATACTGTTTCTCTCTAGATACATACTGTTTCTATAGAATGTCTGTCTCTATATATACTGTTACTATATACTGTTTGTCTCTAGATACATACTGTTTCTATAGAATGTCTGTCTCTATATATACTGTTACTATATACTGTTTGTCTCTAGATACATACTGTTTCTATATAATGTCTGTCTCTATATATACTGTTACTATATACTGTTTGTCTCTAGATACATACTGTTTCTATATAATGTCTGTCTCTATATATACTGTTACTATATACTGTTTGTCTCTATATAATGTCTGTCTCTATATATACTGTTACTATATACTGTTTGTCTCTAGATATATACTGTTTCTATAGAATGTCTGTCTCTATATATACTGTTACTATATACTGTTTGTCTCTAGATACATACTGTTTCTATAGAATGTCTGTCTCTATATATACTGTTACTATATACTGTTTGTCTCTAGATACATACTGTTTCTATATAATGTCTGTCTCTATATATACTGTTACTATATACTGTTTGTCTCTAGATACATACTGTTTCTATATAATGTCTGTCTCTATATATACTGTTACTATATACTGTTTGTCTCTATATAATGTCTGTCTCTATATATACTGTTACTATATACTGTTTGTCTCTAGATATATACTGTTTCTATAGAATGTCTGTCTCTATATATACTGTTACTATACACTGTTTGTCTCTAGATACATACTGTTTCTATAGAATGTCTGTCTCTATATATACTGTTACTATACACTGTTTGTCTCTAGATATATACTGTTTCTATATACTGTCTGTCTCTATATATACTGTTACTATATACTGTTTGTCTCTAGATACATACTGTTTCTATAGAATGTCTGTCTCTATATATACTGTTACTATATACTGTTTCTCTCTAGATACATACTGTTTCTATATAATGTCTGTCTCTATATATACTGTTACTATATACTGTTTGTCTCTAGATACATACTGTTTCTATATAATGTCTGTCTCTATATATACTGTTACTATATACTGTTTGTCTCTAGATATATACTGTTTCTATAGAATGTCTGTCTCTATATATACTGTTACTATACACTGTTTGTCTCTAGATATATACTGTTTCTATAGAATGTCTGTCTCTATATATACTGTTACTATACACTGTTTGTCTCTAGATATATACTGTTTCTATATACTGTCTGTCTCTATATATACTGTTACTATATACTGTTTGTCTCTAGATACATACTGTTTCTATATAATGTCTGTCTCTATATATACTGTTACTATACACTGTTTGTCTCTAGATATATACTGTTTCTATATACTGTCTGTCTCTATATATACTGTTACTATATACTGTTTGTCTCTAGATACATACTGTTTCTATATACTGTCTGTCTCTATATATACTGTTACTATATACTGTTTGTCTCTAGATACATACTGTTTCTATAGAATGTCTGTCTCTATATATACTGTTACTATATACTGTTTCTCTCTAGATACATACTGTTTCTATATAATGTCTGTCTCTATATATACTGTTACTGTATACTGTTTGTCTCTAGATACATACTGTTTCTATATAATGTCAGTCTCTATATATACTGTTACTATATACTGTTTCTCTCTAGATACATACTGTTTCTATATAATGTCTGTCTCTATATATACTGTTACTATATACTGTTTCTCTCTAGATACATACTGTTTCTATAGAATGTCTGTCTCTATATATACTGTTACTATATACTGTTTGTCTCTAGATACATACTGTTTCTATAGAATGTCTGTCTCTATATATACTGTTACTATATACTGTTTGTCTCTAGATACATACTGTTTCTATATAATGTCTGTCTCTATATATACTGTTACTATATACTGTTTGTCTCTAGATACATACTGTTTCTATATAATGTCTGTCTCTATATATACTGTTACTATATACTGTTTGTCTCTATATAATGTCTGTCTCTATATATACTGTTACTATATACTGTTTGTCTCTAGATATATACTGTTTCTATAGAATGTCTGTCTCTATATATACTGTTACTATACACTGTTTGTCTCTAGATACATACTGTTTCTATAGAATGTCTGTCTCTATATATACTGTTACTATACACTGTTTGTCTCTAGATATATACTGTTTCTATATACTGTCTGTCTCTATATATACTGTTACTATATACTGTTTGTCTCTAGATACATACTGTTTCTATAGAATGTCTGTCTCTATATATACTGTTACTATATACTGTTTCTCTCTAGATACATACTGTTTCTATATAATGTCTGTCTCTATATATACTGTTACTATATACTGTTTGTCTCTAGATACATACTGTTTCTATATAATGTCTGTCTCTATATATACTGTTA
The DNA here is from genome assembly GCA_029721515.1 of Synanceia verrucosa. Taxonomy (NCBI): domain Eukaryota; kingdom Metazoa; phylum Chordata; class Actinopteri; order Perciformes; family Synanceiidae; genus Synanceia; species Synanceia verrucosa. Next base: position 26,375,778 of record CM056562.1, read on the forward strand.
CTATATACTGTTTGTCTCTAGATACATACTGTTTCTATATAATGTCTGTCTCTATATATACTGTTACTATATACTGTTTGTCTCTAGATACATACTGTTTCTATATAATGTCTGTCTCTATATATACTGTTACTATATACTGTTTGTCTCTAGATACATACTGTTTCTATATAATGTCTGTCTCTATATATACTGTTACTATATACTGTTTGTCTCTAGATACATACTGTTTCTATATAATGTCTGTCTCTATATATACTGTTACTATATACTGTTTGTCTCTAGATATATACTGTTTCTATATAATGTCTGTCTCTATATATACTGTTACTATATACTGTTTGTCTCTATAGAATGTCTGTCTCTATATATACTGTTACTATATACTGTTTGTCTCTAGATACATACTGTTTCTATAGAATGTCTGTCTCTATATATACTGTTACTATATACTGTTTGTCTCTAGATACATACTGTTTCTATATAATGTCTGTCTCTATATATACTGTTAATGTCAGGATCTGTCCGTCTGTTTTGGTTAAGTTATCTATTTTTGTCTCGTGCATACATGTTGTCTTGTCATTTCCTGTTTTATTTTGAAGTAACTGTGTTTTCCCTCTCGTTTTAGGTTCACACTTCCCCTTCCTCCTGTTTCCCACGTTTTGTGATTGTCTGACCCCGCCCTAATTGTCTCCACCTGTTCCCCATCACCTCGTGTATAAATAGTCCAGTCTTCCCCTGTCTCGTTGCGTGATCGTCATGTTCCCTTTGTCCGTGTGTTCCTCGCTCCCTCGTTTGCCTTGCATGTTTTCCAGCTTCCTTGTATCTCCTGAGGTAATTTTGATTTTTTGAGTTTTGATAGCCTTTTCTTTTTGATTACACTTGAAGAATCCTCTGCAGAGTAGATCCTAGTTGTACCCCTTTAGTTTGTCACCCTTGGTTAGTTCCCCTTAGTCCACAAGAAGAATCCTCCTCTGAGTAGATCCTTGTGTGTTTCTTCTTTTGTTATATTATTTCCTGTTTTGTGATAATTCCCTTCTCTAGTGTAGAGTTGTCGGTGTCCCTGTTTATTTCCTTAGTTTCCCTTCTCCTAGTTGCTTTAGTCGTGTTCTCCCTCCCCCTAGCGCCCCTCGTAGTTTCCCTCCTTTTTCTAGTACTGTGCTTAGTGCGTAATTTTCATAGCCAGCTAAGTCAGCATTCTCTCTTTTGGTTTGTAGGTAATGTTAATGGTTTTCCCTCTCAGCTTTGAGAGAGGGTTGTGATTTCTTCCCCGTTAATAGTTGAGCGTAGAGAGAGTAGGGCTTCCCTGGACGCGTGCTTCCACCTGCCCGGTGGTGCGTGGCCGTGCTCCACCTCCCCGCTGGAACATTGTGCTCATTTGCCTGGCCTTCGTGAATAAAGACTTTGTGAGAACTGTATAAACTGTGTGTGAGTCGTGCATCTGGGTTCATGGCTATGGATCCTTGTCAATTAATATATAATGTCCATCTCTCTCTATATATATATATATATATACACTGTTACTATGTACTGTTTGTCTCTAGATATATACTGTTAATATATACCATCTGTTTCTATAAACTGTTTCTACATACAATATTTCTATATATACTGTACATTTCTATATAGTGTCTCCATATATACTGTTTCTATATATTGTATCTCTAAATATACTGTTTCTATATATAGTGTCTCTATATATACTGTATGTCTCTAAATATACTGTTTCTATATATAGTATCTCTAAATATACTGTTTCTATATATAGTGTCTCTATATATACTATATGTCTCTAAATATACTGTTTCTATATATAGTATCTCTAAATATACTGTTTCTATATATAGTGTCTCTATATATACTGTATGTCTCTAAATATACTGTTTCTATATATAGTATCTCTAAATATACTGTTTCTATATATAGTGTCTCTATATATACTGTATGTCTCTAAATATACTGTTTCTATATATAGTATCTCTATATATACTGTTTCTATATATAGTGTCTGTATATATACTGTTTGTCTCTAAATATACTGTTTCTATATATAGTGTCTCTAAATATACTGTTTCTATATATAGTGTCTGTATATATACTGTTTGTCTCTAAATATACTGTTTCTATATATAGTGTCTGTATATATACTGTTTGTCTCTAAATATACTGTTTCTATATATAGTATCTCTAAATATACTGTTTCTATATATAGTGTCTCTATATATACTGTTTCTATATATAGTGTCTGTATATATACTGTTTGTCTCTAAATATACTGTTTCTATATATAGTGTCTGTATATATACTGTTTGTCTCTAAATATACTGTTTCTATATATAGTATCTCTAAATATACTGTTTCTATATATAGTGTCTGTATATATGCTGTTTGTCTCTAAATATACTGTTTCTATATATAGTGTCTGTATATATACTGTTTGTCTCTAAATATACTGTTTCTATATATAGTGTCTGTATATATACTGTTTGTCTCTAAATATACTGTTTCTATATATAGTGTCTGTATATATACTGTTTGTCTCTAAATATACTGTTTCTATATATAGTATCTCTAAATATACTGTTTCTATATATAGTGTCTGTATATATACTGTTTGTCTCTAAATATACTGTTTCTATATATAGTGTCTGTATATATACTGTTTGTCTCTAAATATACTGTTTCTATATATAGTATCTCTAAATATACTGTTTCTATATATAGTGTCTGTATATATACTGTTTGTCTCTAAATATACTGTTTCTATATATAGTATCTCTAAATATACTGTTTCTATATATAGTGTCTGTATATATACTGTTTCTATATATAGTGTCTGTATATATACTGTTTGTCTCTAAATATACTGTTTCTATATATAGTGTCTGTATATATACTGTTTGTCTCTAAATATACTGTTTCTATATATAGTATCTCTAAATATACTGTTTCTATATATAGTGTCTGTATATATACTGTTTCTACATATAGTGTCTGTATATATACTGTTTGTCTCTAAATATACTGTTTCTATATATAGTGTCTGTATATATACTGTTTCTATATATAGTGTCTGTATATATACTGTTTGTCTCTAAATATACTGTTTCTATATAGAGTATCTCTAAATATACTGTTTCTATATATAGTGTCTGTATATATACTGTTTGTCTCTAAATATACTGTTTCTATATATAGTATCTCTAAATATACTGTTTCTATATATAGTGTCTGTATATATACTGTTTCTATATATAGTGTCTGTATATATACTGTTTGTCTCTAAATATACTGTTTCTATATATAGTATCTCTAAATATACTGTTTCTACATATAGTGTCTGTATATATACTGTTTCTACATATAGTGTCTGTATATATACTGTTTGTCTCTAAATATACTGTTTCTATATATAGTGTCTGTATATATACTGTTTGTCTCTAAATATACTGTTTCTATATATAGTATCTCTAAATATACTGTTTCTATATATAGTGTCTGTATATATACTGTTTCTACATATAGTGTCTGTATATATACTGTTTGTCTCTAAATATACTGTTTCTATATATAGTGTCTGTATATATACTGTTTGTCTCTAAATATACTGTTTCTATATATAGTGTCTGTATATATACTGTTTGTCTCTAAATATACTGTTTCTATATATAGTGTCTGTATATATACTGTTTCTACATACAGTGTCTGTATATATACTGTTTGTCTCTAAATATACTGTTTCTATATATAGTGTCTGTATATATACTGTTTCTATATATAGTATCTCTAAATATACTGTTTCTACATATAGTGTCTGTATATATACTGTTTGTCTCTAAATATACTGTTTCTATATATAGTGTCTGTATATATACTGTTTGTCTCTAAATATACTGTTTCTATATATAGTGTCTGTATATATACTGTTTCTATATATAGTATCTCTAAATATACTGTTTCTATATATAGTGTCTCTAAATATACTGTTTCTACATATAGTGTCTGTATATATACTGTTTGTCTCTAAATATACTGTTTCTATATATAGTATCTCTAAATATACTGTTTCTATATATAGTGTCTGTATATATACTGTTTCTACATATAGTGTCTGTATATATACTGTTTGTCTCTAAATATACTGTTTCTATATATAGTATCTCTAAATATACTGTTTCTATATATAGTGTCTGTATATATACTGTTTCTACATATAGTGTCTGTATATATACTGTTTGTCTCTAAATATACTGTTTCTATATATAGTGTCTGTATATATACTGTTTCTACATACAGTGTCTGTATATATACTGTTTGTCTCTAAATATACTGTTTCTACATATAGTGTCTGTATATATACTGTTTGTCTCTAAATATACTGTTTCTATATATAGTGTCTGTATATATACTGTTTCTACATACAGTGTCTGTATATATACTGTTTGTCTCTAAATATACTGTTTCTATATATAGTGTCTGTATATATACTGTTTCTATATATAGTATCTCTAAATATACTGTTTCTACATATAGTGTCTGTATATATACTGTTTGTCTCTAAATATACTGTTTCTATATATAGTGTCTGTATATATACTGTTTGTCTCTAAATATACTGTTTCTATATATAGTGTCTGTATATATACTGTTTCTATATATAGTATCTCTAAATATACTGTTTCTATATATAGTGTCTCTAAATATACTGTTTCTACATATAGTGTCTGTATATATACTGTTTGTCTCTAAATATACTGTTTCTATATATAGTGTCTCTAAATATACTGTTTCTATATATAGTGTCTGTATATATACTGTTTGTCTCTAAATATACTGTTTCTATATATAGTATCTCTAAATATACTGTTTCTACATATAGTGTCTGTATATATACTGTTTGTCTCTAAATATACTGTTTCTATATATAGTGTCTGTATATATACTGTTTGTCTCTAAATATACTGTTTCTATATATAGTATCTCTAAATATACTGTTTCTACATATAGTGTCTGTATATATACTGTTTGTCTCTAAATATACTGTTTCTATATATAGTGTCTGTATATATACTGTTTCTACATATAGTGTCTGTATATATACTGTTTGTCTCTAAATATACTGTTTCTATATATAGTGTCTGTATATATACTGTTTCTACATATAGTGTCTGTATATATACTGTTTGTCTCTAAATATACTGTTTCTATATATAGTGTCTGTATATATACTGTTTGTCTCTAAATATACTGTTTCTATATATAGTATCTCTAAATATACTGTTTCTACATATAGTGTCTGTATATATACTGTTTGTCTCTAAATATACTGTTTCTATATATAGTGTCTGTATATATACTGTTTCTACATATAGTGTCTGTATATATACTGTTTGTCTCTAAATATACTGTTTCTATATATAGTGTCTGTATATATACTGTTTCTATATATAGTGTCTCTATATATACTGTATGTCTCTAAATATACTGTTTCTATATATAGTATCTGTATATATACTGTTTGTCTCTAAATATACTGTTTCTACATATAGTGTCTGTATATATACTGTTTGTCTCTAAATATACTGTTTCTATATATAGTGTCTGTATATATACTGTTTCTACATATAGTGTCTGTATATATACTGTTTGTCTCTAAATATACTGTTTCTATATATAGTGTCTGTATATATACTGTTTCTACATATAGTGTCTGTATATATACTGTTTGTCTCTAAATATACTGTTTCTATATATAGTGTCTGTATATATACTGTTTGTCTCTAAATATACTGTTTCTATATATAGTGTCTGTATATATACTGTTTGTCTCTAAATATACTGTTTCTATATATAGTGTCTGTATATATACTGTTTGTCTCTAAATATACTGTTTCTATATATAGTGTCTGTATATATACTGTTTGTCTCTAAATATACTGTTTCTATATATAGTGTCTGTATATATACTGTTTCTACATATAGTGTCTGTATATATACTGTTTGTCTCTAAATATACTGTTTCTATATATAGTGTCTGTATATATACTGTTTCTACATATAGTGTCTGTATATATACTGTTTGTCTCTAAATATACTGTTTCTATATATAGTGTCTGTATATATACTGTTTCTACATATAGTGTCTGTATATATACTGTTTGTCTCTAAATATACTGTTTCTATATATAGTGTCTGTATATATACTGTTTGTCTCTAAATATACTGTTTCTATATATAGTGTCTGTATATATACTGTTTGTCTCTAAATATACTGTTTCTATATATAGTGTCTGTATATATACTGTTTCTACATATAGTGTCTGTATATATACTGTTTCTACATATAGTGTCTGTATATATACTGTTTGTCTCTAAATATACTGTTTCTATATATAGTGTCTGTATATATACTGTTTGTCTCTAAATATACTGTTTCTATATATAGTGTCTGTATATATACTGTTTGTCTCTAAATATACTGTTTCAATATATAGTGTCTGTATATATACTGTTTGTCTCTAAATATACTGTTTCTATATATAGTGTCTGTATATATACTGTTTGTCTCTAAATATACTGTTTCTATATATAGTGTCTCTAAATATACTGTTTCTATATATAGTGTCTGTATATATACTGTTTGTCTCTAAATATACTGTTTCTATATATAGTGTCTGTATATATACTGTTTGTCTCTAAATATACTGTTTCTATATATAGTGTCTGTATATATACTGTTTGTCTCTAAATATACTGTTTCTATATATAGTGTCTGTATATATACTGTTTCTACATATAGTGTCTGTATATATACTGTTTCTATATATAGTGTCTGTATATATACTGTTTCTACATATAGTGTCTGTATATATACTGTTTCTACATATAGTGTCTGTATATATACTGTTTCTACATATAGTGTCTGTATATATACTGTTTGTCTCTAAATATACTGTTTCTATATATAGTGTCTGTATATATACTGTTTCTACATATAGTGTCTGTATATATACTGTTTCTACATATAGTGTCTGTATATATACTGTTTCTATATATAGTGTCTGTATATATACTGTTTCTACATATAGTGTCTGTATATATACTGTTTCTACATATAGTGTCTGTATATATACTGTTTGTCTCTAAATATACTGTTTCTATATATAGTGTCTGTATATATACTGTTTGTCTCTAAATATACTGTTTCTATATATAGTGTCTGTATATATACTGTTTGTCTCTAAATATACTGTTTCTATATATAGTGTCTGTATATATACTGTTTCTACATATAGTGTCTGTATATATACTGTTTCTACATATAGTGTCTGTATATATACTGTTTCTATATATAGTGTCTGTATATATACTGTTTGTCTCTAAATATACTGTTTCTATATATAGTGTCTGTATATATACTGTTTCTACATATAGTGTCTGTATATATACTGTTTGTCTCTAAATATACTGTTTCTATATATAGTGTCTGTATATATACTGTTTCTACATATAGTGTCTGTATATATACTGTTTGTCTCTAAATATACTGTTTCTATATATAGTGTCTGTATATATACTGTTTCTATATATAGTGTCTGTATATATACTGTTTGTCTCTAAATATACTGTTTCTATATATAGTGTCTGTATATATACTGTTTGTCTCTAAATATACTGTTTCTATATATAGTGTCTGTATATATACTGTTTCTACATATAGTGTCTGTATATATACTGTTTGTCTCTAAATATACTGTTTCTATATATAGTGTCTGTATATATACTGTTTGTCTCTAAATATACTGTTTCTATGTAGGCTACCATATGTCTCTATGTACACCGTCTCTAAAGTAACTCAGAAACTATAACTTTAAAACACCTGGAGAATTACTATCCTGTTGATTTATTTCTGGAAACTTCAACATGTGATCTGATGCTCCTGGTTAACCACTAATGATTACACATTATTGATTATTAGTTTGATGTGACAGAGGAGCAGAAAGAACACGTTAAATAACCGCAATCACAGAGATTATTCTACAGTTTCACTGCTAACTTACTAAGAAGTCAGTTTCTATTCTACCTGGAGATTTTTCTACTTTAGAGTTATTAGTGCTTTTATAGGAGATTGATCAGTGATCAGTTCAGAGACACTAGTTTATCGATCGTCTCTCACCGGACACATTGAGCTTCCCTCCCAGGAACCAGCTGATCTTCCCGGTGCTGAGCTCGCAGTCCCGGACCCGGTGGAACGGCTGGTACCAGCGGAGTCTGTCTGCGGCGGCGGATCCCCAGAACCGATCCGGATCCGTGATCGAGAGCTGGTACAGATCCCGGTGGGACAGCCGGGACAGCTGGGAGCTCCAGGTGCCCGGTGGCGGTGGAGCAGACAGGGAGGACACGCACCGGTGCCGTCCCGGTCCGGTCCTGGTCTGACCCGGTCTCAGTAGGGTCAGGAAGAGTCTGGAGCTCGTGCATCTCGGAACAGCCATGTCGGTCAGGTACACGCTCTCCCTCTCTCTCAGGTGTTCTCAGGTGAATACCTGATAACGTCACGCAAGCAGTCACGTGATCAGTGAGCGAAAGAGTTTTTTGAATAAATTATTTTGTTTCTAGAAATCAGTTTTTCTTTTATGTTAGAAAGCTTTTATTTTTATTCATTTGAAAGAACTTAATTCAGAAAACGTTCAATGAAGAGTAAATCTGCTGCAGTTTTTACTTCTCTGTACATTTAAAATGTTTCTGAAACTTCATTCATCATGTTGGAGCAAAACAAAACAGGAAACATTAACAACCTGAATATTAATAAAATAACAGCTGCTGGCTGCTGCCCCCTGCAGGTCAGCTTATGAACTGGACACCTGCTTTATATTTATCATTATTTATGTTTCTCATTTGAATTTTGTTTTTAAGTTGAAACTGAATGGAAAAACTAAAAATTAAAACAGTGATCTGTTTCTTTTATGTGTTTTTGTCCCTGATGTTTTTATTGTTTTGTTGACATTTGAGAATGATGATGATGATTAGTTATGTTAAAGGTAAACAGATGAAGACCTTGTGAAATGACTGAAGGCTCCAGAACAGGAAGTGACACAACATCATCATTTAAAGTCTGTCTGTCTACAGTCTGTAATCCTTTTCAGAAGCTCTTTGGTTCTACTGGGTGAAATGGTCCTGAGAGCAGCCACCAATAATAAATAGTCATCAACACACGATGTGGTCAGAAAGAGGACAAAAATATGAGGACAAAAAAACTGGCAGCTGGAGGAGAAACCAGAGTGACCATCTGGGGAAGAGGAGCAACTGAGGTGCCATTTTTAATCGAACTAGCTTTCCAAGATTACCAACTATAGCTTTAATAACATACATTGAGTGTACTTTTACTGTACTGTACTTAAAAGTAGATTTGAATGGACATTATGTGTTTGTTTACTTGTTTTCTCATATGTCATCATGAAAAACATTTTAAAGGATTTTAATGAACCAGTTTGTTTACCCTTTAAGAAGATTAATTTGTTTATATGACAAACCTTAAAACCAGATCTGAAGGCAGCCATCAACAACAGGATGTGCTGAGCAGAGACAGTAGCACCAACAGTACCAGGAGTACCAGCAGTACCAGGAGTATCAGGAGTACCAGGAGTACCAGCAGTACCAGGAGTACCAGGAGTACCAGCAGTACCAACAGTACCAGCAGTACCAGGAGTACCAGGAGTACCAACAGTACCAGCAGTACCAGGAGTACCAGCAGTACCAACAGTACCAGGAGTACCAGCAGTACCAACAGTACCAACAGTACCAGCAGTACCAGCAGTACCAGGAGTACCAGCAGTACCAACAGTACCAGGAGTACCAGCAGTACCAGGAGTACCAGCAGTACCAGCAGTACCAACAGTACCAGCAGTACCAGCAGTATCAGGAGTACCAACAGTACCAACAGTACCAACAGTACCAGCAGTACCAGGAGTACCAGCAGTACCAGGAGTACCAGCAGTACCAACAGTATCAGGAGTACCAGGAGTACCAACAGTACCAACAGTACCAGGAGTACCAGCAGTACCAGGAGTACCAGCAGTACCAACAGTATCAGGAGTACCAGGAGTACCAGGAGTACCAACAGTACCAACAGTACCAGGAGTACCAGCAGTACCAACAGTATCAGGAGTACCAGGAGTACCAGCAGTACCAACAGTACCAGCAGTACCAGGAGTACCAGGAGTACCAACAGTACCAACAGTACCAACAGTACCAGGAGTACCAGCAGTACCAACAGTATCAGGAGTACCAGGAGTACCAGCAGTACCAGGAGTACCAGGAGTACCAGCAGTACCAACAGTACCAGCAGTACCAACAGTACCAGCAGTACCAGGAGTACCAGCAGTACCAACGGTATCAGGAGTACCAGCAGTACCAACAGTACCAACAGTACCAGCAGTACCAGCAGTACCAGGAGTACCAGCAGTACCAACAGTATCAGGAGTACCAGGAGTACCAACAGTACCAACAGTACCAGCAGTACCAGGAGTACCAGCAGTACCAGCAGTACCAACAGTACCAACAGTACCAGCAGTACCAGGAGTACCAGCAGTACCAGCAGTACCAACAGTACCAGCAGTACCAACAGTACCAACAGTACCAGCAGTACCAGGAGTACCAGGAGTATCAGGAGTACCAGGAGTACCAACAGTACCAGCAGTACCAGGAGTACCAGCAGTACCAGGAGTACCAGGAGTACCAACAGTACCAGGAGTACCAGCAGTACCAACAGTACCAGCAGTACCAGGAGTACCAGCAGTACCAGGAGTACCAGGAGTACCAGGAGTACCAACAGTACCAGCAGTACCAGGAGTACCAGGAGTACCAGCAGTACCAGCAGTACCAACAGTACCAGCAGTACCAACAGTACCAGGAGTACCAGGAGTACCAACAGTACCAACAGTATCAGGAGTACCAGGAGTACCAGCAGTACCAACAGTACCAACAGTACCAGCAGTACCAACAGTACCAGCAGTACCAGCAGTACCAACAGTACCAGGAGTACCAGGAGTACCAACAGTACCAACAGTACCAGCAGTACCAGCAGTACCAGGAGTACCAGGAGTACCAACAGTACCAACAGTATCAGGAGTACCAACAGTACCAACAGTACCAGCAGTACCAACAGTACCAGCAGTACCAGGAGTACCAACAGTACCAACAGTACCAGGAGTACCAACAGTACCAACAGTACCAGCAGTACCAGCAGTACCAGGAGTACCAGGAGTACCAACAGTACCAGGAGTACCAGGAGTACCAGCAGTACCAGGAGTACCAGCAGTACCAGCAGTACCAGGAGTACCAGGAGTACCAGCAGTACCAGGAGTACCAGCAGTACCAGGAGTACCAGGAGTACCAACAGTACCAACATCAGATAACACAATAGTAATAATAGAAATATAATATTCTTTCTGTTCAAACATGAACACACCTTTTACTATTGTCATATTAATGTTGCTGTTTGAGGAGGAGGTTAACATTTAATCTGAGCAGTAATCTGACTACTGGTAGCGTGTAATCTGACTACTACTACTACATGAAACCTAAAGCAGAACCTGTTTGCTGACTGACCTCAGATCTGCTGTTTCCATCAGATATTTAATCTAAGCAGCACACTAATCGCTCATAATTCTCACTTTGCTGCTGTTGGATGATAACTGCTGTAATCCAGCAGTGTGGCTGTGCAGACAAGAGGTCAGATTAAAGGATGTATACAAGCGTTAATCCACCTCAGTGCCTGAACAATAGCTTTAATCATGTCTAATGATCCTGATGGTGAACCCTACATCAGAGGGTTAGGCTTAGGTTAGGGCGCTCTGCTGCTTCTGCTGCTTCATGTGAGCTTTGGTGCGCAGGTGAGCCTTCAGGAAGGTGAGCAGGCGGAAGCTCTTGCCACAGTCCAGGCAGCAGTGCGGCGTCTCTCCGGTATGGATGCTGCGGTGCCTCATGAAGCTGGTGGCCAGGTTGAAAGTCTTGGAGCAGAGGCTGCACCTGTAGGGCTTCTCCCCGGTGTGGCTGCGCTGGTGGTCCTTCAGCTGCTGCTTCATGCTGTAGGTCTTCCCACAGACATCGCAGTCGAACGGCTTCTCCCCAGTGTGGCTGCGCTGGTGGATCTTAAACTGCGACGGGCTGGCAAATGTCTTGCCGCACACCTCGCAAGTGATGATGGCGTGCCCGTCCGCTTGCTCGCCAACAGACAGCTCATGGGCGTGTTTGCTGATGATGTGGTTCCTCAGGGAGCGGTAGGTCTTTCCGCAGATGGAGCAGAGCTGCTTGTCGCTGGAGTGGACGGCCTGGTGGCTGCGCAGGTTGGCGGCCTGGTTGAAGCCCTTCCCGCATGTGGCGCAGTGGTAGGGACGCACGTCGCGGTGCACCAACTTGTGGCGTGTCAGGTGGCAGGCATGGTAAAAGCTCTTTCCGCAAATGTCGCAGATGAACGTCTTGTCAAAGTGCGTCATGCGGTGCGTTTTCAGCACGCTGACGCTAGAGTAGCCCTTGCCGCAGATGTCACAGTGACAAGTCTTCTCGCCGGTGTGGCGAGCCTTCACATGTAGGTTGTGGTGAGCTTTGTGGTTGAAGGTCTTGGGGCAGTAGTCGCAGGTGTACGGCAGCAGCCCGTGCTCTTTGACTGTGTGCTGGCGGAGCCTGAGGACGCCGCTGAACACCGTGCCGCATACCGAGCACACAGGGTGAGACTTCCTTTGGTGTTCTGAGAGGCGCTCGCCGTTTGGAAATAGCATTCCGCATTGCCAGCACTGGCAATGATTTCCTGTCGTCTTCGTTTTGGGAGCTTTCGACCTGCAGCACCCCTTCCTGCCTCGAGCTGCTGTGACTGGCCGGGCATAGCCGTGGTCACGAACCTCAGCCTGCAGCGAGTTCTCCTCTGCAACAGAAGAAAATTTGAGGCGCTACCATTTGGAAACATGTTCCTGAAACATTCCACTGAGGACAGACACTCACCGCTAGCAGTAGTAGTAGCAGTAGCATTAGCATTATCATGGCTCGGCAGTGACACCAGCAGTAACTTGGAGTCAACAGCGGCACTCTACAAAACAGGAAACAGGAAACAGTGAGGTGTGCTGAGCAGGTTCAGATTCAGGCTCTTCTGTTACTGTCGACTCACTTACCTGGCAGACCAGGATCATGGTCTGACCTGAGGGGGGGTGCTCACCTCCACCTGGAACACACAAACCTCTTTAGTCTGCATATGGTGTTAGCATGTTAGCTAACCACTCGGCATAGAAACCAGAAGACCTCAAAACAAGAACCAACCAGTTCACCTTCAGTCACCTTCAGGAAATATCCGCTGCTCTCATCAGGCTCAGGTGGATCCTTCAGGTTCAGGACTTCAGGTGGATCCTTCAGGTTCAGGTCTACTGGTGGATCCTTCAGGTCTCCTGGAGGATCCTTCATGTCTCCTGGTGGACCCTTCAGATTCAGGTTCAGGTCTCCTGGTGGACCCTTCAGATTCAGGTTCAGGTCTCCTGGTGGACCTTTCAGGTTCAGGTCTTCTGGTGGATCCTTCATGTCTCCTGGTGGACCCTTCAGATTCAGGTTCAGGTCTCCTAGTGGATCCTTCATGTCTCCAGGTGGACCCTTCAGGTTCAGGTTCAGGTCTCCTGGTGGATCCTTCATGTCTCCTGGTGGACCCTTCAGGTTCAGGTTCAGGTCTCCTGGTGGACCTTTCAGGTTCAGGTCTTCTGGTGGATCCTTCATGTCTCCTGGTGGACCCTTCAGATTCAGGTTCAGGTCTCCTAGTGGATCCTTCATGTCTCCAGGTGGACCCTTCAGGTTCAGGTTCAGGTCTCCTGGTGGATCCTTCATGTCTCCTGGTGGACCCTTCAGGTTCAGGTTCAGGTCTCCTGGTGGACCTTTCAGGTTCAGGTCTCCTGGACCCTGAACTGTCTTCAGGTCTCCTTGACCCTGAACCATCTTCAGGATCTTGTCAGCAGCCTGGACACACAGACGTTCCACCAGACTGCTGAATTTATTCTGTGAGAAAAACAAAAATCAGTGAAACTAAATTTTCTGAGTAAATTATTAATAATGACATATTAATAAAGATAAACAAGTAGAGATGGATTAGCAGTTGAGGTTATGAAGCACAGTGTGACTTTTATCAGAATTAAATGACTCCACCAATGGAATTATGATGATTATTATCATTTTCATACCATCTCTAATGAATAATAATATGGTATTTAACAGTGGATGGAAATTAGCTAAGAAACAATAAACAAACAAATTATACGATTGTTTAATGGAGTTTGGTGTTAAGGGCCAATGACTCCACACTGACATTTATTAAATGAGAGTATTTTTGAGTGGAGTTTTGGTTTAACTACATAAAGAACCAGCTCTTTTTAATATTTTAAAACTCCTCCTGTCGTTACACCGGAAGCCCGAATAGCTCTTAGCTACAGTTAGCCGCGGGGCTTACCTCGGTTTCAGGGTGAAGTTTGGCTTCAGTAAATATCTCCGTCACCACCGCGTTGACCAAGCTCTTCGCGATAAGCATGAGTTCATATTTAAAAGTGGTTTGGTCAGTCATGTTAACCAGTCCCTGCACTTAGCAGCCGGCTAGCTTAGCAACAAAACAACTCCAATCGTCTGTGGCTAAAGGAAGTGACGTTGCGACCAACGGCTAATCTCCTTCAAAATAAAATCACCTGTTAGAAACTACATACGAACATTGACGGAGCTATCGTGACGTCACCCGTTGGTTTGTGAACAACGGCAATGAAGACACTACGGAATACAAATACGAATAAACTTTATATTTTATATTTATATCTTTTGTTGTCTGGTATTATTTACAGTTCTGATGTTGATATATGGAAAACCTAAGCTTCCACTATGATACAAAAAGAAACACGAAGAAAGGTAGAAATAAAAGTGATGATTATGGAAATTTAAACATTTAGTTTGCAAATTATTTCAAGTTTTTAAATTTCACATTTTTGACAAGTGTCAAATGAAAACTCACACTAAATTTCACATTTAAATATTAATATCCATTTGCTAATGAAACATGAATGAAAATATTCTGCGATGTTTGCATTGTGATGAAAAGAAAAGGCCCAGTGATTTAAAAAATACTTTCTTTTTTATTAACCAACCTGATGCTGTACATGATAATAATAATAATAATCATAATCACAATAAATGTTATAATTTAAATTACATTCATTCACAGAGCTTCAGTCAGTGCTTGACAGACAGTCAAACTATAAAACATAAGAGGAATAAAACAAAATAAATAATAATAATAATAATAATAATAATAATGATAATAAATAATAATAAATAGTCTCTTATTTTCCCCAGAGAACCTGGATATAAAACAGACTCTCAGTACAATACAATAATAAACACACACAGAAATATTTACAGTCTCAAACAGTGTCTCAGTTCCATTCTCATGTTTTCCTCCAGGAAGTGACGTTCCTCACATCACAGCTCTAACGCCACCTTCAAATTACCTGAGTAGCATTTAAGCTAACGACTGTCTTCGGTCTGTTGCCACTCATCTGACCTTCAGCTGACCTTCAGCTGTGTTCATCCGATTCGCTCTGTCGTTGTGGCGATGAGGCAGGCCTCTCTGAGCCCCCTGCCTCCTCCTGCTGCTGCTGTTTGGAGGAACTGGACAGGTCGATGGCCACCTCCTCCTCCAGCTCCTCCATCTCCAGCTCCTCCTCCTCCTCCTGAGCCTCATGCTGAGCCTCCTGAGACTTGCCGCCAGTGGCCCGTCGCTCCAGGGCATCGCAGAACGAGTCGCTTGGGGTTGAGTCCGACTCCCGAGGACTGGAACCCTTCTTAGAAATTTCTAGAGACTTCTTGTGCATTCCTGAGGGACAAGAGACAGAAACAGAATCAGTCCAGTCTGCACCAAGCACAGTTTATAACAGTGATATCACAGCACATTCACATCCATTATTATCATGTTACTACACTGCTATAACAGTGATATGACAGCAGCTCAGTGAGGAAAACTAATAATTCTATAACATTATAATGTGTGTTACAGTGTGTTGCAGTGTGTTACAGTGTGGTACAGTGTGTTACAGAGTATTACAGAGTGTTGCAATGTGCTGCAGAGTGTTATAGTGTGTTGCAGAGTGTTATAGTGTGTTGCAGAATGTTACAGTGTGTTGCAGAGTGTTACAGAGTGTTGCAGAGTGTTGCAGAGTGTCACAGTGTGGTACAGAGTGTTACAGTGTGTTGCAGAGTGTTATAGTGTGTTGCAGAGTGTTACAGTGTGTTACAGAGTGTTACAGTGTGTTGCAGTGTGTTACAGAGTGTTGCAGAGTATTACAGTGTGTTGCAGAGTGTTGCAGTGTGTTGCAGAGTGTTACAGTGTGTTGCAGAGTGTTACAGTGTGTTGCAGAGTGTTGCAGAGTATTACAGTGTGTTGCAGAGTGTTGCAGAGTGTTACAGTGTGTTACAGAGTGTTACAGTGTGTTGCAGAGTGTTATAGTGTGTTGCAGAATGTTACAGTGTGTTGCAGAGTGTTACAGAGTGTTGCAGAGTGTTGCAGAGTGTCACAGTGTGTTACAGAGTGTTACAGTGTGTTGCAGAGTGTTATAGTGTGTTGCAGAGTGTTACAGTGTGTTACAGAGTGTTACAGTGTGTTGCAGAGTGTTATAGTGTGTTGCAGAATGTTACAGTGTGTTGCAGAGTGTTGCAGAGTGTTACAGTGTGTTGCAGAGTGTTACAGTGTGCTGCAGAGTGTTACAGTGTGTTACAGTGTTGCAGTGTTGCAGAATGTTACAGTGTGTTGCAAATTGTTACAGTGTGTTGCAGAGTGTTACAGTGTGCTGCAGAGTGTTACAGTGTGTTACAGTGTGTTGCAGTGTTGCAGAATGTTACAGTGTGTTGCAGAGTGTTAAGGCCAATTTATAGTACTCCGTAAAGTGCCGTACGTAGAGACGGAGAGCCCTCTGCGTCGCCGGAGAGCCTGACGGAGAGCCTCTCCGTCGTCTCCGGGCGCAGGAATTTTTTTTTAACTGTCCGTCAATCCGTCAAGGGAAGACGGAGACGACAAGGGCTGTGATTGGTCCTCTAGTTGCACCCTGCTGTGAAATGCAGCCTCTCTCCCTACACAGAAACAGACAGACAGGTATCCTCTGCAGCAGCACAGACAGGAACTAAAGTATTGATTATCCTTGTGAAAGGCAAATCAAACACATTCAACCTGCTCAAAAAATCTATTTAATTCATTTAGTAATTATGGCTGGGGTATATTTCCACAGAACATACTGAGAGTTGTTGGTTTGCGTTCGCTATTATCCGATTTTGTGTTGAAAAGAAAGAGGAAGAGGAGCTTTAAAGACTGAAAGCAATCAATGTTGTTCTCTTCTATCTCCCTCACAAATAATAAAACCATAAAATAGTATTTTCTCCTGCTTTTATCAGCGATATTAAGGCGAATTGCTTCACTTTCCGAGGGGGTGTATTTCACGGCAGGGCTTCACAACACGCATCACGACGGAGAAGTGCGAGGGCTCGAGGGGTCTCCGTAGCTACGGAGTCGGATGACGTATAAAGGCTGGAATATACTTCTCCGTCTGCGTAATACGTCATCCGACTCCATAGCTATGGAGACCCCTCGAGCCCTTGCACTTCTCCGTATAATAGCGAACGCAAACCAACAACTTTTGGTATGTTCTGTGTAAATATACCCCAGCCATAATTACTGAATGAATTAAATAGATTTTTTTGAGCAGGTTGAATGTGTTTGATTTGCCTTTCACAAGGATAATCAATACTTTAGTTCCTGTCCTGTCTGTGCTGCTGCAGAGGAGACCTGTCTGTCTGTTTCTGTGTAGGGAGAGGGGCTGCATTTCACAGCAGGGTGCAACTAGAGGACCAATCACAGCCCTTGTTGTCTCCGTCTTCCCTTGACGGATTGACGGACAGTTAAAAAAAAATTCCTGCGCCCGGAGACGACGGAGAGGCTCTCCGTGTCTACGTACGGCACTTTACGGAGTACTATAAATTGGCCTTTACGCAGACGGAGAAGTATATTCCAGCCTTTACAGTGTGCTGCAGAGTGTTGCAGAGTGTTATAGTGTGTTGCAGAGTGTTACAGTGAGTTAAAGAGTGTTGCAATGTGCTGCAGAGTGTTACAGTGTGTTGCAGAGTGTTACAGTGTGTTACAGTGTGTTGCAGAGTGTTACAGTGTGTTATAGTGTGTTGCAGAGTGTTGCAGAGTGTTACAGTGTGTTGCAGAGTGTTACAGTGTGTTACAGTGTGTTGCAGAGTGTTACAGTGTGTTACAGTGTGTTGCAGAGTGTTACAGTGTGTTACAGTGTGTTGCAGAGTGTTACAGTGTGTTATAGTGTGTTGCAGAGTGTTGCAGAGTGTTGCAGTGTGTTGCAGAGTGTTACAGAGTGTTACAGTGTGTTGCAGAGTGTTGCAGAGTGTTACGGTGTGTTGCAGAGTGTTGCAGTGTGTTGCAGAGTGTTACAGTGTGTTACAGTGTGTTGCAGAGTGTTACGGTGTGTTACAGTGTGTTGCAGTGTGTTGCAGTGTGTTGCAGAGTGTTGCAGAGTGTTACGGTGTGTTACAGTGTGTTGCAGTGTGTTGCAGAGTGTTACAGTGTGTTGCAGAGTGTAACAGTGTGTTGCAGAGTGTTACAGTGTGTTACAGTGTGTTGCAGTGTGTTGCAGAGTGTTGCAGAGTGTTACGGTGTGTTACAGTGTGTTACAGTGTGTTGCAGAGTGTTACGGTGTGTTACAGTGTGTTGCAGTGTGTTGCAGTGTGTTGCAGAGTGTTACGGTGTGTTACAGTGTGTTACAGTGTGTTGCAGAGTGTTACAGTGTGTTGCAGAGTGTAACAGTGTGTTGCAGAGTGTTACAGTGTGTTACAGTGTGTTGCAGTGTGTTGCAGAGTGTTACAGTGTGTTACAGTGTGTTGCAGTGTGTTGCAGAGTGTTACAGTGTGTTACAGTGTGTTGCAGTGTGTTACAGTGTGTTGCAGAGTGTTACGGTGTGTTACAGTGTGTTGCAGAGTGTTACAGTGTGTTACAGTGTGTTGCAGTGTGTTGCAGAGTGTTGCAGAGTGTTACAGTGTGTTGCAGAGTGTTACAGTGAGTTAAAGAGTGTTGCAATGTGCTGCAGAGTGTTACAGTGTGTTGCAATGTGCTGCAGAGTGTTACAGTGTGTTGCAGAGTGTTACAGTGTGTTGCAGAGTGTTACAGTGTGTTATAGTGTGTTGCAGAGTGTTGCAGAGTGTTGCAGTGTGTTGCAGAGTGTTACAGAGTGTTACAGTGTGTTGCAGAGTGTTGCAGAGTATTACAGTGTGTTGCAGTGTGTTACAGTGTGTTGCAGAGTGTTACAGTGTGTTGCAGAGTGTTACAGTGTGTTACAGTGAGTTAAAGAGTGTTGCAATGTGCTGCAGAGTGTTATAGTGTGTTGCAGAGTGTTGCAGTGTGTTACAGTGAGTTAAAGAGTGTTGCAATGTGCTGCAGAGTGTTATAGTGTGTTGCAGAGTGTTGCAGTGTGTTGCAGTGTGTTACAGTGAGTTAAAGAGTGTTGCAATGTGCTGCAGAGTGTTATAGTGTGTTGCAGAGTGTTGCAGTGTGTTACAGTGAGTTAAAGAGTGTTGCAGTGTGCTGCAGAGTGTTATAGTGTGTTGCAGAGTGTTACAGTGTGTTGCAGTGTGTTGCAGAGTGTTACAGTGTGTTGCAGAGTGTTACAGTGTGTTGCAGAGTGTTACAGTGTGTTATAGTGTGTTGCAGAGTGTTGCAGAGTGTTACAGTGTGTTGCAGTGTGTTGCAGAGTGTTACAGAGTGTTACAGTGTGTTGCAGAGTGTTGCAGAGTGTTACAGTGTGTTGCAGTGTGTTGCTGAGTATTACAGTGTGTTGCAGAATGTTACAATGTGCTGCAGAGTGTTATAGTGTGTTGCAGAGTGTTGCAGTGTGTTACAGTGAGTTAAAGAGTGTTGCAATGTGCTGCAGAGTGTTATAGTGTGTTGCAGAGTGTTACAGTGTGTTACAGTGTGTTGCAGAGTGTTGCAGTGTGTTACAGTGAGTTAAAGAGTGTTGCAATGTGCTGCAGAGTGTTATAGTGTGTTGCAGAGTGTTACAGTGTGTTACAGTGTGTTGCAGAGTGTTACAGTGTGTTACAGTGTGTTGCAGAGTGTTACAGTGTGTTGCAGAGTGTTGCAGAATGTTACAGTGTGTTGCAGAGTGTTACAGTGTGTTGCAGAGTGTTGCAGTGTGTTGCAGAGTGTTGCAGAATGTTACAGTGTGTTGCAGAGTGTTACAGTGTGTTACAGAGTGTTGCAGAATGTTACAGTGTGTTGCAGAGTGTTGCAGAATGTTACAGTGTGTTGCAGAGTGTTACAGTGTGTTGCAGAGTGTTGCAGAATGTTACAGTGTGTTGCAGAGTGTTACAGTGTGTTGCAGAGTGTTGCAGAATGTTACAGTGTGTTGCAGAGTGTTACAGTGTGTTGCAGAGTGTTGCAGAATGTTACAGTGTGTTGCAGAGTGTTACAGTGTGTTGCAGAGTGTTGCAGAATGTTACAGTGTGTTGCAGAGTGTTACAGTGTGTTGCAGAGTGTTGCAGAATGTTACAGTGTGTTGCAGAGTGTTACAGTGTGTTGCAGAGTGTTGCAGAATGTTACAGTGTGTTGCAGAGTGTTACAGTGTGTTGCAGAGTGTTGCAGAATGTTACAGAGTGTTGCAGAGTGTTACAGTGTGTTGCAGAGTGTTACAGTGTGTTACAGTGTGTTGCAGAGTGTTACAGTGTGTTGCAGAGTGTTGCAGAATGTTACAGTGTGTTGCAGAGTGTTACAGTGTGTTGCAGAGTGTTACAGTGTGTTATAGTGTGTTGCAGAGTGTTACAGTGTGTTACAGTGTGTTGCAGAGTGTTACAGTGTGTTACAGTGTGTTGCAGAGTGTTACAGTGTGTTACAGTGTGTTGCAGAGTGTTGCAGAATGTTACAGTGTGTTGCAGAGTGTTACAGTGTGTTGCAGAGTGTTGCAGTGTGTTACAGTGTGTTGCAGAGTGTTGCAGTGTGTTGCAGAGTGTTGCAGTGTGTTGCAGAGTGTTGCAGAATGTTACAGTGTGTTGCAGAGTGTTGCAGAATGTTACAGTGTGTTGCAGAGTGTTGCAGAATGTTACAGTGTGTTGCAGAGTGTTACAGTGTGTTGCAGAGTGTTGCAGAATGTTACAGTGTGTTGCAGAGTGTTACAGTGTGTTGCAGAGTGTTACAGTGTGTTGCAGAGTGTTACAGTGTGTTATAGTGTGTTGCAGAGTGTTACAGTGTGTTACAGTGTGTTGCAGAGTGTTACAGTGTGTTACAGTGTGTTGCAGAGTGTTGCAGAATGTTACAGTGTGTTGCAGAGTGTTACAGTGTGTTGCAGAGTGTTACAGTGTGTTGCAGAGTGTTACAGTGTGTTACAGTGTGTTGCAGAGTGTTGCAGAATGTTACAGTGTGTTGCAGAGTGTTACAGTGTGTTGCAGAGTGTTACAGTGTGTTGCAGAGTGTTACAGTGTGTTACAGTGTGTTGCAGAGTGTTACAGTGTGTTGCAGAGTGTTGCAGAATGTTACAGTGTGTTGCAGAGTGTTACAGTGTGTTGCAGAGTGTTACAGTGTGTTGCAGAGTGTTACAGTGTGTTACAGTGTGTTGCAGAGTGTTACAGTGTGTTGCAGAGTGTTACAGTGTGTTATAGTGTGTTGCAGAGTGTTACAGTGTGTTACAGTGTGTTGCAGAGTGTTACAGTGTGTTGCAGAGTGTTACAGTGTGTTACAGTGTGTTGCAGAGTGTTGCAGAATGTTACAGTGTGTTGCAGAGTGTTACAGTGTGTTGCAGAGTGTTGCAGTGTGGTGTTGGTGCGTGGCACTGACGTGCATGCGGCTCACCGAGCAGCCAGGGGGCGCAGGATCCCATCATGCCGTTCTTGGCGGAGTTCAGGATGGACTCTGGCAGGGGAATGGAGTGCCGCACCATGGCGCCGTACAGACCGTACTCCGCCATGACGCTGCTGCGACCCCAACACTTCTCACGTTTCCTCCACTTCGCCCGCCGGTTCTGGAACCACACCTGACAACAACACAGCAAAACACACACCAGTCAATAACAACAAGACAACAACAACATTTCCAAATGAAGTTTGTACATTTATTATGTACAAAATCATTATTTAGTGTTATTATTACTAATTTATTCATGCTTTATCTTCTTTGTGTTTTATTTAGATAATATGATCAATATATTCTAATCTAATTTACTCTGAAAAACAAAAGATATTAAATAAATATCAACATATATTGTAGTAAAATATTAATAGAACCTGTCTGATATACGTATGAGTATGTGATTATGAGTGCAGTCAGATGTGTGTGATCAGTGACGGATGATGTCATGATGGTGTCATGATGACGTCATGATGACGTCATGAAGAGGTCACCTGGATGCGGTCCTCGGGCAGCTCAGTCTTCATGGCCAGCATCTCTCTGGCGTACACATCAGGGTAGTGTGCTTCATGGAAGGCCTTCTCCAGCTCCTCCAGCTGGTGGGATGTGAACACCGTCCTGCAGCACAGTCATTTCCCTTTTAAAGGATTTATCTCCTTATATTTACACAGCCAACGTTGAACTCAGAGAACATCTATCATTTATTTAAATGTTTCTTTGAATTTTTTTCTTTCTATTTCGTTTTAATTTTTATTTTACTTGTTAACATTTATTTGACTTAGTTCTGTCTTTCAACTACTGCAACACAACTGGGATCAACAACAATGTATCTTATCTATTGTATAAATATTCATATTTTAATGTTTTTTTTATCTCTATGACAATGAGTCACATCTAATGATTTTTATACTAACTCAAATGAAAATAACTTAAAGCCTGATGTTAATGAAAACAAAAGCTCAGTCTGAGTCCAACCATGCAAAAAAAATATTTTTGATGTTGTTTCTAAACAAAAACAGCAAAAACAGGACAATAAAATGTCTGAATGCGTCCAGGTGAGACTCACCTGTGTCTCCTCTTCTTCCTCTTCTGGGAGCTGCTGGAGCTTTTAGAGTCGTTCCGATCAGAGAGACACTCTTCATCTGCAGGACAGGAAACGAGACATTAACCCTCTCATCTCGTTTTTTTTTTAATAAATTATCATGATTATGTATTTTATCTGATGAGTGAATATTTACTGAGTCGTTGGTCTAATTTACACTTCTAATGAAAAAGAATTGTAATTTTAAATGTTTGCATTTAATCAAAAGGAAGCAAATAGGCCTAATACTAAATAATATAAACGTTATTATAATATAAATAAGGAAGAGGTTATGATTAAATATCAGAAACATGTTTCTCTTTCAGAGGTTTTTGTCTTTTACTCGGCTATATTTTACATCTCTTAATAAAGTATTCATATTTTACAGTGCAACCATGAAAAAATAAATATATGTTTCATTTTAGAAACACGCTGTTATTTCAGGAGTTTTTGAAAATTCATCTTGTTTTAAAATACCGTCATACCGAGCCTTTAAGTAATGAAAAATATTTGGAAAAGGTTTAAAAACCCGAGCTGAATTTAAAAAAAACAAAAAAAAAACAGAACGAATCAAACATTAAAAACGAACCAAATAAATTATTTCTGTGTCACTAAGACTTTTTTCTCTTAAATAAAACCAAATAATAAAACGAAACAGAACCGAACTGAACCAGTCTGGCTCCAGCCTGAAAGAGGACCAGTACCGGAGTAGGTGTCCCTCTGGCCCTCCAGGCTCTGCAGGTAGTGGCTCTCAGTCCGAGGCTGCAGCAGCGGCAGGTGACCCGGCAGGAAGCAGGGCGCCCCGGAGGGCTGCTGGGCCGCCAGGCTGCACAGGAAGCCGAGGCCGAGCGGCAGCGATCCTCCGGGGAACGAGAAGCCGCCGAGGCCGCTTCCGGCCCCGTGAGGGTCAGCCCCGGGCCCGGAGCCCGACACGGTCAGACCCGAACCCGGAGTCCCGCCGGGCTGCTGCCGCACCTGCAGGTCCGACTCCAGGCCCAGCAGGTCGGTGATGGCGAAGCCTTTGGACCGGAACCCGGATCCGTGCAGCCGGGATTTATCAATCCCGAACCCCGGAGACAACATCTTCACTTTGGGTTTCTCCTCGCTCAGCTCGTCTCGTCCCATCATGGTGCTCAACAGGAGGTCCACCCCGGGACCGGCCAGTGGCGAGTCCATTTATCTGGACCGGGTCCCCGTGGCCCAGGGCGGCCCAGGGCGGCGGCCAATCAGAGGCCAGAGCCAGTGGGTGGGGGGCGTGGCTGCATAATCCAGGGGATTAATTACCCGCCATTTCCATTCAGACCCGGACTTCCAGGTCCATTTTCAGGTTGAGGTTCAGGTCCCGATCCAGGTCCAGGTCCATGTATGTATAATTATTATTAATTAATATTAATATATTATACATTACTGAATAGGCTATTATTATTATTATTATTATTATTATTATATATTACAGATGTTTTAAAGAAACAAACATGTTTATAACAACAAGACATTATTCGTATTTTTTTTTTTATTTATAAAATTATTATTATTATTAATTATTATTGCTATTATTATTATTATTATTATTATTATTATAAAATATTATTATTATGGCGTGTAATTTCAGTCATTTATGTTTTTAATCTACATTTCACCAGTAATAACAATAAAACAGAAAACAGATTAAAGTTTAAATTTGCTTTAGTTATCTCAGATGAGCAGATTCCTCTGATTGCATTTTAAAACCACTTTACCTTCTAACACACACACACACACACACACACGCACACACTGACAGCCTGCAGTCAATCCCGAGGGATTAAAGACTAACTGACTTTCATCAGAAGCTTCTTTCCTCTGATAACCAACTGCTCTCAGAGGAGTGTATACATCCATACATATATGGTCTATTTTAATTGTTTATGTCACACAGTTCAAATCTATTGCTAATCCATTTATTAATATAGTCTGTTAAAATGAGATGGAAACAGAGATGATTTTATTTATTATTGATCCATGTCACATGGTCATAATAGAAGGATTATGAAGGTTTTATTATAATAAAGGTTTTATTGTGAAAGTTGTGGTGAAATCAGAACATCAGTTCCTGTAATCTGAGCGAGTGGCTGAGGTGAGATTAAAGTGTGAGTGTGTGAAATTTATGTTCACTTTGGAAACAATGTGGATTACATCCTGTGAGGAGGGAGAGTGATTGATGAAGTGGGTCTGAATAATCTTCAGATTAAGGGCTTTTATTCTTGCGGTTCCTCTGAGCTCTTTATCCTGCTCCACTGTTCATCTCCTCCTTCGTGTCTCCAGCCTTTTATTCCTGCCTCCTCTTTTAATCTGCAGAGCAGCAATCACTGATCAGAGGTCAGCCTTCATGGTGGGACTGATCAATCATCAATGTGCCCCCCCAAGACAGGAAGCAGACACACAGCCAACTGCTTTTTATTTTGGAGGATTCCTCTGTTTTGAGGAAGCTCTCCTGAAATTTATGGCTGTATGTACATGCACATCACATATCATACCTGTTTAGTTTTGTTTTCATGTTCATCATTTTGTGGTGAGAGAGTAAAGATACATCATAAAAAGACGAAAAATGAATAGATTTGCAGTAATGTTAATGCTAAAATGTGAGTATAACTAGAAGTTATAAAGCCATCATTCATGTGGTCAGAAAGCAGCTGACTGATTGATTGATTGATTGGTTGATTGATTGATTGGTTGATTGATTGATTGGTTGATTGATTGATTGCTGATCAGTGTGTAGAGGAGGCGAATGAATGAATGAAGCAGCATTAATTAATTCATCATTCATTCATTCATTCGTTCATTCATTAATTATTCATTCCTTCATTCATTCATTTGTTCATTCATTAATTATTCATTCATTCATTTGTTCATTCATGTATTAATTATTCATTCCTTTATACATTCATTCATTCATTTGTTAATTATTCATTCCTTCATTCATTCATTTGTTCATTCATTAATCATTCATACATTCATTCATTCATTTATTAATTATTCATTCCTTCATTCATTCATTCATTCATTTGTTCATTCATTAATCATTCATACATTCATTCATTCATTTATTAATTATTCATTCCTTCATTCATATATGTATTATTCATTCCTTCATACATTCATTCATTTGTTCATTCATTAATCATTCATTCATACATTCATTCATTTATTAATTATTCATTCCTTCATTCATTCATTTGTTCATTCATTAATCATTCATTCATACATTCATTCATTCATTTATTAATTATTCATTCCTTCATTCATTCATTTGTTCATTCATTAATTATTCATTCATTCATTTGTTCATTTATTAATTATTCATTCCTTCATTCATTCATTTGTTCATTTATTAATTATTCATTCCTTCATTCATTCATTTGTTCATTCATTAATCATTCATTCATACATTCATTCATTCATTTATTAATTATTCATTCCTTCATTCATTCATTTGTTCATTCATTAATTATTCATTCATTCATTTGTTCATTTATTAATTATTCATTCCTTCATTCATTCATTTGTTCATTTATTAATTATTCATTCCTTCATTCATTCATTTGTTCATTCATTAATCATTCATTCATACATTCATTCATTCATTTATTAATTATTCATTCCTTCATTCATTCATTTGTTCATTCATTAATCATTCATTAATCATTCATTCATACATTCATTCATTCATTTATTAATTATTCATTCCTTCATTCATTCATTCATTTGTTCATTCATACATTCATTCATTCATTTATTTAATGATTCATTCCTTCATTCATTCAATCATTTATTCATTCATACATTCATTCATTCATTTATTAATTATTCATTCCTTCATTCATTCATTTGTTCATTCATTAATCATTCATTCATACATTCATTCATTCATTTATTAATTATTCATTCCTTCATTCATTCATTTGTTCATTCATTTGTTCATTCATTAATCATTCATTCATACATTCATTCATTCATTTATTAATTATTCATTCCTTCATTCATTCATTTGTTCATTCATTAATTATTCATTCCTTCATTCAGTCAGGATGTTAACACATTCATCAGGTCTTTCTCTGTTGCCTCAGAAGGCTGAGTGTCTTATTATTATTATTATTATTATTATTATTATTATTATTATTTCTTCAGCATTTCTTTAAAGTTTCTTAAATATTTCTTTAATGTTTCTTCAGTGTTTCTTAAATGTTTCTTTAAAGTTTCTTTAAAGTTTCTTTACTGTTTCTTAAATGTTTCTTTATTGTTTCTTTAAAGTTTCTTGAATGTTTCTTCAGTGTTTCTTAAATGTTTCTTTAAAGTTTCTTTACTGTTTCCTCAGTGTTTCTTAAATGTTTCTTAAATGTTTCTTTAAAGTTTCTTTATCGTTTCTTCAGTGTTTCTTAAATGTTTCTTCACTGTTTCTTAAATGGTTCTTCAGTGTTTCTTAAATGTTTCTTCAGTATTTCTTAAATGTTTCTTCAGTGTTTCTTAAATGTTTCTTCAGTGTTTCTTAAATGTTTCTTCAGTTTTTCTTAAATGTTTCTTTAAAGTTTCTTTATTGTTTCTTCACTGTTTCTTAAATGTTTCTTTACTGTTTCTTAAATGTTTCTTTATTTTTTCTTAAATGTTTCTTCAGTTTTTCTTAAATGTTTCTTTAAAGTTTCTTCATTGTTTCTTAAATGTTTCTTCACTGTTTCTTAAATGTTTCTTTAATGTTTCTTAAATGTTTCTTTATTTTTTCTTAAATGTTTCTTTAAAGTTTCTTTATTGTTTCTTAAATGTTTCTTTAATGTTTCTTAAATGTTTCTTTATTTTTTCTTAAATGTTTCTTCAGTTTTTCTTAAATGTTTCTTTAAAGTTTCTTTAGTGTTTCTTAAATGTTTCTTTACTGTTTCTTAAATGTTTCTTTATTTTTTCTTAAATGTTTCGTCAGTTTTTCTTAAATGTTTCTTTAAAGTTTCTTTATTGTTTCTTAAATGTTTCTTTACTGTTTCTTAAATGTTTCTTTACTGTTTCTTAAATGTTTCTTCAGTGTTTCTTAAATGTTTCTTCAGTGTTTCTTAAATGTTTCTTCAGTGTTTCGTAAATGTTTCTTCAGTGTTTGTTAAATGTTTCTTCAGTGTTTCGTAAATGTTTCTTCAGTGTTTGTTAAATGTTTCTTCAGTGTTTCAGTTTCAGACTTTGAAGCTCTCTGCTGGTGTTCTTCATCATGTATCAGTGAATGTTTCTTCAGTGTTTCTTAAATGTTTCTTCAGTGTTTCTTAAATGTTTCTTCAGTGTTTCTTAAATGTTTCTTTAGTGTTTCTTAAATGTTTCTTTAAAGTTTCTTTATTGTTTCTTCACTGTTTCTTAAATGTTTCTTAAATGTTTCTTTAATGTTTCTTAAATGTTTCTTTATTTTTTCTTAAGTGTTTCTTCAGTTTTTCTTAAATGTTTCTTAAATGTTTCTTCAGTTTTTCTTAAATGTTTCATTAATGTTTCTTTATTTTTTCTTAAATGTTTCGTCAGTGTTTCTTAAATGTTTCTTAAATGTTTCTTCAGTGTTTCTTAAATGTTTTTTTATTGTTTCTTAAATGTTTCTTCAGTGTTTCTTAAATGTTTCTTCAGTGTTTGTTAAATGTTTCTTCAGTGTTTCAGTTTCAGACTTTGAAGCTCTCTGCTGGTGTTCTTCATTGTTTTCTCTTCTCTATTGTTTCCGTTGGCAACAATAGTCTGGCCACGCGCCCCCCCCCCCACCACCACCACCACCAGTGGCCCACTATTTATTCATAAATGCACATTTATGCAAATAGCACTGCTAGATTAACCTAATTCAGTGATGTAAACAACTCCTGGGATTACAGTTTTTTAAATTAGACTGTCTGGAGGTCTGGACCATATACTCTTACACCCCCCAGACAAACAAGCAGAGAAAGCTCCAGTCTGCCTGCTGCTGTTAGTGCTAATGGCTAATGAGTAAAAGATTTATAGTGTGTCACCATCAGGCATCACGCCGCCGCACGGTGCTAGCGCGTGCTGAGCTACTTTATGCTAATTTAAGATGTCGACCCAAAAGGACAATGTGGGACAATGTGTGTCTGTTAGGATCAGTAACTGTGACTGGTTATTAACTGATTATTGACTGGTTATTGACCGGTTATTGACTGGTTACTGACTGGTTATTAACCGATTATTGACTGGTTATTGACTGATTATTGACTGGTTACTGACTGGTTATTGACTGAATATTGACTGGTTATTAACTGATTATTGACTGGTTATTAACTGATTATTGACTGGTTATTGACTGATTATTGACTGGTTATTAACTGATTATTGACTGGTTATTAAATGATTATTGACTGGTTATTGACTGATTATTGACTGGTTACTGACTGGTTATTGACTGGTTACTGACTGGTTATTGACTGAATATTGACTGGTTACTGACTGGTTATTGACTGGTTATTGACTGGTTACTGACTGGTTATTGACTGGTTATTGGCTGGTTATTGACTGATTATTGACTGGTTACTGACTGGTTATTGACTGGTTACTAACTGGTTATTGACTGATTATTGACTGGTTATTAACTGATTATTGACTGGTTATTGACCGGTTATTGACTGGTTACTGACTGGTTATTAACTGATTATTGACTGGTTATTAACTGATTATTGACTGGTTATTGACTGTTATTAACTGATTATTGACTGGTTATTAACTGGTTATTGACTGGTTATTGACTCGTTATGAACTGATTATTGACTGGTTATTGACTGGTTATTAACTGATTATTGACTGGTTACTAACTGGTTATTGACTGGTTATTGACTGGTTATTAACTGATTATTGACTGGTTATTAACTGGTTATTGACTGGTTATTGACTCGTTATGAACTGATTATTGACTGGTTATTGACTGGTTATTAACTGGTTATTGACTGGTTATTGACTCGTTATGAACTGATTATTGACTGGTTATTGACTGGTTATTAACTGGTTATTGACTCGTTATGAACTGATTATTGACTGGTTATTGACTGGTTATTAACTGGTTATTGACTGGTTATTGACTCGTTATGAACTGATTATTGACTGGTTATTGACTGGTTATTGACTGGTTATTAACTGGTTATTGACTGGTTATTGACTCGTTATGAACTGATTATTGACTGGTTATTAACTGATTATTGACTGGTTATTAACTGGTTATTGACTCGTTATGAACTGATTATTGACTGGTTATTGACTGGTTATTAACTGATTATTGACTGGTTATTAACTGGTTATTGACTGGTTATTGACTCGTTATGAACTGATTATTGACTGGTTATTGACTGGTTATTAACTGATTATTGACTGGTTACTAACTGGTTATTGACTGGTTATTAACTGATTATTGACTGGTTATTAACTGGTTATTGACTGGTTATTGACTCGTTATGAACTGATTATTGACTGGTTATTGACTGGTTATTAACTGGTTATTGACTGGTTATTGACTCGTTATGAACTGATTATTGACTGGTTATTGACTGGTTAACTAGTGACTTCCTTTGAAAAACAGAAGAGAAACAGGAAGTCCTACACACTCACAGTTTCATGTCTCGTGGAAAGGAGACACTTTCCTGAGCTGAAAACTCTGACCTTTGACCTCTCAGCCACACTTCTCTTTCTTACCCTAATCCTGCTGACACCATTTTTAGGAAGTGGCTGAATTTCACATTAATATCACTGAGACATATTACAAGAGATATTTAAAAAATGTTTATTTCATGTTTCTGACACCAGAAATTTATATTATTATTATTATTTTTGCTGGTTTCTGCTCAAGTGGTTCAAACCAAACTAGACAAAATATCCCCCAAAATGTCCAAATGATATTAATAATATATGTGGAAGAAAAAAATGAATCTAAAAAATGTGAAAATGTCTGAAAGATGTGCAAAGAAAAAACTGACAAATGTCAAACATCTCTGAAAATGATCTGAAAAATATTAGGTGAAATATTTAAGAAATAATAATAACATAAGTGAAAAAACAACAAACAATATAATGGAATAAATTATCGCAGCAGCTCCTGATGAACAGTGGTAAAACAATAATAGGCATCTGACACGAGTCTGGCGTCATGATGACCATCATCATCACACCCAGCAGGTCTCTGCTGGTCAGTAATCCCAGCACTCCTAATCTGCTGGAAACTGTGCAGGTGTAATCTGAGCGAAGCATTTTGTTGATTACTGTTGTTAAGATGAAACCATATGTCTCAGTGTTTGTACAATATTCAATAATCCGCAAACCAAGACGGTTTAGCAGAAGTGCACTTTTCCACTCTTCCTCTCTCCCAGCATGCACCAGCTGTCTGCCGCCAGCTGTCATGTCTGTCTGCAGCCCGTCCTGATGACAGCAATATGATAAAATAATAGAATAATGACTGTAAGAACAGTATAATAAAAATAATAGTTTATTTAGGTTAGATTTTTTTATTATCTCTGACTGAACATAAACATGTGTAATAAATAGTGTTACACATTATGAATTATATGAAACAACAATAAATAATAGAAAACCAATATTTATAGATGATATTTAATATGTCTGCCTCCAGCATCCATGACAAATTTCCTGTCAGACAGAGAGAGCGATGGAGATCTTCTCCTCCATCCCTCTTCATCTCTGTCCATCTCTACATTCCTCCCTCCATCTCTCTTCATCTCTCATCCCTCCATCTCTCTTCATTTCTCCATCCCTCCATCTCTCTTCATCTCTCCATCCCTCCCTCCATCCCTTCATCTCTTTGCTGATCTCATTGTTGCCTCCAGTCCAAGTTAGCAGGGATTATCTTCATGGAGAGGCTTTAAGAGGAGGATAATCCAGCAGCATGTTAATGAGTCTTGTAGTGGATTGCTTAAATTAAAAGCAAATATCAACAGTCATTTGGCTAAAGGAGGCGAGTGGCTGGCCTCAATAATAATAATAACTATAATAATAACAATCATGTGCATTAAGTGATTTGAGTCGCCGCTGTAATCATGTGAGTGAAAAACAATAAAATTAACGAGTTATCAGGAAATGAAAAGCTGCAGCTTCTGATCAGTTCAAAGAAAGAAGAACGGGTCAGTTTATAATGTGTCTTTATTAATGGTTAATAATCATCAAGTTATCAGGAGACACCACACTCCATCCACTAAATCTATTATTTTAAAGGAACCGTATGTAGGATTGTGGCCAAAACTGATACTGCAATCACTTTCAAATTACTGTAGAGCGGCGTCTGCCCTCAGGCGGCACAGTGGTGTAGTGGTTCACACTGTCGCCTCACAGCAAGAAGGTACCGGGTTCGAATCCCGGGCCCGGGACCTTTCTGTGTGGAGTTTGCATGGTCTCCTCATGTCTGTGTGGGTTCTCTCTGGTACTCCGGCTTCCTCCCACCATCCAAAAACATGCATGGGGATTAGGTTAACTGGTTAATTTAAATTGACCGTAGGTGTGAATGTGAGTGTGAGTGGTTGTCTGTCTCTATGTGTCCTGTGATGAACTGGACACTTGTCCAGGGTGTACCCTGTCTTTCACCCTAAGACAGCTGGGATAGGCTCCAGCCCCCCTGACCCTATGAGAGGATAAGAGGCGGATAATGGATGGATGGATGGTGTCTCCCCTGACTAGAGGTTGCCAGCTCGGCTGCAGGATCCAACAGGAACAGAAAGTGTTACAGTGAATGAAAAGCAGCCATCTTGGGCATCACCATGGGCACTTAGAAGGAGTGAAATGTATCAGAGGAGAGCTGTGGAGGGACGGGGTAAAGAGAGCGGAGCTCCCGGGCGGTGGACGGGGTATGCGGTGAAGAGTGTGCTGCTGCCCGGCTGCTTTCTGCCGTCTCCATCTTTCAAAGGCATCTCCTACACAAATCCTTGTTTTATTCTGTACTTTGTCACAACGTATTTCGGATTCATAACGAGGTCTTTAAGGTTTCGTATCGTTAGACATTATTTATCCGACACGTTCGTAGCTGCAGCTGTGCTAACTAGTGCAGAACTGGCAACCCGGATGCTGACACACTACTGACTTGGTGATTGGGAGATGGGTGGAGGGTGGAGCATCAGACCAAAACACAACAGCTTGGCTTTTTAAATGAGAATATTCTGGCTGGACCACTGTTGACAGTGATAGAAGTATTTGAAATGATTTCTTAATGTCTGGTGATATATAAGGGCCATTTTATGAATAATTTAAATACAATTTTACATATTGTACCTTTAATATTAGGGATAACAATAAGGGATTTATTGATGAATAAACCATCATAGTTACAGTTATAGTTAATGTTTCTCCACAGAATCATTTGTGTAACTTGACCTTTAGGTGACATTAAATTCTGCAAAAGTTGAGCTTTGATTTGATTAAAGTTTGAGTTGCATCTTTGCTCCAGTCGTCCTGCAGAAGATTGTAAAACAATATGTAATTTAACAATATGTAATCTAACAATAATAATCTGACTTCATATTAATCTGACCTCAAACATCGTGTCTGGAATCTGTCCTGGTCCAGAGAAAAGATTAATGTCTGCAGGCAGCAGCAATAATGAAGGATATGCTGCATGTTATATAATAACAATGATGATAAACAAGGTAAACTTTATTATCAGTCAGCAGTGCAGATAAAAATAAAGAACAGCAATCAGTACATCCATACAGACAGGAGTCATCTGCAGGATCTGCTTCCCTATCCACCCAACAACAGCTGAGTCACCAGAAAACTTCTGCAGGAGACATGACTCAGCATTGTACTGAAAGTCAGTGGTGTATCAAGTGAAGAGGAGCTCCTCTATCACTGAGCACTATCAGACAAAACACTGGTCTGTCAGGGAGTCAGTGATCCAGAAGACACCATCACCTGCAGCTCCTAACCTGTCGCTCCTCACCTGTAGCTCCTCACCTGTCGCTCCTCACCTGTAGCTCCTCACCTGTAGCTCCTCACCTGCAGCTCCTAACCTGTAGCT
Source organism: Synanceia verrucosa (assembly GCA_029721515.1). NCBI lineage: Eukaryota > Metazoa > Chordata > Actinopteri > Perciformes > Synanceiidae > Synanceia > Synanceia verrucosa. The sequence goes on from CM056562.1 coordinate 26,409,819, forward strand.
CCTCACCTGTAGCTCCTCACCTATAGCTCCTCACCTGCAGCTCCTAACCTGTAGCTCCTCACCTGTAGCTCCTCACCTGTAGCTCCTCACCTGCAGCTCCTCACCTGTAGCTCCTCACCTGTAGCTCCTCACCTGTAGCTCCTCACCTGCAGCTCCTCACCTGTAGCTCCTCACCTGCAGCTCCTCACCTGTAGCTCCTCACCTGCAGCTCCTCACCTGTAGCTCCTCACCTGCAGCTCCTAACCTGTAGCTCCTCACCTGTAGCTCCTCACCTATAGCTCCTCATCTGTAGTTTCTCTCGTGCAGCTTCTCACCTGCAGCTCTTCACCTATAGTTCATCATCTGTAGTTCATCACCTGTAGTTTCTCTCCTGCAGCTTCTCACCTGCAGCTCCTCACCTATAGTTCATCACCTGTAGTTCATCACCTGTAGTTTCTCTCCTGCAGCTTCTCTGCTGCAGCTCCTCACCTGTAGTTCATCACCTGTAGTTTCTCTCCTGCAGCTTCTCACCTGCAGCTCCACACCTGTAGCTCCTCACCTGCAGCTCCTCACCTGTAGCTCCTAACCTGTAGTTCATCACCTGTAGTTTCTCACCTGCAGCTCCTCACCTGTAGTTCATCACCTGTAGTTCATCACCTGTAGTTTCTCTCCTGCAGCTTCTCACCTGCAGCTCCTCACCTGTAATTCATCACCTGTAGTTCATCACCTGTAGTTTCTCACCTGCAGCTTCTCTGCTGCAGCTCCTAACCTGCAGCTTCTCTGCTGTAGCTCCTCACCTGTAGCTCCTCACCTGTAGTTCATCACCTGTAGTTTCTCTCCTGCAGCTCCTCACCTGCAGCTCCTCATCTGCAGCTCCTCACCTGTAGTTTCTTTCCTGCAGCTTCTCACCTGCAGCTCCTCACCTGTAATTCATCACCTGTAGTTCATCACCTGTAGTTTCTCACCTGCAGCTTCTCTGCTGCAGCTCCTCACCTGTAGTTCATCACCTGTAGTTTCTCACCTGCAGCTTCTCTGCTGCAGCTCCTAACCTGCAGCTTCTCTGCTGTAGCTCCTCACCTGTAGCTCCTCACCTGTAGTTCATCACCTGTAGTTTCTCTCCTGCAGCTCCTCACCTGCAGCTCCTCATCTGCAGCTCCTCACCTGTAGTTCATCACCTGTAGTTTCTCTCCTGCAGCTTCTCACCTGCAGCTCCTCACCTGTAATGCATCACCTGTAGTTCATCACCTGTAGTTTCTCACCTGCAGCTTCTCACCTGCAGCTTCTCTGCTGCAGCTCCTAACCTGCAGCTTCTCTGCTGCAGCTCCTCACCTGTAGCTCCTCACCTGTAGTTCATCACCTGTAGTTTCTCTCCTGCAGCTCCTCACCTGTAGCTCCTCACCTGTAGTTCATCACCTGTAGTTTCTCTCCTGCAGCTCCTCACCTGTTGATCCTCACCTGTAGTTCATCACCTGTAGTTTCTCTCCTGTAGCTCCTCACCTGTAGCTCCTCACCTGTAGTTCATCACCTGTAGTTTCTCTCCTGCAGCTCCTCACCTGTAGCTCCTCACCTGTAGTTCATCACCTGTAGTTTCTCTCCTGCAGCTCCTCCCCTGTAGCTCCTCACCTGTAGTTCATCACCTGTAGGTCATCACCTGTAGTTTCTCTCCTGCAGCTCCTCACCTGTAGCTCCTCACCTGTAGTTCATCACCTGTAGTTTCTCTCCTGCAGCTCCTCACCTGTAGCTCTCACCTGTAATTCATCACCTGTAGTTCCTCTCCTGCAGCTTCTCTTCTGCAGCTCCTCACCTGTAGCTCTCACCTGTAGTTCATCACCTGTAGTATCTCTCCTGCAGCTTCTCACCTGCAGCTCCTCACCTGTAGTTCATCACCTGTAGTTTCTCTCCTGCAGCTCTTCACCTGTAGCTCTCACCTGTAGTTCATCACCTGCAGTTTCTCTCCCGCAACTCCTCACCTGTAGTTCATCACCTGTAGTTCCTCTCCTGCAGCTTCTCTCCTGCAGCTCCTCACCTGTAGCTCCTCACCTGTAGCTCTCACCTGTAGTTAATCACCTGTAGTTCCTCTCCTGCAGCTTCTCTCCTGCAGCTTCTCTCCTGCAGCTCCTCACCTGTAGTTCATCCCCTGCAGTTTCTCTACTGCAGCTACTCACCTGTAGCTCTCACTTGTAGTTCATCACCTTAGTTTCTCTCCTGCAGCTCCTCACCTGTAGCTCTCACCTGTAGTTCATCACCTGTACTTCCTCTCCTGCAGCTTCTCTCCTGCAGCTTCTCTCCTGCAGCTCCTCACCTGTAGCTCTCATCTGTAGTTCATCACCTGTAGTTCATCACCTGTAGTTTCTCTCCTGCAGCTCCTCACCTGTAGTTCATCACCTGCAGTTTCTCTACTGCAGCTCATCACCTGTAGCTCTCACCTGTAGTTCATCACCTGTAGTTCATCACCTGTAGTTCATCACCTGCAGTTTCTCTCCTGCAGCTTCTCACCTGCAGCTCCTCACCTATAGTTCATCACCTGTAGCTCCTCACCTGTAGCTCCTCACCTGCAGCTCCTAACCTGTAGCTCCTCACCTGTAGCTCCTCACCTGTAGCTCCTCACCTGTAGTTTCTCTCGTGCAGCTTCTCACCTGCAGCTCTTCACCTATAGTTCATCACCTGTAGTTCATCACCTGTAGTTCATCACCTGTAGTTTCTCTCCTGCAGCTTCTCACCTGCAGCTCCTCACCTATAGTTCATCACCTGTAGTTCATCACCTGTAGTTTCTCTCCTGCAGCTTCTCTGCTGCAGCTCCTCACCTGTAGTTCATCACCTGTAGTTTCTCTCCTGCAGCTTCTCACCTGCAGCTCCACACCTGTAGCTCCTCACCTGCAGCTCCTCACCTGTAGCTCCTAACCTGTAGTTCATCACCTGTAGTTTCTCACCTGCAGCTCCTCACCTGTAGTTCATCACCTGTAGTTCATCACCTGTAGTTTCTCTCCTGCAGCTTCTCACCTGCAGCTCCTCACCTGTAATTCATCACCTGTAGTTCATCACCTGTAGTTTCTCACCTGCAGCTTCTCTGCTGCAGCTCCTAACCTGCAGCTTCTCTGCTGTAGCTCCTCACCTGTAGCTCCTCACCTGTAGTTCATCACCTGTAGTTTCTCTCCTGCAGCTCCTCACCTGCAGCTCCTCATCTGCAGCTCCTCACCTGTAGTTCATCACCTGTAGTTTCTTTCCTGCAGCTTCTCACCTGCAGCTCCTCACCTGTAATTCATCACCTGTAGTTCATCACCTGTAGTTTCTCACCTGCAGCTTCTCACCTGCAGCTCCTCACCTGTAATTCATCACCTGTAATTCATCACCTGTAGTTCATCACCTGTAGTTTCTCACCTGCAGCTTCTCTGCTGCAGCTCCTAACCTGCAGCTTCTCTGCTGTAGCTCCTCACCTGTAGCTCCTCACCTGTAGTTCATCACCTGTAGTTTCTCTCCTGCAGCTCCTCACCTGCAGCTCCTCATCTGCAGCTCCTCACCTGTAGTTCATCACCTGTAGTTTCTCTCCTGCAGCTTCTCACCTGCAGCTCCTCACCTGTAATGCATCACCTGTAGTTCATCACCTGTAGTTTCTCACCTGCAGCTTCTCACCTGCAGCTTCTCTGCTGCAGCTCCTAACCTGCAGCTTCTCTGCTGCAGCTCCTCACCTGTAGCTCCTCACCTGTAGTTCATCACCTGTAGTTTCTCTCCTGCAGCTCCTCACCTGTAGCTCCTCACCTGTAGTTCATCACCTGTAGTTTCTCTCCTGCAGCTCCTCACCTGTAGATCCTCACCTGTAGTTCATCACCTGTAGTTTCTATCCTGCAGCTCCTCACCTGTTGATCCTCACCTGTAGTTCATCACCTGTAGTTTCTCTCCTGTAGCTCCTCACCTGTAGCTCCTCACCTGTAGTTCATCACCTGTAGTTTCTCTCCTGCAGCTCCTCACCTGTAGCTCCTCACCTGTAGTTCATCACCTGTAGTTTCTCTCCTGCAGCTCCTCCCCTGTAGCTCCTCACCTGTAGTTCATCACCTGTAGGTCATCACCTGTAGTTTCTCTCCTGCAGCTCCTCACCTGTAGCTCCTCACCTGTAGTTCATCACCTGTAGTTTCTCTCCTGCAGCTCCTCACCTGTAGCTCTCACCTGTAATTCATCACCTGTAGTTCCTCTCCTGCAGCTTCTCTTCTGCAGCTCCTCACCTGTAGCTCTCACCTGTAGTTCATCACCTGTAGTATCTCTCCTGCAGCTTCTCACCTGCAGCTCCTCACCTGTAGTTCATCACCTGTAGTTTCTCTCCTGCAGCTCTTCACCTGTAGCTCTCACCTGTAGTTCATCACCTGCAGTTTCTCTCCCGCAACTCCTCACCTGTAGTTCATCACCTGTAGTTCCTCTCCTGCAGCTTCTCTCCTGCAGCTCCTCACCTGTAGCTCCTCACCTGTAGCTCTCACCTGTAGTTAATCACCTGTAGTTCATCACCTGTAGTTCCTCTCCTGCAGCTTCTCTCCTGCAGCTCCTCACCTGTAGCTCCTCACCTGTAGCTCTCACCTGTAGTTAATCACCTGTAGTTCCTCTCCTGCAGCTTCTCTCCTGCAGCTTCTCTCCTGCAGCTCCTCACCTGTAGTTCATCCCCTGCAGTTTCTCTACTGCAGCTACTCACCTGTAGCTCTCACTTGTAGTTCATCACCTGTAGTTTCTCTCCTGCAGCTCCTCACCTGTAGCTCTCACCTTTAGTTCATCACCTGTACTTCCTCTCCTGCAGCTTCTCTCCTGCAGCTTCTCTCCTGCAGCTCCTCACCTGTAGCTCTCATCTGTAGTTCATCACCTGTAGTTCATCACCTGTAGTTTCTCTCCTGCAGCTCCTCACCTGTAGTTCATCACCTGCAGTTTCTCTACTGCAGCTCCTCACCTGTAGTTCATCACCTGCAGTTTCTCTACTGCAGCTCCTCACCTGTAGTTCATCACCTGTAGTTTCTCTCCTGTAGTTTCTCTCCTGCAGCTTCTCACCTGCAGCTCCTCACCTGCAGCTCCTCATCTGCAGCTCCTCACCTGCAGCTTCTCACCTGCAGCTCCTCACCTGTAGTTCATCCCCTGCAGTTTCTCTACTGCAGCTACTCACCTGTAGCTCTCACTTGTAGTTCATCACCTGTAGTTTCTCTCCTGCAGCTCCTCACCTGTAGCTCTCACCTGTAGTTCATCACCTGTACTTCCTCTCCTGCAGCTTCTCTCCTGCAGCTTCTGTCCTGCAGCTCCTCACCTGTAGCTCTCATCTGTAGTTCATCACCTGTAGTTCATCACCTGTAGTTTCTCTCCTGCAGCTCCTCACCTGTAGTTCATCACCTGCAGTTTCTCTACTGCAGCTCCTCACCTGTAGCTCTCACCTGTAGTTCATCACCTGTAGTTCATCACCTGCAGTTTCTCTCCTGCAGCTCCTCACCTGTAGCTCTCACCTGTAGTTCATCACCTGTAGTTTCTCTCCTGCAGCTTCTCACCTGCAGCTCCTCACCTGCAGCTCCTCATCTGCAGCTCCTCACCTGCAGCTTCTCACCTGCAGCTCCTCACCTGCAGCAGATGTTGGAAGGTGTTAAATCCTCTTAGTGTCTCCTCCACCATCCAAATGGACATGAGCTCTGCAGCAGGTACATAACAGTAAAACTGTAAAGGGTCCAGAAACATCCTCACCTGGACCAGGTTGGTGCTGAAGGCCTCCAGGTTAACATTGTTAGCATCGTTAGCCGCAGACTAGCATTAGCATCTTCTTGTTGAAACATACTCACCTCTCCCTGGCGTTTCATAAATAAGCACAGACTAATTATCTGCACTGTACTTCTTTTTTTACTTTTACTGTTTTCATTTAGTTCTCATTGTAACCTATTTATTTATTATTTATGTACTTTGTATCCAGTGTTCAACACTTTGATCGACTGCTGTCGTCTTAATGGGGCTCTATAAATAAACTGGTCTTCAGAGTGGTGTGGAGGCAGAACCCCAGAGTCCTGTCTAAAAGGTTAGGTGGTGACCACGGCTAAGGTAGATCTTCCTGACCCAACCTGATCCTGCTGTGGTCATCGGCCAATCACAGGTCCCATTAAATGGAAGAATGTTTACTGTGATTGGCTGTGAGTAAAACTACATGAACGGTACTTTCCTCTCTGCTGGGTTGTGCCTGGTCCTGGTTCCACCCTGATCCTTCCTGTCCTCATCGTCCTCTGGTCTCGTTATAACAGGCCAATCCACTCTGGCTGTTTCCTGGAGCTGAGCTGAACCACTTTGTTTCATTAGATAATGTTAAATATAATAATATTAATGGGATAATTTAATGCTGTTTTCTTTATTTGATGCACTCTGACTGTGGCGGCTAATCTGGACGATTGTTTAAAATAGATTGGAAAATGAAAGAAGCCCAAAGAGCTAATCCTTCACGAGGTCAGCCAGAACAGGCACTCAGCTACTACGATAGTTACTCTATTACTTTTTACAGCATGCTGACAGCTGAGCTTCGCAGTCTGAAGGTTGATGGTTCAAATCTCTGCTGCGTCATAAATAGCAGCTGAGATGGCGCTCTTCTTATTTTCCCTGTTTGAGAGAAATGAGCTGAAATCAAAAACCTTCAATGCCATCACCATGGACGATGTCACTGCTGCGAGTAAACAGTTCGGTAGAGATAGTGTCAGGTTAGCATTATATTAAGGTAGTGTCAGGTTAGCATTATATTTGGCTAAGGTCAGTTTATCATAATGTTATGCTAAGGTCAGGTTAGCATTGTGTTAGGTTACGGTCAGGTTAGCATTATGTTAGGCTAAGGTCAGTTTATCATAATGTTATGCTAAGGTCAGGATAGCATTGTGTTAGGTTACGGTAAGGTTAGCATTATGTTAGGCTAAGGTCAGTTTATCATAATGTTATGCTAAGGTCAGGTTAGCATTGTGTTAGGTTATGGTTAGGTTAGCATTATGTTAGGCTAAGGTCAGTTTATCATAATGTTATGCTAAGGTCAGGTTAGCATTGTGTTAGGTTATGGTCAGGTTAGCATTATGTTAGGCTAAGGTCAGTTTATCATAATGTTATGCTAAGGTCAGGTTATCATTGTGTTAGGTTATGGTCAGGTTAGCATTATGTTAGGCTAAGGTCAGTTTATCATAATGTTATGCTAAGGTCAGGATAGCATTGTGTTAGGTTATGGTCAGGTTAGCATTATGTTAGGCTAAGGTCATGTTATCATAATGTTATGCTAAGGTCAGGTTAGCATTGTGTTAGGTTATGGTCAGGTTAGCATTATGTTAGGCTAAGGTCATGTTATCATAATGTTATGCTAAGGTCAGGTTAGCATTGTGTTAGGTTATGGTCAGGTTAGCATTATGTTAGGCTAAGGTCAGTTTATCATAATGTTATGCTAAGGTCAGGTTAGCATTGTGTTAGGTTATGGTCAGGTTAGCATTATGTTAGGCTAAGGTCAGTTTATCATAATGTTATGCTAAGGTCAGGTTAGCATTGTGTTAGGTTATGGTCAGGTTAGCATTATGTTAGGCTAAGGTCAGTTTATCATAATGTTATGCTAAGGTCAGGTTAGCATTGTGTTAGGTTATGGTCAGGTTAGCATTATGTTAGGCTAAGGTCATGTTATCATAATGTTATGCTAAGGTCAGGATAGCATTGTGTTAGGTTATGGTCAGGTTAGCATTATGTCGGGCTAAGGTCATGTTATCATAATGTTATGCTAAGGTCAGGTTAGCATTGTGTTAGGTTATGGTCAGGTTAGCATTATGTTAGGCTAAGGTCATGTTATCATAATGTTATGCTAAGGTCAGGTTAGCATTGTGTTAGGTTATGGTCAGGTTAGCATTATGTTAGGCTAAGGTCAGTTTATCATAATGTTATGCTAAGGTCAGGTTATCATTGTGTTAGGTTATGGTCAGGTTAGCATTATGTCAGGCTAAGGTCATGTTATCACAATGTTATGCTAAGGTCAGGTTAGCATTGTGTTAGGTTATGGTCAGGTTAGCATTATGTTAGGCTAAGGTCATGTTATCATAATGTTATGCTAAGGTCAGGTTAGCATTGTGTTAGGTTATGGTCAGGTTAGCATTATGTTAGGCTAAGGTCATGTTATCATAATGTTATGCTAAGGTCAGGTTAGCATTGTGTTAGGTTATGGTCAGGTTAGCATTATGTCGGGCTAAGGTCATGTTATCATAATGTTATGCTAAGGTCAGGTTATCATTGTGTTAGGTTATGGTCAGGTTAGCATTATGTTAGGCTAAGGTCATGTTATCATAATGTTATGCTAAGGTCAGGTTAGCATTGTGTTAGGTTATGGTCAGGTTAGCATTATGTTAGGCTAAGGTCATGTTATCATAATGTTATGCTAAGGTCAGGTTAGCATTGTGTTAGGTTATGGTCAGGTTAGCATTATGTTAGGCTAAGGTCATGTTATCATAATGTTATGCTAAGGTCAGGTTAGCATTGTGTTAGGTTATGGTCAGGTTAGCATTATGTTAGGCTAAGGTCAGTTTATCATAATGTTATGCTAAGGTCAGGTTAGCATTGTGTTAGGTTATGGTCAGGTTAGCATTATGTCAGGCTAAGGTCATGTTATCACAATGTTATGCTAAGGTCAGGTTAGCATTGTGTTAGGTTATGGTCAGGTTAGCATTATGTTAGGCTAAGGTCATGTTATCATAATGTTATGCTAAGGTCAGGTTAGCATTGTGTTAGGTTATGGTCAGGTTAGCATTATGTTAGGCTAAGGTCATGTTATCATAATGTTATGCTAAGGTCAGGTTAGCATTGTGTTAGGTTATGGTCAGGTTAGCATTATGTCGGGCTAAGGTCATGTTATCATAATGTTATGCTAAGGTCAGGTTAGCATTGTGTTAGGTTATGGTCAGGTTAGCATTATGTTAGGCTAAGGTCATGTTATCATAATGTTATGCTAAGGTCAGGTTAGCATTGTGTTAGGTTATGGTCAGGTTAGCATTATGTTAGGCTAAGGTCATGTTATCATAATGTTATGCTAAGGTCAGGTTAGCATTGTGTTAGGTTATGGTCAGGTTAGCATTATGTTAGGCTAAGGTCAGTTTATCATAATGTTAGGTTAAGGTCAGGTTATCATTATATGTCAAGTTAGCCTTATGTTAGGCTTGTGTAAGGTTAGCATTGTTTTGAGCTTGTTTATTTACTTTAGTTGAGCTCTTTCCGGCGGCATGGTGGTGTAGTGGTTAGCACTGTCGCCTCACAGCAAGAAGGTACCGGGTTTGAATCCCGGCCCGGGGCCTTTCTGTGTGGAGTTTGCATGTTCTCCTCATGTCTGTGTGGGTTCTCTCTGGTACTCCGGCTTCCTCCCACCATCCAAAAACATGCATGGGGATTAGGTTAACTGGTTAATTTAAATTGACCGTGAGTGTGAGTGGTTGTATGTGCCCTGCGATGAGGTGGCAACTTGTCCAGGGTGTACCCTGTCTTTCACCCTAAGACAGCTGGGATAGACTCCAGCCCCCCCCCGCGACCCTATGAGGATAAGCAGTAGATAATGGATGGATGGAGCTCTTTCCTTAAAGCTCACAGTTTTACTGTTGTTGTGTTGTTGAAAAGTCGTCTGGTGACATTTGACAGATTTATCGGAGTCCTTTAATTCGTTGGTTTCTCTGACATTTTGGTTGAAACACTGTTAACCAGTGAATCAGTAAAATAATCCTGTTGAGTCCTGAAAGTGTCCTGCAGGTTTATTCCTGTTTCTAGTGGCTTATTTACTGGACTAACCAGCAGAGTTAAGCCCTCAGAACAAGAACGCACTGCATAATAATGAAAATAATGGATAAAAACACTTTAATCTGCCTCTTAATGTAGCCACAGCCGCCTAATCCACATCTTATTTGTCCTGTTTTTCAGTGGGATGAGATGGTGTTTAATCGACTTTGGGAGAATTAGTCATTCCTTATTACCATCGTGGTTTTTACGGGACTTTCCTGGAAAATCCTATTCAACACACATTTTAATTTCATTTCAGCAGCTCAATCATGTTGAGGGCAATGTAAATAATCCAATAACAATAATCATGGTTTCTTCTCCTAAAATAGACCAGCGGCCGGATGATTCACTCTCCTTTATTGGTTTTTGTAAAATGTCATCATGACCCCAATTACTCAGAATATTTCTTGTGTAATCTGACAAACAGCCAAAGCTTCTGCTTCCACCAGTTTAGAGGTTAAATATTCTCCTAATCCACAGTATTATTATTATTATTGTTATTATTATTAATTATTGTTGTTATATTATTATTATTGTTGTTATTATTATTATTATTATTATTATTATTATTGTCTTTATATCCTCTGAAATGGCCATTTTCTAAATCAGCATGTTAATGTCTCCACACTAAAATTAATGCCTCGTATTAAACTAAATATTTAGTGTTTAAATATTGTCAGCTAATATTTACAGAAACCACCTGCATCACCAGTTAAACCAGTTTAACATTTAACATGTTTAACATGTACAGTGTATTTCTCCTGTTTTTCTACTTGTTCATATTTTCTTATTTTTTTTTATTATTGTCTGTTGCTCCTGTTAGTGGAAGTAAAACAAATGGCCTAATATTATCTTATCGTATCCCATAATAATGTGGTCTATCTCGTGGTATGTGTTTTTCTTGCGTGCCTGCAGACTGCAGATGATGATAATAACCAGTCTTAGTCCAGATGTTTTCTAATCCACGTCTTACCAGAGCAAAGCTGCATCTTCTATCAATTATTATCCAAACATACTGAATTATGTCCACAGAAATCTCTCAAATCATCCCTAATAATCCTCCTGATGGATCACATGACCCAGATACACCAGTCACGTGACCATGTCTCATCCACACCTTCATACATGAAGTCTCTGATAAAAGAAACCCTATATATCTATATAAACCCTATATAGACACACAAATTTAGCAGAACTAAAACTATAACACAGTTTATTTTCAGGTGAATATATTTTATTTTTGTTGCTGAAAATATATATTTAACACATCACTTTTTGTTGTGTCATAAGTTTAGGTATGTCTATTATGTGACACTTGATTATCATTATTATCACTTTTTTTTTTAGAAATGTTGTTGTTGTTGTTTTGATTCGTGTCTGTCAGGATGAAAATCTGCAGGACGATCAGGATCAGCTTTTGTTCTGTGATGAAGATCAAGATTACAGCCATTAACGTCCATTAAGTGATAATACAGAGATTTAGAGAGCAAATGGCAGGAGGAGCAGGAGGAGGACGAGGGGGGAGAAGAATGAATGTTTTGTCTTTCTTCTTCTTCTTCATAATAATAATAATACTAATAATAATAATAATAATAAACTTTTATTTTCAAAAAACAGATTTTCTTGCGCTCTCAGCCACGTCACCACCGCCATTCAGCCTGACGTCATTAGACGGCGCCATACATAGTACGGTTTAGTAGAATTTAGTGGAGTTTAGCAGAGTCCAGTGGAGTCCAGTAGAGACTGGGCGGAGATCGGACGGAGTGAGGGGTTCGTTTAACGTAGCTGCTGACAGTTCGGCTCGGTATGGAGACATGGTGACGATTTGTTCCGGAACAGGAGCTGCTGTTTGTCCGGCGGTCTGTTAGCATGTGGCTAGTTTAGCACCTTCAGTTTAACCGGCTAACAGGTTAACGTCATCTGAACAGTTGGCTTTACTAGACTCTTTTTGATTCACACAAACAGTGTGAGTGTGTTTATATCAGGTTAAATTAGCAGCTGCCTCTTAAAGGACTAAACAGAGAAACTTAGTATGGTTCCTCACCAAACTCCAGTCAAATATCTGATGATTTAATGCCAGCTTTCGTGCAGAGTAACATTATTCTTCATATCCTTTCACCAGTTATAGATTTTGTTTTACTTTTATTTATTTATTGAGCCACAGATTTTAATGACAGGAATGCCGCCATCTGGCTGCTAACTTGTTTATCAGGTTTCCAGTTTGCTTTCATGAAACAATACTACTGAAGAGTTGTTCCTCCCTCGTCACGTGTGAACTAGTGTGTGTGTGTGTGTGTGTGTGTGTGTGTGTGGGGGGGGCTCCTTATTAACTAGATCTTTATGTATTTCCAGTAATCCAGCAGGTGATGTGTTTCTTCCTCTCAGACACTTGCAGCTCCTCACAGAATGAGTTGTGATGAAGAGACCAAGGCTGGCTGGACTGTTGCTCAGTGTGAGCTGTCTGCTCGCCTACCTCATGTTTGTCAAGCGTCACTTCACCGTCACAAAGCCAGAGGCTCACCAACTGCCTCCCTACCACCGGCCTGACTCGGACCAGCTTCCAGCTGCTGGACGGCGCTTCCAGTATGGAATCATGTTTGATGCTGGGAGCACTGGGACCAGGGTCCACATCTTCAAATTCCAGCTGGAGAACAACGGTACAGTGGAAGAGCACCTATGGTGATTCTCCATCAAACTCCATTCAAATATCTGCCAATTTACCAGTAAAAAATGCGAAAAATGTCAGAAAAATATCCTGAAATGATCCTAAAGTTACCAAAAAAATCACAAAATAATTAGTAAATACTAACAGGACGTTGATGTTGTGCTCCCACACCAAAGTCCATTCACATATTCTTGATTTAATTCCATATCAGAGTTCAGTCATGAATGCTGCAACACTCTGTAAGACTTGTAGTTGTCCTCTTGTCTTAGGTCTTAATAGTTTTTTTTCTGTTAGTGTTTTTGGAGCTGATTGATTAATATTTTCATCAGATGCTGATATTTTGAGCAGAGGCTGATGTGAAACAGGATATCAGGAAGTTAAAACTCACTGGTCGATGCTGAATGGATTCATATGGATCCTTTCAGATTAAACTGTTAATGTTTGTAAAGCAGGCCTCACTGAACTGCTTTCAGAGTATTTAAAATGCCAAAACATTAATTACCAGCAGACAAGAGGAGCTTTCAGCTGGCTGCCAGAGTCAAAATGGACACAAACTCATTAGTGCGTTTTAGAGGTTTTTGGTTTATTAGGCTTAGAGAAAGTTTCCTGCAGAGCTCGGCCAAATGCCTTCATTATCGCATTGAAGCGCTAAGCTAAATCACCAGGCTGAGTGCTGTTTTGGCTCCTTTGTTAGCATCAGAGCTAACCGGACTAATGGCAGCACCTGTTAGTTATACAGAGAGGGATTGTCATTAAGAGCTTAATGACAGCTCAGATGTAGGCACTGCTCCAGGGTCAGGCAGTTAAACTCTGTCAGGACTTATTGCCTTTCTTTCATTGTTGCAGACACAAACTGAGCTCTTTGTTTTGTCTCCATGCTGAAGTTCACAGATGTGTGTTTGTCTTTTCCCCTGCAGAGGCTCCAAAACTGGCCCACGAGACGTTCAGGGCCATCAAACCTGGACTGTCTGCGTACGCCGATGATCCGCAGAAGGTCCGTACTGTGGCTGCGACAAAAGACTGGATGAGATAAGAGGCAGCAGAACATCTCAGTAGAGCTGAAACAGTTAGCTAGTTCATTATTATCAGTTAGTCCATCGGCAAGAAATGACCATTATGAGTAAAATATGTGAGAAAATGTGTCTGTAAACATGGGAAATGTCTCAACACCATTGACTACTACTGAAAAATCCATTAAAAAAAATCATAAAAATTCATCTCCCAGAATTATCAAAATATGCAGAGTACCAAAATATCAAAACAGATAGTAAATATGTGGGAATATGTTACAAATGTGCTTTTTATTATTTATTTTTTTTCGCTAAATGTCACTAACGTGTCTCTGTCTCCTGACGGTCTCGTCCCGTCTGTCCAGTGTGCAGCAGGACTCCTGGCGCTTCTGGACTTGGCCAAGTCCAGCATTCCGTCCTCCACCTGGACTCTGACCCCTGTGGTCCTGAAGGCCACCGCCGGCCTCCGCCTGCTGCCTGGAGAGAAAGCCGAGCAGCTGCTGGATGAGGTGACACAGTGCTCAAAAATATAAGACTAGATTAATTATGTAGAAATATTTATATCGAATATAATTAGATATATTATATAATATTAAATATTAATAATAATAGTAATAATAAGTAATTAATAATAAGGCCCTGAAACATGCACTGTTTGTCTTTTTAACACAAGAAAACAGGAGTCAGCAAAAAAACATTGCAACTGAACATGAACAACAGATTTAGCCCGTTGAAACTGAAATTTGGAAAGTATGAAACTTATTTACGATACATTTTTGTGAGTCGTTATCTCTAAATGAGCAAAAATTGTCCATAAAATGAAAACTATATACAGGAGTTTTTACCACAGGAAACAAAGAGGCTGCTTCCAGGAGAGGAATGAATGAAATTATATATAGAAATATTTTTTTCAAATAGCACCAACTGTTAGGTAATTATCCAAAGTGTGCATGTGACACTTCAGGTGTTAAAAGGTTAAATATTGATCATATTAGAATATTGAATAACACTTTTAAACACATTAAGATGAAACTAGAACGATGACGTTCAGCCAAGTAATGCTAAGTGGCTAACACTTCCTGTCCAGGTGAGGAAGCTGTTTGCAGAGTCTCCCTTCCTGTCCAGAGACGACAGCGTGTCCATCATGGACGGCACTGATGAAGGTATGAAATACATATTATATCATAATACTGTCTTCTCTACCCTTCCCTAACCCTATCCATTTATCATCCATCCATCTATCTATCTATCTATCTATCTATCTATCTATCCATCCATCTATCTATCTATATATATATATATATATATATATATATATATATATATATAGATATATGTGTGTGTGTGTGTGTGTGTGCATGTGCAGCTCTGGTGCTTTTCATGCTCTGTATGGACACAAAGCTCTCCCACTTATAATCCAATCCTTTTTAAAGTAGTTCATACAAGCAATTATGTCCATGAGGGATAATGTCATGTCCCAGTTAATCTTGAAGAGGGGAGGGAGGACGATTATCTGCTGATTCCTGAGGCTCAAATGTTTTCTCCTTGCCTCTGAGTGGGATCAGCTCGTTAGGCCCACTTTTAATGATTACTGAATTAATGTCTTTATCCAGCTCTACTTTGCCTCTAATGGACCTGCTGCCTGTTGGACTCCTCCTGGTTCTGCTGGTCCTGGTTTAGATTAGGACCAGGAGACTTATTGTTAATGCAGGGTGCTAAGTGCCGCCGTGTAGCTCTCTGACCTAAAGCTAAAGGCTCTCTGCGTTGTTTGTTGTGTCTTCTTCCACTTTAACATTAAAGCTGGTCGGACTGTCCTTATGCAGGGGTCAAAGGTCGCTGGTAAAAAGCTCTAATGCTCTCTGCTAATGTCGTCTTTGAGCTGCCCTCCATCAGGATGCCTCCCTTCAGATCTGAGCTGTGTCAGTGCTGGTCCATCAGCTGCTCAATGACAACTATTGATAAGAACTATTGAGAAGAGCTGTTATTATATTAATATTGTGTACTCTATTGATAAGTATTGATATTTATTGTAAAGATTCATGCTGATGAAGCTTCTTTGAATTGATATCTTATTGACTAAACTCTGTTTTCTCTGTTCAGGGATTTCTGCCTGGATCACTGTTAACTTCCTGACTGGTGAGAATAAAACACTGTAATAATTAAAATAAACACAGGACTGGTCTTAATACATACCATGAACTGATCATCTCATCAGTATAAACATGTGAACAATAACAGGAAGTGAGCAGATTAATTCTTCCTGTTATATTCCAGGTGGTCTTCACAATCAGGACTCTCCCACTGTGGGCATGTTGGATCTGGGAGGAGGGTCGACTCAGATCACCTTCAGCCCTCAGGAAGAGGTGAGTGGTCCTGGTCCTGGTCCTGGTCCTGGTGTCTCTGTGGATCAATGAGTATTTATCTGTGCAGAAAACCATCCAGATGTCTCCCATCGACTTCATCAGGTCCTTCCAGATGTTCAACCACACACACACAGTCTACACACACAGGTACGCACACACACACTGATGACGTAATGAAGGAGAGAACATTATTATTATTATTATTATCACTATCATGTCTGGGGATAGTATCTTCCTTCCTTTTCTCCTAAGAGTGTACTGTTCGTGAAATAAAATATTCCAAATCTCTTAGTCATTTTATTACAGTTTTTCTCGATCGTTTACACCCATTTTCTGAAAGCATGCCTCATATTCTCAGAACTCTACATGCACACACATTGGGCAAAGCCCCTCAATTTTCCTGCAAAATGAAAACTTTACATTGTGTTTGGGTCTGGTCGCAGCACCTCATCCACCTCAGAGGTAATGTTAAATATCACCTAGCGAATGAAAAGCATCGACTGCTGCATCGCTACATGTGTTTTCCATAGTGTGGAGAAGGGGTATACATGCTTGTGGATGTTAGTCATACACTTTCCATCTCCAGGCAGAAAAAAGTTCTTAATAGGATCGAGGAACGGAGAATATGGAGGCAGATAAACAACTGAAAAGTGTGGGTGGGCAGTGAACCAGTTACAAACCAGAGCAGCTCGCTGGAAACGTACCTGAGCTGCTCTGGGCCGTCCGTCTCACCTGGTGGAATGAGTGTGTTGTGTAGGGATGTGATCAGATGGACGGTGACACCCTGTAGACCTTCATCCTCAGATGATTTCTGTGCAGGACCCGGTCCAGTGCTGATAAGCTCACCCGATCAATATTTTGAAATATCTCATTGTTTTCTATTATTTTCTTTGTATTTGCCGTAATGTTATGGCATTATTTTCTAGGGCCATATTCATGATTTCACTTTCCTGTTCAGGAGACGTTGTCGACCACCTTGTGTTGGTAATCTTTCAGTTCTGCAATACAAATAGTAAAATACTGTAAACACTGTAGGAATATGTTTCCTAATGTCATACATACTCTACTTGTATCACACTTTATTTTTACAGTGTTATAGAACAGGCCGCAGGAAATATTGTACTACTGTACTCATCGAGTACTGTATTGATATGCAGTACTGTAAGTTTCCAGTGAGAGTATAGATTTCTTACCTATCCTCATGTCTTAAAGTCCAGATGATGGATGCTACAGTGTACCTGCTCAAATTTGGCTTTACTCTTTGCACAGCCTCCCTCATTGTTAGACCATAAAGTGGCTCAGATCTCATCAGAGATGATGGTCCTTGGCTTTCCTCTTCCTCTTCCTCTCATTCCTCAGGCTCTGCCTCTGATTCCAATGTTGGCATTCATTACTCCAAAACAGAAACACTCATTTGTTGGCCTGTTAGCTAAAGCTCTGATTGCTCAATGTAAAACTATGTGACAGGTGTTTGCACATGTGATGAGTCAGTGTGCATAGTAGGGAAAATAATTTTAGGATTTTGACTGACAGTGTGTTCTTTGTGAAAACGACATTTTCTTCATGAAGATAATACCAAATGCAGAGAATTCTGTGTTGTGTGTTAGAACTGAAATTTGAGAGTAAAGCAGGAACTGTAGTCCAGCAGATTTGGTTCAGGCGGTTGGTGCATGAGTCATGAGTTGTGGTCATTGTGTATAAAGTACCAGTTTTTGTGTGTAAACAATTGAGAAAAATTGTATTAGTGAAGTATTTTAGAAAAAATATGAGATTAATGTCTGATTAGTTGTTTACTAATTGTAAAAATATTTAGAATATTATTATTATATGTCAGAAAAGTTTTTGTTAGAATAATGATTGTGAAGTATTTCTGTTGTGTTGGTGTGGCTGAACTGTTGATCGATCACTAATCTATAAGTAACAATCGTTCCTGTCTGCAGTTATCTGGGTCTTGGGCTGATGTCGGCTCGTCTCTCCGTCCTCGGAGGTCTGGACGCCGCTTCTCGTACGTCCACATAAATAAGCCATTATCTAATCTTTAATAACAGGAGATTAATTCCTGCTGCCAGCTGCTGCTGAGGTTTAACTGCTGGAAGAAGAAGATCAACTAGAGCAGTAGGTCATCCAGAGCAGCAGCAGCAGTTCTACCAGAGCTGAAGCAGTAGGTCTACCAGAGCAGCAGCAGTAGATCTACCAGAGCTGAAGCAGCAGGTCATCCAGAGCAGCAGCAGCAGTTCTACCAGAGCTGAAGCAGTAGGTCTACCAGAGCAGCAACAGCAGGTCATCCAGAGCAGTAGCAGCAGGTCATCCAGAGCAGCAGCAGTAGATCTACTAGAGCTGAAGCAGCAGGTCATCCAGAGCAGCAGCAGCAGTTCTACCAGAGCTGAAGCAGTAGGTCTACCAGAGCAGCAGCAGCAGGTCATCCAGAGCAGCAGCAGCAGTTCTACCAGAGCTGAAGCAGTAGGTCTACCAGAGCAGCAACAGCAGGTCATCCAGAGCAGTAGCAGCAGGTCATCAAGAGCAGCAGCAGTAGATCTACCAGAGCTGAAGCAGCAGGTCATCCAGAGCAGCAGCAGCAGGTCATCCAGAGCAGCAACAGCAGGTCATCCAGAGCAGCAGCAGTAGATCTACCAGAGCAGCAGCAGCAGGTCATCCAGAGCAGCAGCAGCAGGTCATCCAGAGCAGCAGCAGCAGGTCATCCAGAGCAGCAACAGCAGGTCATCCAGAGCAGCAGCAGTAATTTCACCAGAGCAGTAGCAGCAGTTCTACCAGAGCTGAAGCAGTAGGTCTACCAGAGCAGCAACAGCAGGTCATCCAGAGCAGCAGCAGTAGATCTACCAGAGCAGCAGCAGCAGGTCATCCAGAGCAGCAGCAGTAGATCTACCAGAGCAGCAACAGCAGGTCATCCAGAGCAGCAGCAGTAGATCTACCAGAGCAGCAGCAACAGGTCATCCAGAGCAGCAACAGCAGGTCATCCAGAGCAGCAGCAGTAGATCTACCAGAGCAGCAGCAGCAGGTCATCCAGAGCAGCAGCAGTAGATCTACCAGAGCAGCAACAGCAGGTCATCCAGAGCAGCAGCAGTAGATCTACCAGAGCAGCAGCAACAGGTCATCCAGAGCAGCAGCAGCAGGTCATCCAGAGCAGTAGCAGCAGTTCTACCAGAGCAGTAGCAGCAGGTCATCCAGAGCAGCAGCAGTAGATCTACCAGAGCAGCAGCAGCAGGTCATCCAGAGCAGCAGCAGTAGATCTACCAGAGCAGTAGCAGCAGGTCATCCAGAGCAGCAACAGCAGGTCATCCAGAGCAGCAACAGCAGGTCATCCAGAGCAGCAGCAGGTCATCCAGAGCAGCAACAGCAGGTCATCCAGAGCAGCAGCAGCAGTAGATCTACCAGAGCAGCAGCAGCAGGTCATCCAGAGCAGCAGCAGTAGATCTACCAGAGCAGTAGCAGCAGGTCATCCAGAGCAGTAGCAGCAGGTCATCCAGAGCAGCAGCAGCAGGTCATCCAGAGCAGCAGCAGGTCATCCAGAGCAGCAACAGCAGGTCATCCAGAGCAGCAGCAGCAGTAGATCTACCAGAGCAGCAGCAGCAGGTCATCCAGAGCAGCAGCAGTAGATCTACCAGAGCAGTAGCAGCAGGTCATCCAGAGCAGCAGCAGTAGATCTACCAGAGCAGTAGCAGCAGGTCATCCAGAGCAGTAGCAGTAGATCTACCAGAGCAGCAGCAGCAGGTCATCCAGAGCAGCAGCAGTAGATCTACCAGAGCAGCAGCAGCAGGTCATCCAGAGCAGCAGCAGTAGATCTACCAGAGCAGTAGCAGCAGGTCATCCAGAGCAGCAGCAGTAGATCTACCAGAGCAGTAGCAGCAGGTCATCCAGAGCAGTAGCAGTAGATCTACCAGAGCAGCAGCAGCAGGTCATCCAGAGCAGCAGCAGTAGATCTACCAGAGCAGCAGCAGCAGGTCATCCAGAGCAGCAGCAGTAGATCTACCAGAGCAGTAGCAGCAGGTCATCCAGAGCAGTAGCAGCAGGTCATCCAGAGCAGTAGCAGCAGGTCATCCAGAGCAGCAGCAGTAGATCTACCAGAGCAGTAGCAGCAGGTCATCCAGAGCAGTAGCAGCAGGTCATCCAGAGCAGCAGCAGATCTACCAGAGCAGCAGCAGCAGGTCATCCAGAGCAGTAGCAGCAGCAGGTCATCCAGAGCAGTAGCAGCAGTAGATCTACCAGAGCAGTAGCAGCAGGTCATCCAGAGCAGTAGCAGCAGTAGATCTACCAGAGCAGTAGCAGCAGGTCATCCAGAGCAGTAGCAGCAGCAGGTCATCCAGAGCAGTAGCAGCAGTAGATCTACCAGAGCAGTAGCAGCAGGTCATCCAGAGCAGTAGCAGCAGTAGATCTACCAGAGCAGCAGCAGCAGCAGTAGATCTACCAGAGCAGCAGCAGCAGGTCATCCAGAGCAGTAGCAGCAGCAGGTCATCCAGAGCAGTAGCAGCAGTAGATCTACCAGAGCAGTAGCAGCAGTAGATCTACCAGAGCAGCAGCAGCAGGTCATCCAGAGCAGCAGCAGCAGCAGGTCATCCAGAGCAGTAGCAGCAGTAGATCTACCAGAGCAGTAGCAGCAGTAGATCTACCAGAGCAGTAGCAGCAGTAGATCTACCAGAGCAGCAGCAGCAGGTCATCCAGAGCAGCAGCAGCAGCAGGTCATCCAGAGCAGCAGCAGCAGGTCATCCAGAGCAGTAGCAGCAGTAGATCTACCAGAGCAGTAGCAGCAGGTCATCCAGAGCAGTAGCAGCAGCAGGTCATCCAGAGCAGTAGCAGCAGTAGATCTACCAGAGCAGTAGCAGCAGCAGGTCATCCAGAGCAGTAGCAGCAGTAGATCTACCAGAGCAGTAGCAGCAGGTCATCCAGAGCAGCAGCAGCAGTAGATCTACCAGAGCAGCAGCAGCAGGTCGTCCAGAGCAGCAGCAGCAGTAGATCTACCAGAGCAGCAGCAGCAGCAGCAGGTCATCCAGAGCAGCAGCAGCAGTAGATCTACCAGAGCAGTAGCAGCAGGTCATCCAGAGCAGTAGCAGCAGTAGATCTACCAGAGCAGTAGCAGCAGGTCATCCAGAGCAGTAGCAGCAGTAGATCTACCAGAGCAGTAGCAGCAGGTCATCCAGAGCAGCAGCAGCAGTAGATCTACCAGAGCAGTAGCAGCAGGTCATCCAGAGCAGCAGCAGCAGTAGATCTACCAGAGCAGCAGCAGCAGGTCGTCCAGAGCAGCAGTAGCAGCAGGTCATCCAGAGCAGCAGCAGCAGTAGATCTACCAGAGCAGTAGCAGCAGGTCATCCAGAGCAGCAGCAGTAGATCTACCAGAGCAGCAGCAGCAGGTCGTCCAGAGCAGCAGCAGCAGTAGATCTACCAGAGCAGCCATGTCTCTTCTCCAGTAGGCTCCAGCACAGACCTGGTCAGTCCCTGTCTGGCTCCAGACTCCTCAGGTGTGTGGGAACATGCTGAGGTGGTCTACACTGTGAGGGGTCAGAAGGCAGGTGAGCGTCTCATTGGCTGTCCTGGTTACCCATGATGCATCAGGAGTGTACAGGACCTCTGTGGTTGTGTTTCAGGGGAGTCTGTCTATGAGGCGTGTCGGACCAAAGTGGAGAAGGTTCTGTACAGGAAGGTGACGAGGACACCGGAGGCCGAGGACATGGACTTCTACGCCTTCTCCTACTACTACGACCGGGCTGTTGACCTGGGGCTCATCGGTAGGAGGCTAATGCTAATGCTAATAATGACAATGATGAAGTGGTGTTCAGGAGACTAATGGGTCTGTGGTCCTGGGCTGTGTTCAGAGGAGAAGGAGGGAGGAACCATCACAGTGGGCGACTACATGAGTGCAGCTAAAAGAGGTGAGAGGACGCCGCCTGGTGGACAAACTGCTGTACTGAGTGATCACAGGATAAATAACACCGTTATTAATATTAAGAATTATTAATGATCATAGGTCGTAATTATAACAGCAATAATAATATTATGCTGAATGTTAACAACAATAAGTATGATCAGAATATTGATTATCCTTTAGACTCATCCAGTGATGATGCTTGTCTAAATAATAAGTATTTTGTAATATATTAAATATTGAGGTATTAAAGATGTGGTCTGTCCCAGTCTGCAGTGGTCTGGCTCCCAGTCCTCAGCAGAGTCCCTTCCTCTGTCTGGACCTGGTCTACATCTCAGTCCTGCTGCAGGAGCTCGGGTTCCCCCCCCACAAACGCTTCAAGGTGAGGAGTATTTATTTTAATCTTATCACATAATTTCCTGACAGTGCTGAACCTGGTCTTCAGCAGACCCAGATCATAGCATCCCTTCCTCTGATGCTCCATCACTCTGAACAGGATCAATGTGGACTCATCAGACCACAGGACCTTCTTCCAGTCTTTGTGCCTCACTGATCAGTGGTTTTCTTCCAGCAGTTCAGTCTCAGTCCTCTGAAGAAATGATCTTTCCTTCACTACTGAACTCTCAGTTCATTTCATTTCTCTAAAGGTTGAAGTTCAGGACTTATTTCTGACCACATTTACATTTATAGACATTTATATTTATAGACATTTCTCAATATTTATAGAGACATATTACTAATACGTATAGACATTAATATTTATAGAGACATATAATACTAATAATCAGACATTTTATCTATAGTTACAGTCGTGGTCAAAAGTTTCCATCCACTTGTAAAGAACATAATGTCATGGAGTTTCCAGTTATTTCTATAACTCTGATTTTTCTCTGATAGACTGATTGGAACAGATACTTCTTTGTCACAAAAAACATTCATCAAGTTTGGTTCTTTTATGACTTTATTATGGGTCAACTGAAAATGTGACCAAATCTGCTGGGTGTACATAAATATACATACAGTAATGCTAATGTTTGGTTACATGTCTCTTGGTCATTTTCTCTTCAGTTAGGGTCTTTTTGTAGCCATCCACAAGCTTCTGGTTGAATCTTTGACCACTCCTCTTGACAGAATTGGTGCAGTTCAGTTAAATTTGTTGCTTTCTGACATGGACTTGTTTCTTCGGCATTGTCCACATGTCCTCAATGGGGTTTAAGTCAGGACTTTTCTGAAACCTTAATTCTAGCCTGATTTAGCCATTCCATTACCACTTTTGATGTGTGTTTGGGCTCATTGTCCTGAATACCCAACTGTGCCCAAGACCCAACCTTCAGGCTGATGATTTCAGGTTATCTTGAAGAATTTGAAGGTAATCCTCCTTCTTCATTATCTCATTTCCTCTCTGTAAAGCACCAGTTCCACAGCATAATACTACCACCACCGTGCTTGACGGTAGTCTTATCTTTGTCCATGTGATCAGCAGCAAACTTCATTGGAGCCTTAAGGTGCCTCTTTTGGATCAAGGGCTTCCTTCTTGTACGGCAGCCTCTCAGTCCATGGAGATGTAAAACAGGCTTGACTGTGGACACTGACACCTGTGTTCCAGCAGCTTCTAATTCTTGGCAGATCTGCTTTTTGGTGGTTCTCGGTTGACTCTTCACCCTCCTGACCAGTTTTCTCTCAGCAGCAGGTGATAGTTTGCATTTCCTTCCTGATCAGTGACAAACAGTGCCATGCACTTCATACTTACAAACTATTGTTTGCACTGTTGCTCTTGGGACCTGCAGCTGCTTTGAAATGGCTCCAAGTGACTTTCCTGACTTGTTCAAGTCAGTGATTGGCTTTTTCAGATCCGTGCTGAGCTCCTTTGACTTTCCCTTTGGAGCGTTTGTATCCAATGAGCCATATTTAAATGGCCTCAGAGTCAGCAAAGTCAGCAGCTGTAGTCACTCATGATCACTCACAAGAAGTTACGAGGCCATGCTATGAAGCTCATTCACACAACTTTGTAAGCCACCAAAGTTGCTCATTCATGTTGCTGTATGTTTATTTTTGACCCAGCAGATTTGGTCACATTTTCAGTTGACTCATAATAAAGTCATAAAAGATCCAAACTTCATGAATGCTTTTATGACAAAGAAGTATCTGTTCCAATCACTCTATCAGAGAAAAATCAGAGTTGTAGAAATAACTGGAAACTCAAGAGAGCCATGACATTATTTTCAAGTGATCTTCTTTACAAGTGGATGGAAACTTTTGACCACAACTGTATAGAAACATTTATTACTAATATTTATAGACATTTTATTTACATTTATTAATATTTATAGACATATTACTAATATTCAGACATTTTTATATTTATAGAAACATTTATTACTAATGTTTATAGACATTTTATTTGTATTTATAGAGACATTTACTACTAATAATTGACAGGGTCTAAAGTGGTCTTGTGCGTTTCAGCTGGCCCGGACCATCGACCAGGTGGAGACCAGCTGGGCTCTGGGAGCCACATTTCATTACATCGAGTCCCTGAAGAGACACTGAAACTTTTATTTTGAAAAACCTTGTAGCGAGGAGATCCTGGACTTCCTGACCCAGTATGACATCACATCCCTGCAGTATGACATCATGTGTGAGCGTCCAATCAGGCGCTCTGCTGCTCCTCAGACTGACCTCCAGTGTTGGACAGAAAACTGTTCCTGAACCAAGTGACCTCAAAGTACTTCTGGTACTGTAGTACTACTGTAGTACTGTACTCTTCTCCTGTACTATACTGTAGTATTGTAATACTGTAGTAACCCAGTACTGTACTGTAGTATTTGTGCTACTTAAAGATTTAAAATGTCATTGGTTGATGTTTTTTAAGTTATTATCAAAGTACTGCTCATAAATACATCAATAATGATAATATTGGGCGGCACGGTGGTGTAGTGGTTAGCACTGTCGCCTCACAGTAAGAAGGTACTGGGTTTGATTCCCGGCCCGGGGTCTTTCTGTGTGGAGTTTGCATGTTCTCCTCATGTCTGTGTGGGTTCTCTCTGGTACTCCGGCTTCCTCCCACCATCCAAAAACATGCATGGGGATTAGGTTAACTGGTTAATTTAAATTGACCGTAGGTGTGAATGTGAGTGTGAGTGGTTGTCTGTCTCTATGTGTCCTGTGATGAACTGGACACTTGTCCAGGGTGTACCCTGTCTTTCACCCTAAGACAGCTGGGATAGACTCCAGCCCCCCTGACCCTATGAGAGGATAAGAGGGAGAAGATGGATGATAATATTCTAGTAGTGTACTTTTTGAATAAGGACTAATTTGTAAGTACTTTTTTCATAATACTTTCTACTGTCATTATGAAGTATCATCAGTACTCTTACTGCAGTTAAGTATCAGAGTACTACTTCTACCTGCAGCAGTGTTTCCTCTCTTCTTTACATATTTAATAAATGAGCGCTATTCATGAAAAATAACCTGTGAGAAACAGGACTCTGCTTTAATCTCACAGAATATCACTTTGTTTTTCTGTAATCTCAGATTATATTTCATATACGGAGAAATAATTTAAATAAAACTGAGATAATCTGAGATTTAAATTGTAAATATGTTTACTTGATTTTAATCCCAGAGAATATTGGAGCTAATCTGTTCTAGTTGTCTTTTACGTCAATAATCTCAGTTACCACTTTAAGTTCATGAATTCTGGAATTATTATTATTATTATTATTGTTATAATATTCAGAGGTTGTATTTGATGTGGATCGTAAAGATCAATTATTAGAATTACAACAGAATGTTTTTCTGTTGACTCTTATTTTTTTTATTGACTCTGAATGTTACAAACTGTCAAAAATATTTATTCTTTTTTTACACATTTGACTGATTTCAAAAAGACTAAACAGTCAACACTGTCCTCTTGTCACATTTTATTTTGAAATTTTACGAACAAATATTAAAAAGAATCAAACCAATAAAATAAACACGTGAGATGTTTATTTTATTGTTGGTGATGTTTGATCTGTAGTACCAGTACTGCAGTAAAACCCCCAGAGGTACTGAGCAAACTGTTTATTCATGTAAACAGCTGACCTGTGACATCACAGCGAAGGTCTCCCAAAAACATCTGACAACAGGAAGTTTAGAACAGGAAGGGGTGGGGCCTCACAGGAAGGCGTCACACCACTCCTTCAGACACTGAGCACAGGATCCAGCCTGACGGCTGTTGGCTCCGCTGGCATCCTTCAGCCACTCCGAGAACATCTCCAGGTCCTTCTTCAGGAGCAGGAACTGACCCAGGACCACGTAGGCCTGGAGGTAACAGAGGAACATGAGAGAAACGTGGAGAACAAAAACTTAAAAAAAAAAACAAAAACAAAAAAAAAACTGTCAAACGTGCGCTTTCAAAAAATCAGATTTAAATCTGGTAAGTTGTGGAAAAAGTTGTGAAAAATAAAAGTACCTTATCTAAGCCCTGGCGCTCCAGTAGCGCTAGCGGCAGCAGTATTATCAATAGCAGCAGTAGCACTGGCAGTGCTTCAGGTACCTCGTCTAAGCCCTGCCGCTCCAGTGGCGCTAGCGGCAGCAGTATTATCAATAGCAGCAGTAGCACTGGCAGTGCTTCAGGTACCTCGTCTAAGCCCTGCCGCTCCAGTGGCGCTAGCGGCAGCAGTATTATCAGTAGCAGCAGTAGCACTGGCAGTGCTTCAGGTACCTCGTCTAAGCCCTGGCGCTCCAGTGGCGCTAGCGGCAGCAGTATTATCAATAGCAGCAGTAGCACTGGCAGTGCTTCAGGTACCTCGTCTAAGCCCTGGCGCTCCAGTAGCGCTAGCGGCAGCAGTATTATCAATAGCAGCAGTAGCACTGGCAGTGCTTCAGGTACCTCGTCTAAGCCCTGCCGCTCCAGTAGCGCTAGCGGCAGCAGTATTATCAATAGCAGCAGTAGCACTGGCAGTGCTTCAGGTACCTCGTCTAAGCCCTGGCGCTCCAGTGGCGCTAGCGGCAGCAGTATTATCAGTAGCAGCAGTAGCACTGGCAGTGCTTCAGGTACCTCGTCTAAGCCCTGGCGCTCCAGTAGCGCTAGCGGCAGCAGTATTATCAGTAGCAGCAGTAGCACTGGCAGTGCTTCAGGTACCTCGTCTAAGCCCTGGCGCTCCAGTAGCGCTAGCGGCAGCAGTATTATCAGTAGCAGCAGTAGCACTGGCAGTGCTTCAGGTACCTCGTCTAAGCCCTGGCGCTCCAGTAGCGCTAGCGGCAGCAGTATTATCAGTAGCAGCAGTAGCACTGGCAGTGCTTCAGGTACCTCGTCGAAGCCCTGCCGCTCCAGTGGCGCTAGCGGCAGCAGTATTATCAATAGCAGCAGTAGCACTGGCAGTGCTTCAGGTACCTCGTCTAAGCCCTGGCGCTCCAGTAGCGCTAGCGGCAGCAGTATTATCAATAGCAGCAGTAGCACTGGCAGTGCTTCAGGTACCTCGTCTAAGCCCTGGCGCTCCAGTAGCGCTAGCGGCAGCAGTTTTATCAGTAGCAGCAGTAGCACTGGCAGTGCTTCAGGTACCTCGTCTAAGCCCTGCCGCTCCAGTAGCGCTAGCGGCAGCAGTTTTATCAGTAGCAGCAGTAGCACTGGCAGTGCTTCAGGTACCTCGTCTAAGCCCTGCCGCTCCAGTGGCGCTAGCGGCAGCAGTATTATCAGTAGCAGCAGTAGCACTGGCAGTGCTTCAGGTACCTCATCGAAGCCCTGCTGCTCCAGTAGCGCTAGCGGCAGCAGTTTTATCAATAGCAGCAGTAGCACTGGCAGTGCTTCAGGTACCTCGTCTAAGCCCTGCTGCTCCAGTAGCGCTAGCGGCAGCAGTATTATCAATAGCAGCAGTAGCACTGGCAGTGCTTCAGGTACCTCGTCTAAGCCCTGCCGCTCCAGTAGCGCTAGCGGCAGCAGTATTATCAATAGCAGCAGTAGCACTGGCAGTGCTTCAGGTACCTCGTCGAAGCCCTGCCGCTCCAGTGGCGCTAGCGGCAGCAGTATTATCAATAGCAGCAGTAGCACTGGCAGTGCTTCAGGTACCTCGTCGAAGCCCTGCCGCTCCAGTGGCGCTAGCGGCAGCAGTATTATCAATAGCAGCAGTAGCACTGGCAGTGCTTCAGGTACCTCGTCTAAGCCCTGCCGCTCCAGTAGCGCTAGCGGCAGCAGTATTATCAGTAGCAGCAGTAGCACTGGCAGTGCTTCAGGTACCTCGTCTAAGCCCTGGCGCTCCAGTAGCGCTAGCGGCAGCAGTTTTATCAATAGCAGCAGTAGCACTGGCAGTGCTTCAGGTACCTTGTCGAAGCCCTGCTGTTCCAGCTTCTTGCCCAGAGTCTCTCCTATCCCAGACAGAGCCGTCACTGACTTTTCTCCCATCGGCTCTCCAACAAAGTCTCGATGCTTCTGAGACGTGGTCGACATTCTGAGAGAGAAAATCATAAGAAAATGATGTTAAAACTATATTAAAATGATATTAAAACACCAACAACAAGTCAGCTTTCAGTTTTGACTACAGATAAAAATTACCTGTTTAAATATGATCAAACTATTAACTATGAAAATAAAAAAACTGTTAGTGAAACAGCCCAAAGGGAAAAAGAAAAATTAACGACCATTAAAAGGTTCATTCTGTGACTCAGGATCAGATAATGTATAATATTAATATTTCATTAAAAAACCTGTGAAATAATTTAGTTCATTTAATAGTCTCAGTTCTAAAAGCAAAAACAAAATCATATAATTATTATTAAAATAACTGCTTATTAAATCTAAAATGTTTAAACAGTTAATACACAGTAATTTCAGATGCAGACATGGGGGAAGTATTCAGACCCTTTACTGCATTAAGAGTACTACTACCACACTGAGGTATACTACCACTAAGTACTACTACTGCTGCTACTATTACATTGAAAACGACTGAAGTTAAAGTATCAGTTTCTTTCCAGCACCGCCCAGACGTGTTCAGCTGCCTGACTGATCGATTGATCGACTTGTTTCAGACTGAATGGGGCTTTTATTTTGTAGTAAGATTCCTCCGTGTTTCCCTGAACTACAAAATAAAACTAATTAAAGAACAAACTGGAACACCTGCTGGAGAGTCCCAGTGAAACCAGACCAAGTTCAGACCAAGTCCAGATCAGGTCCAGGTCCAGACTACAGGTCAAGACTCAGAGACCTTTACCTGAAGGTGGACCGTGTTCACGTGCTGTAAGTTCAAGCGGGTTTGGATCGGAACCATTTAAACTTCAACTGAAACCACACAAAATTCACCTGAAACCACACGTGAGCGCTACCTGTAGCGGCCGGAAGCGGCAGGACTCACCTGAGACCTGGAGAACACCTGAAGCTTCACGAGGAACCACCACAGAAACTTTACTTCTGTCAGCTGAACTGGTGTGGAGGCCTTTTATTCTGAAACCCGGAAACACGAGCAGCGTTAACGGACGCTCTGAGGCTGACGTCAGGACGCAGGCAGTCAAAGATGTTTTGTAGTGAAGATGAGTCACTCACTAGGGAATCAACCAGCGTTTCCTCTCCTGGACTGAACAAGGGTTATTATGAGATGCTGAAGTCAAAATACTGTTTTATCTTCATTTATTATTAACTGAGTGAGAGTTTTTGGTTGTTATTGTTTTACTTATGCTTCCTTGGCCCCTTTGTTTTTCTTCTACTTTTTCATTATTATTATTATTATTGTTATTATTATTATTATCTTGTTTTCATTCTGCTCTCTGTACTCTAGTGTCTTGTCTATTTATATCCAGTCTATGGTAGTGTAATAATATGACACTCAGTAAGAAACTTACAGTCACACATATTTTATTTACAATGTATTGCTAACACTAAGTTTATTTGTTTTGGAAACATTGGAAACATTTTTGGAAACACCACCCTCTGTATTCAGTAGAATGGTTCAGTCCAGCTGCTCCATCAGACAGCCTGCAGAGAGCTAACTTTTCACACACAGAGTGGAGGAGGAGACGACAGGATGTCTCAAAAGTCAGGGAGGAAAAAAAAAGAAAAGAAAGTTCAGACAGCAGAAAGAAGTGAAGAGTGGACAGTTTGTCACCAGTTCTTTCATTGGTAAGGTGGGTCTGTTAGTGGTTCATGTGATGGAAAGTTTTGGAACATTAGCCTGTTAGCTAGTCCTAGCTTTGTCCAGAGTTTATAAGCTAGCTCACTTTTCTCTCCATATTAGCTCATATTTCTGAAGAAAACTGTTGTTTTTGTGAAACGTTTCTCTGCTCTTATTCATTCAGTTTGGAGGGTTACGATCAATCAGATCCTCCAGAAAATGACTCTGAACAGACACATGACGATCACG
Organism: Synanceia verrucosa; assembly: GCA_029721515.1. NCBI lineage: Eukaryota > Metazoa > Chordata > Actinopteri > Perciformes > Synanceiidae > Synanceia > Synanceia verrucosa. The sequence goes on from CM056562.1 coordinate 26,439,809, forward strand.
CTGATAAATCACACTGTAGTCTAGAGAAGCCAGGACATGATCACACCCAAATACCACCACATATGGTCAATGCTAATCAGCAGCTGAATATAAAGTAGCCATGTGGCTCTGGTTTGACAGAGATAATCAGTGCTCTTTATCAGGTCTCTTCTCTCAGTCTGTATGATCACTGCTACAGTTGATCCATCTGCCTGTTTATTGATCCTGCGGTTCATTCAGGGACAAGAAGAGAGCCTCTAACTAAGAACACAGAGAAATTAGAAAGATCTCCTCTATCAGCCTCAGTAACACAGGAAAAACCTCAGAGCTGCTGGAGGTTCCAGATGTGCTGAAGGTGGTGGAGGCTCCTTTCCAATGCTGGACCCTTCAGCAGCTCCAAGAGCAACTCTAGGAGTCTACAGGCTGATTTGCCAGTCATCATCATGGACCAGCAGGTCTGGCTGGTCCTGGATCACCTGAGAACTGATGGATCCTCAACATTTAAGAACAGCTGGTAGCAAAATTAATCTGGCTTCATTAGTTTGATTGGAAATATCAGATGGTCCTGGGGTTGAAATGATTTGAGGTATAATGTAGCTCCTGCTGCACAGGAGGCGTCTTCTGTTGCCATGGCAACGATTGCGTCCCATACCTGATCAAGGACCAGATCTGTTCAGAGACCTGGGGGGTAATTCCAGGTGGGAGGTTCTGAGTCTAATCCTGAACTCTGAACCTCTGGTTCCAGAACAGCTGATCTGTCTCTGAGTTACAATAAAAGCCCTCATCAATGGAGCCCTGATACCTCCATTCACCATGACAACCAGAGAGGAAAAAGACACCATCAATATGTTTTACGCCCGTAGAACTGGAGGTTCACTTCACTTAAATTGTAGCATACAAGTGAAAAGTGGTGGAGGGGTTTAGAATGAAATCTGATTATCATGTAGGTGTAATCCCACAGAGGAAAAACTGACCTGGATATAAAATAAAATAAGTATATTTAAAAATTGTTAATAAAATCATCATTCAAACAGGTGAGGTATATTTGGAGGTGTGGTGATCAGGCTCTTCCCAAAGCCCTTCTCCACCTCAGAGTCCTAGACCTCCAGCCAGAGGGCACTGTAGTCCTGCTGTGCTGTGAGGTGACTCAGCCTGTTATTAGACACATGTCACATATATATCGTTACGTACATAAAATTTGTCCTCTGCATTGAACCCATCCCCTCAGGGAGCTGTGGGCTGCCATGTGAGGTGCCCGGGCAGCTGGAGGTTTGGTGCCTTGCTCAAGGAGGCCCAGGAGGAGAAACTGGCACTTCTCCAGCCACCAGTCCACTGGCGACCCTCCGATTCCCAGCCCAAGTCACTACAGACTGAGCTACTGCCGCCCATTCAGTAAGATGTGATGGTGATAGTTATAACATGTTGAAAAGTTCATGAAAAAAAACAGTTTAGTATGTTGAAGAAAATGTCCAAAAAGTGCTCAGAGAGCCTTATTACAGTTTGGTGAGTGATGTCATGGTCACATGTTGAATGAAGTTGTTTACCTGATGTCTCCTCCCTCACCTGTCAGAAGCAGGTGAGCTCTCAGCCTGATGACGTCATCACTTCAGCCTCACAGGACAGCACCTCCACCTTGCCTTCATGTCTTCTCCAGCAGACTGAATGTGACTGAATGTGGTTAATAAATCTGGGTCGTTAAGAAACAGATGAATTATTTTCTTGTTTGGACTAAGCCCTCACTTTAGTTTAGTAATCCTCTGTGTGAAGGAAGGGTTAGGGTTAGGCTTAGCCTAATGGTAACCGTTTGGAGAGAGCGGAGAGGATGTCTCAGCTTCCCCTGGAGAAGAGAGCTAACAATATGACGAAAAAAGTTGTATAAACACGTCATCGTAACATCCAGAAAACCTGTGAACACATCACAGCAGTATGTTGAAAGAAGTGATATAAAAAGTCTTAATGTTGGACCTAATGTTGGAATGAATGTAGCTAAAACGTCACAGGATAATATAGTAGTATATAGTATAATGTAAATAGTAGTTTAGGCTGTTAAAATATGTCCTAAAAAGTCAGAACAATCAGAGGATGATAGAAGAAGAAGACAAACGCTCATTAAATAGTAGTCAAAATATCAAGAAAGGAATGTAAATGTGAATTAAAAAGCCATAGTTTCGATTTTCACGTCATCAATTGATGCCTTCACTGACTCCTCTTCCTGTAATCTGCTCTTTCCTGTCGCCTGATTGTCCTAATGGAGTCTCTGATAATCTGCTCTAATCTTGATTCTGCCTGGCAACCTGCTGTGAGGAGCCTTGTGATTGGTCCTTTGAGCAGCTGCTGCTGCTAAATATGAAAACTAGACCAAGTGTTCATGGTCAGTTCAGTGAAGTGAAGCAAAATGTAGATCTGACGGAGGACTGATGTCATCATGGTATATGAGCAGTATATATATATGTATACACACACATATATACGTATACGTATATATGTGTGTGTATACATATATATATATACACACATACATATATACGTATACGTATATATGTATGTGTGTATATATTTATATATATATATATAGTGAGAGAGAGAGAGTGTGTAGTTAATATTGTGTATATAGTACAATTAATATAGGAGTCATCAGTCATCATTAACGTCCTGAAGTGAGTTCAGACCAACCATCCTGCAGGGATCTGAAACCATGTTGACAAAGTTAGAAAAGCTGTGAACTTGTCCTTTAAAGGACCTCCATGTGTCATGTCCGTCCTCCTTGGTCCTAAATCTGTCTCTCTGATCTCATTAACTCTGTTGATCTGTTCAGCTGCTGCCATCCTCCTGCACACCATGAAAAACACTGTCAATGAAATACTACAAGATACAGTAAAATAACACAAGTTACTGCTTCACAGTGGAGAAACACATGTAGCACACTGTAAAACACCGAAGAAACACCTGAAGGCCTCTGTGGAGGTTTACAGTCATCCAGGTGTATCTTAAGAGTACAAAAGTCACCTGGACTTCTTCTTCTACTGCTGACTGGTAGAGTCCAGATATTTAACAAACCAAATCGAAACCTCCAGAACAGCAGGTCTAGTCAGGAGTCCTTGTCCCCCCTACCCTGATCTGAGCCATCCAGGTGAGCTGACTCAGCTGATTCTGGGGATGGAGCTCAGTACTGAGTTATAAGCGGCTGATAAATGATGTTGTAGTCCTCCTCCTCTGTTCACAGGTAGTTTTTCCAGCTTGACAGAAATGTCTTCTTCAACTCCTCTCTCAAAACATGTCCTCTCTGGATAAACCTGGACATTGCTGTCCTCAGGGGAGTGTCTTCAGGTGAACTGCTGAGTCTTGTCCTGAGGAGTTGTCTCTCCTGTGTTCAGTCATACTCTTGTAGAGCTCTTGTTTGGTCTCCACCAATGTACAAGTCACTGCATTCTTTATTGTACGGGACAGCAAACACTACTCTGTTTGTGTCCTGGTGTTTTGTCCTCTGGGTGGACCAGCTTCTGTCTCAGTGTGTTACCTGGTTAGAAGTGATGGGAATCTATATGTACCCCTAAGACTCTTCTGTAGACCCTCTATAGTCCCTCTATAGACCGTCTGTAGACCCTCTGTAGACACTCTATAGTCCCTCTGTAGACCCTCTGTAGACACTCTGTAGTCCCTCTATAGACCCTCTGTAGACCCTCTATAGTCCCTCTGTAGACCCTCTGTAGACACTCTGTAGTCCCTCTATAGACCCTCTGTAGACCCTCTATAGTCCCTCTGTAGACCCTCTGTAGACACTCTATAGTCCCTCTATAGACCCTCTGTAGACCCTCTGTAGACACTCTATAGTCCCTCTGTAGACCCTCTGTAGACACTCTGTAGTCCCTCTGTAGACCCTCTGTAGACACTCTGTAGTCCCTCTGTAGACCCTCTGTAGACACTCTGTAGTCCCTCTGTAGACCCTCTGTAGACACTCTGTAGTCCCTCTGTAGACCCTCTATAGTCCCTCTGTAGACCCTCTGTAGACACTCTATAGTCCCTCTATAGACCCTCTGTAGACCCTCTGTAGACACTCTATAGTCCCTCTGTAGACCCTCTGTAGACACTCTGTAGTCCCTCTGTAGACCCTCTATAGTCCCTCTGTAGACCCTCTGTAGACCCTCTATAGTCCCTCTGTAGACCCTCTATAGTCCCTCTATAGACCCTCTGTAGACCCTCTGTAGACACTCTATAGTCCCTCTGTAGACCCTCTGTAGACACTCTGTAGTCCCTCTGTAGACCCTCTGTAGACCCTCTATAGTCCCTCTGTAGACACTCTATAGTCCCTCTATAGACCCTCTGTAGACACTCTGTAGACACTCTATAGTCCCTCTGTAGACCCTCTGTAGACACTCTGTAGTCCCTCTGTAGACCCTCAGTAGACCCTCTATATTCCCTCTATAGACCCTCTGTAGACCCTCTATAGTCCCTCTATAGACCCTCTGTAGACCCTCTGTAGACACTCTATAGTCCCTCTGTAGACCCTCTGTAGACACTCTGTAGTCCCTCTATAGACCCTCTGTAGACCCTCTATAGACCCTCTGTAGACCCTCTATAGTCCCTCTGTAGACCCTCTGTAGACACTCTGTAGTCCCTCTGTAGACCCTCAGTAGACCCTCTATATTCCCTCTATAGACCCTCTGTAGACCCTCTATAGTCCCTCTGTAGACCCTCTGTAGACACTCTGTAGTCCCTCTGTAGACCCTCAGTAGACCCTCTATATTCCCTCTATAGACCCTCTGTAGACCCTCTATAGTCCCTCTGTAGACCCTCTGTAGACACTCTGTAGTCCCTCTATAGACCCTCTGTAGACACTCTGTAGTCCCTCTATAGACCCTCAGTAGACCCTCTATATTCCCTCTATAGTCCCTCTGTAGACCCTCTGTAGACACTCTGTAGTCCCTCTGTAGACCCTCTGTAGACACTCTGTAGTCCCTCTGTAGTCCCTCTGTAGACCCTCTGTAGTCCCTCTATAGACCCTCTGTAGACACTCTGTAGTCCCTCTGTAGACCCTCTGTAGACTCTCTGTAGACACTCTATAGACCCTCTGTAGACACTCTATAGACCCTCTGTAGACCCTCTATAGTCCCTCTGTAGACTCTCTGTAGACACTCTATAGACCCTCTGTAGACCCTCTATAGTCCCTCTGCAGACCCTCTGTAGACACTCTGTAGTCCCTCTGTAGACTGTAGACACTCTAGAGACCCTCTGTAGACCCTCTGTAGACACTCTGTAGACCCTCTGTAGACTCTCTGTAGACACTCTGTAGTCCCTCCATAGACCCTCTGTAGACACTCTATAGTCCCTCCGTAGACTCTCTGTAGACACTCTATAGACCCTCTGTAGACCCTCTATAGTCCCTCTGTACACACTCTATAGTCCCTCTGTAGACTCTCTGTAGACACTCTATAGACCCTCTGTAGACCCTCTATAGTCCCTCTGTAGACACTCTATAGTCCCTCTGTAGACTCTCTGTAGACACTCTATAGACCCTCTGTAGACCCTCTATAGTCCCTCTATAGACCCTCTGTAGACCCTCTCTAGTCCCTCTGTAGACACTCTATAGTCCCTCTGTAGACCCTCTGTAGACACTCTGTAGACCCTCTGTAGACTCTCTGTAGACACTCTGTAGTCCCTCCATAGACCCTCTGTAGACACTCTATAGTCCCTCTGTAGACACTCTATAGTCCCTCTGTAGACACTCTATAGGCCCTCTATAGACCCTCTGTAGACACTCTATAGACACACTATAGTCCCTCTGTAGACACTCTATAGTCCCTCTGTAGACCCTCTGTAGACACTCTATAGTCCCTCTGTAGACCTTCTGTAGAAACTCTATAGACCCTCTGTAGACTCTCTGTAGACACTCTATAGTCTCTCTGTAGACCTTCTGTAGACACTCTATAGACCCTCTGTAGACCCTCTATAGTCCCTCTGTAGACACTCTACAGACCCTCTGTAGACACTCTGTAGTCCCTCCATAGACCCTCTGTAGTCCCTCCATAGACCCTTTGTAGACCCTCTGTAGACACTCTATAGTCCCTCTGTACACACTCTACAGACACACTATAGTCCCTCTGTAGACCTTCTGTAGACACTATAGACCCTCTATAGACACACTATAGTCACTCTGTAGACCCTCTGTAGACACTATAGTCCCTCTATAGACCCTCTGTAAACCTTCTGTTGACACTCTATAGACCCTCCATAGACCCTCTGTAGACACTCTATAGTCCCTCTGTAGACACTCTATAGACCCCCTGTAGACCCTCTGTAAACCTTCTGTTGACACTCTATAGACTCTCCGTAGACCCTCTCTAGACACTCTATAGTCCCTCTGTAGACCCTCTGTAAACCTTCTGTTGACACTCTGTAGACCCCCTGTAGACACTCTATAGACCCTCTGTAAACCTTCTGTTGACACTCTATAGACCCTCTGTAAACCTTCTGTTGACACTCTGTAGACCCTCTGTAGACCCCCTGTAGACACTCTATAGACCCTCTGTAAACCTTCTGTTGACACTCTATAGACCCTCTGTAAACCTTCTGTTGACACTCTGTAGACCCTCTGTAGACCCCCTGTAGACACTCTATAGACCCCCTGTAGACCCTCTGTAAACCTTCTGTTGACACTCTGTAGACCCTCTGTAGACCCCCTGTAGACACTCTATAGACCCTCTGTAAACCTTCTGTTGACACTCTATAGACCCTCTGTAAACCTTCTGTTGACACTCTGTAGACCCTCTGTAGACCCCCTGTAGACACTCTGTAGACCCTCTGTAAACCTTCTGTTGACACTCTGTAGACCCCCTGTAGACACTCTATAGACCCTCTGTAAACCTTCTGTAGACACTCTATAGACCCTCTGTAAACCTTCTGTTGACACTCTATAGACCCTCTGTAAACCTTCTGTTGACACTCTATAGACCCTCTGTAAACCTTCTGTTGACACTCTATAGACTCTCCGTAGACCCTCTGTAGACACTCTATAGTCCCTCTATAGACCCTCTGTAGACACTCTATAGTCCCTCTATAGACCTTCTGTAGACACTCTATAGTCCCTCTATAGACCCTCTGTAGACACTCTATAGTCCCTCTATAGACCCTCTGTAGACCGGACCTGATGAAGGATGAGGCGGACAGTTTGGTTTCGGTCACGATCTCTTTATAGGTTTTATCGAACACAACAGAGCGACTAGATGCTCCGACCAACAACTGGCTGCAAACTTTCACAAAGGAAGAAAAACAGAAAGATACAAACATAAACTGAAACCTGAAAAGTTTTTCTTTAAACACTAAACAGCTGACCTGAAGCACACCTGTGTGTCTTTGGGGTAAAAAACCTCCAGTTCTGAACAGGAAACCAGTTGGTATTATCACCCTGAATACTGTCTGACAGGCTCATCTCACAGATGTTAGCTGTCGTTCTTTGTTCGACAAACCTTGGAAACAGAAGATTGGAGGTAAAACCTGGGAACTGTTAGAAAGATGAAATCTTTACCTCCGTAGATACCTGTGTGCGCGTCTAATTCTATTTTACCATTTATTTATTTTTTTCAATTGTTTTGTTGTATTTTTCCAGTAAATGCGGTTACAGGAACAGCTGACAACAATACAGTCATGGTGTTTGTTACAGACGTGTTTGGCAAAGAATCTCTCTAATTAAATCATTTGCTCTCTGCTGGACAAACAGTCTACTGAGCAGCATGTCGGCCATGTTTCAGGCCTGATGGCTGCTAACATGAAGCATGAATTATTTGTAATATTTGAATGTAATGTTAATTATATTATTAGATATTTTATTTACAGCAGCAGGTTTCTGTTTAAAAATAAACTCTGTTCAAAATATTTACAGAACTTGTTCACTTTGAAAATGTGTGTAGTTCTCATGCTGTAGTATGTCAATGTAAAGTATGATGGCGCATGTACAAGTGGGAGGGAACCTCAGTCCTCTGTGTGGCTCTCAGGTGGCGGCCTCAGGTGCGTCCCCGCCCTCCTCCACCTGGTTGGTCTTCCCCAGTGTCTTCAGCTTGGCCAGCAGCTCCCCCAGCGTCTCCTTCACTCCTTTCTCCAGCAGCCAGCCTTCGCTCTCACACTCTGGGTTCTCAGGGTCCTCCATGGTGTCCAGTGCCGTGCTCAGGTACTTCAGACCCGCCATGTCCGCCGACTGACACACAAACAGCCACTGTTAGCATTTATAGCAGCAAAGTGTTTCAGGGTTAGCCCCCAAGTTAACTTTGGCTCTGGCTTGCATAAGTTAAGCATCTCTGTGTAGTTGTTTAGCACACCCTAGCTCTTAGTTATTAGCTCCTAGCTCTTAGCTCTTTGCCCATATCTCCTAGCCCCTAGCTCTCAGTTCCTAGTCCTAAGCTCTTATCTCCTAGCTGATCCCTGATCAGCCTGACCACTACCTGGCAGCTTAACACAACATGACAAACACTCAGTGCCGCCCCTCCCTAAATGCAGAACATGTGTAGGGCCTCAACCTTCATGGGGAGCCACATTTTGCACGAGGGGACACATTTGCATATGCGCAGCGCATACAACATCAAATCAGCTCGCAGAAGGAGAGAAGAGACCTGTAATCAGATCAGGTAATCAGGTACTTTCAGTTCAGTTCCCAGTCAAAGGGGAACATCTGACGGTGAGATGGCGCTCTGAAGTTTGGGTAAAAAACTGGTGGAATAGGGTTAAATTTAGTCAACGCATTCAGTCGAATAAAACAAGGAGCATAAAAACTGTTTTCTTCATGGACTAGTGTGCCATCAGAGCTCCTTCAGCGCTAATGCTAATCACTCGCTAATCAATTATACCGTTAACCTGGACGCTTCGGGTCATTTGGCTGATTCACTGCAGCGATTAATGCTGAGGATTAGCAGCAAAACTGAACCTGTGTTCACCTCAAGGAGAAAGTTGTGACGTGAGCTCACCTTCCAGCCCCGCCCCCTGATCCTCCTGTCCAATCAAACACTTTCATCACCAGGACATATGACATCAGATAAGGTAGAAACCAGAATAAGGTCAGAAACCAGCCACCTAGTTGGCTGATCGATTACAGGTCAAGCTGATTGACCAGTTCCTTTTGTAGCCAATTTAAACTATTCAAGAAACAGTTCAGCTTTTACTGAAATCCTCCTCAGCACTTTCTAAATATTAGAATGTTCCTTTAAGGCCAGGTCAGATGCTGATTGGCTGAAGAGGGTTGTGGGCGGGGCCTTACCTCTAGCAAGATGGTGGCAATGATGAGGACTCCGATGCTGTTCATCATGCTGCTAAAGTAGTAGAAGAGGGCCTCACGGCAGCCCTGGGTCCAGATGTTGAGCTCCTCGATTCGATGGTCGTAGTCATAGTGGGCAGAGTTGTTGGTCAGGTGGTGCTGGATGCAGGGCCGGGGGGAGCCGGGGTTACAGCAGCTGAACGGGACGCTGTCCATCAGGTATTTCCCCTCCACGTTACTGAGGACACGACTACAGGACAAAGACACTTCTAGATAATTGGACTGGTCAGAGGTCAGACCTCTGGCCTACTGAGTTGGTCTACTCCCACGCCCCCCCAGACCCCAGGCCCCCCCAGGCCACCCTGGACCCCCAGACGCCCCAATCATTTGCTGTCTCTCGAGACTAACAGAGGATCTACTACACACCCCAGACCTGGACCTAGACTGAACCCCAGACCTGAAACCCAGGACATGATCACAGAAATGTGTTGCTCGGCAGTTGTTCTGGTGGGAGAATCAAGCGCTCCCTCAGTTGGTTCAGTTTAACCTTGTCACGTTAGCAAACGGCTCAGGAATCAGATCCTTCCGGATTATGGATTTAGAGAGAAGTTGGTTCATGGACCTCCTGCACGGCAACTTTTACCTCCTTAATTCCCTCCTTTTTCCTCTGTTGACCTCCTTTAACATTTGGAGAGTTTTGACTTTTTAGGGAAGTTAGAAATAAAAAGCTCTGTACGTCTAAATCTGTTCACAATAAAGCAGTTTGAGTTGAGAGGGAAATATTCCTGTTTGGTACAAACAGATCACTTCTATCAAATCTTTTTTGATCAAACATGGGCTCTGGAGGACTCGGTACTCACTCTTTGACCAGGTCATTGCTCATGTCCAGGTAGCGGTTGCTGATCCACTGCACCTCGAACCAGTCCCTGAAGTTGTTGTTGCCGCAGCAACGAAACTCGATCTGCGTCATGTCCAGTGTCCTCTTCATGAAGCAGCGTCCTGGCGTGTCCGTGTCCTTGTAAAACTTGATGCTGTTCTTCAGGCCCTCAGCCAGTGTCAGGTAGACAGCAAACTGCATGAGGAAGCAGAGCAGCGCTGTCAGCAACAGCAGGGCGTTGAAGCCGAAGCAAAGCAGCAGGTACGACCTCAGCATTGGCTTCCACTTGGCGAATTTGATGGGGTCCAAGGAGTCGTGGCACACCTTCCCTCCGAAGATGTTGACCCCGCAGGCCAGCAGGCCCACCAGGATCAGCAGGTTGGGCACTAGATGGCTCTCATTGTTGTCCATCATCTCACTCCTCTTCCTCAGCTCCACCTTGAAGAAGATGCCGAGGCTAAAGAGGAGGATCCCCATGATGACCGAGAGCCAGTAGATCATCCACAGACCCTGAGCCAGCTTCACCCGCTTCTGCAGGTTAAACTTCACTGGCATAAATGGCATTTTAATCCCTGTGTGAAGTTCTCAACCAGACTTGATATCGCTCAGCGTCAGCTATCTGCAAGAAAAATGTTTCTTCTGGCAAAAAGTTTGAGATACGTCAAGAGTTTCAGAGTTTTAATGCAATCCTGAAAGAAGCAACTGAACGAAACTGTAGAACTCCTAGTTTCACACCCATAATGCCGAGCTGCAGATCAGGAAAGTCCATACTGCTGGGAGGCAGAATATTGTGATGAAACCCGTCGGACCGGCAGTGGACTCCTCCACCTGAGGAAGGTGAGAATGTGAGCGAGTGGCACAATCTCATCCTAAATCTCAGACCTGATCTCATTACCAGCAGATCTGCCTCTAATCCACCAGATTACCACTAATTGGTTTGATGTTAAGCAGCAGCTTCGTCCTCTGGGTCAGAGAAACACTTCACTTCTGACTGAAGCTCACCTGCCTGCAGGTGTGACTCAGAGACAGGAAGTAGAACTCGAGAACGAATGACCTGAAAACCACTCGTTCAGGGTTTTACCTCTTTCTGTCAGCCAATAACAAACTGACCTCTTGTTGGAGGCTGCCGACCAGCAGGTAAATCAAAATCTTTCTTCCTGGACATGAAACAGATACTGATCAAATCAAATCTTTCCAAAGTTTTTATTAATTTTGTTATTCTTATACAATATTGTACATTTTTACTCATTTATACAAGAATTCACATATTAACAAGTCCGATGTGATAAACTAACCCTAACCCTAACCCCTAAGCTAAATGTAGTTTCTATTTTAAGGGAAAAAAAATATCTTTGAAAGTTTAAAAGAAAATGTGATTTTTATGACAAACTAATAAATAAATAAATAAAGGAAAGGTTTTCTATTCCTTTCTCACATCACATTTCAGTACAAACCCATTAAAATAAAAAAAAAGACAGGAATGGACATCACAGCTCTCCAAAATCAAATGCATAAACCACAAAGCCTGCTTAAAGGAGCATTGTGAAGGATCAAATGTCCCAGTGGTTGGTTTGTCCCTTCTGGGCTACCATAGAATATGGACTCCATGAAGAGAACCATGTCGATATGAAGCTGAGATAAGCTAGCTAGGTTTTAACTGATGACACACTAATGAGAACACATTTTATTGTCTCCCATTTCCTTCCATCCCTAAACGCTGCACACTGCTCCTTTAACCAAATCCAGACTCTTCACTAATCAAGGCTTGACACGTGATATGATATGTTGTGAAATTGATCAACACTCCAATAAGACACAAAGATCATTTGAAATATTAATATTACTGATAGATTTCAGTTTCTGCTTGGGCTGCTAGCTCGTATATCAACAGTTTTTTCAATGCACTTCTGTAGGACTGAACACAAACCATCACACTGGTTTGCTGAGACGAAGGCATCTTGTTTGTTTTTAACATTTAGCCAAGACTTCCTACTTAACCATCTTGTATTAAACTAAATTATCCTGCTTTTCCATTTGTTTTAAGTTTGCTCTTTGTGGGCTTAATCAAGTTTATTATAAACTATATTATAATTAACACGCAACTCTCTAGGCTAACTAACATGCTAAGATTATTAGCTAACACGCTAACATTATGAGATGCCAATAATGTTAGCATTTCATAATGTAGGATGCTGATAATTACTTTGAAGGCTGTTGGTGGGCCTCGTCAGCTTGTCTCAATGCGCCTAGTTAATGTTGCTATGATTGGTCAGTGGCTGATAGAGGGAGGGACTTAGTAATGTGGCACTGCATGTCACTGGGCATCAGCAATTTAAAGCTCTGATCTGTCAGCAAAGTCAATCCTGGGAGTCGTAGTTGACTTGTCTGAAACCAGGTGACTTACACCCATCATGCAACAAGACCTGAAACTGCAGGTGGGCAGGACTTTATTTTGGTTTACTGCTAACGATCTAATATGTCAATATTTAAAGATTCACCAAAAATCTCTCAAAACTCCATTTCAAGAAAAAAGTACTATAAAACTCTAAAGGAAGGAGGGTTCCTCTCTCTGACTGGCGGAGTAAAACATGGAGGTCAGAGGTCAAAGGTTGTGAGTCTCAACCACACAAAACAAGTCCTTAAAAAAATCCCTGAAAGCTGATTGGAGCTCAGCGCTGGGCTGCAGGAAACTGATTGGCTGAGATGAAGGATCTGTTATTAAAAGGGACGGGGGCAAACATCACAGGTGCTGCCAGTCGATGGCAACCAATGTCTGATTGGCCTCCTGAGCGTGACCGATGACCTCAGCGATGCCGTGCTGACGCCACAGACGCTCGATCTTCCTGTAGCGCTCAACACAAAGATGGAGGGGGTTCCCCCGTCTGCAGGGACAGAAAGACATGAGAACCAGGAACCACCTGCTGGTCTACACCTCTCTATCCTAAACAGACAAACAACAGGGGCGGTGGTGGGGTGGACACCTACTTGAGGCCCTGGTCTGTTTCTCCGTAGTCGTCCAGGTATGGAGGAGGATAGAAGCAGCCTTTGGTTTTACCTGCTACAAACAACACCTGACTCTCTCTGACCCTGCACGCACGCATACACACACACACAGTCGCCATGGTTACAGTTATAAATGCTATGGTGGCTAACGGCAGCAGCATTGCTGCACAGTTGTGCTACCTGAGGAAGAGGCCCAGGCCGGCTCCACAGGTAAGGGTGTGGGCGGTGCAGGCTCCGACGTCCTCTCCCTCCACCTCCGTCTGACAGCAGTAGCTCTGAGAGCACAGCATGGAGCCACAGACCAGGCAGAGTGTTGGAGCCCGTGACTTATCCCCACCTGACCGGGGACACCTGCACAGGTGATACACAAGTGACGCACAGGTGATAGACAGGTGAAACACAGTGTGTACAGCATGTATACTGACGTGAAGCTGGATGCCTGGTTGATCAGGACGCTGTAGTCTTCTGGAAGGTCAATCAGTCTGTTTGACTCTCTGGGGAACCTGACGATGACTCTGCCCCCGTGCAGCACCTGTCTCACACCTGGATGACAACACCACCTGTAATGCAAACACACACACGCGCACGCGCACGCACACACATCTAGTCAAGTCAATTTTATTTGTATAGCCCAATATCACAAATTATGAATTTGCCCCATTGGGCTTAACAATGTGTACAGAATATGACACCCTCTGTCCTTTACAAATGACCCTCACATCGACTAAGGAAAAACTCCCCAAAAAACCCTTTTAACAGGGAAAAAGAAACGGAAGAAACCTCAGGAAGATAAACAGAGGAGGAATCCCTCTTTCAGGACGGACAGACGTGCAATAGATGCCATGTGTACAGAATAACAACAATGAAAACACATTAACACTCCATATAACAACAGTTAATACATATAAAGCTGTGCAAAAGTGTCCAAGGGGATGAACAGCGCGCACACACACACACACACACACACACACACACAGCGAGTGAGTGTTACCTGTGCAGTGAGTGTTACCTGTGGATGAGTGGCTCCAGCAGGGAGTGGTGGCTGTGATGCAGTTGCAGCAGGTTAGAGGGCAGGTTCAGGTAGCAGCACAGTGCCTCCCATTGGTCAGGACCTGCTACTACAACAGACAGGTTAACTGAACCAAATTTGATCACTGCTCAGTAAAGAACTTAAGAGTTAAAGATCAGTGCTACTGCTGATCAGAATTTCCTGAAAATGTCTAAGAAGACATGAAAGAAAACATGTTTTACTCATTTCTTCATTTCAAGTTAGTTTTGAGTCATGAAAGCAGCGTGTAACGTTAACAGTACGACACACTTTACGTCACATTACTACAGTAACCCTCAGCATTATTACATCATCAGTTGCTAGGTAACACTAACATTATCATTACTGTCTGCCTCCTCTCTCATTTGTGACGGCCCCAGGCCTGGGTTTTGTGTAGTGTTTATGTACAGTGCACTGCTGGTTTGTTTGTCTTGTTGGTTTGCAGGTCTGATACGGTCATGTCATTAGGTTGACAGGGAGCACCTGGCCAGCATTCCCAGTTAGGCCTATTTAACCCCGCCTTCCCAAACGCCAGCTCTCTCTGCTCGGCCCTCCACTCAGCACCTAGCCAGCGTGCTGGTCTTTCCTTTTGTTTGGTCTTTTTTTTCACACTAACAACATGTACCACACACCTCTGATACTGATATCCACATCCCATATGATTGAATAGCTTATTTTGCTTTCAATAAATTTTGGGTTGATTATAACTGAGTTTTGCTTGTACATCTTCTGTTTTGTTGCGGCCAACGAGCCGGTCGTAACACATTAAATTATTGGATGCTTCATCACCAGTAACATCCCTGTCTGACCAGCTTTCAGGTCCATCCAGTGTCAAACCCTCCTCTCTAAACATTTCACCACACAGTTAATCTGAGTTGTTACCCAGCAGGTCGGCAGGTGGCGCTGTAGAGTTCAGGTAGTGGAAGAAGAGGGCAGCGGACCGGAGGAACGGCAGGATGCCAGCTTTAACGCTCCGATACAGCTGCCAGCTGGAGGAGGCCTCAGGTAACACACTGAGCAGCGCAGTAAACAACAATAAATAATAATAAACAATAATAGTCACATTCTCCACTATTTATCCACCATTATTCAAGAAAAAAAACTGTTTTTTATTCTTTCATAGCATAATATTTATCTGCTGGGTGTTCTTCAGTCAAAGATCACTATCAGCCAACTAGTTGATCACATGCTCTCACCTGTTCTGTTATTGATAATAATGATTATAACAATGACCCCTAAACACCTGGCAGGTGTGTGTGTGTGTGCTAACCTGCCCAGGTGTTTCCTCAGTGTGTTGTAGAGCTGACAGGTGAGCTCCTCCTCCTCTGATCCCACGCTGTCCTGATCCATGCACACCTCCTCTACAGACAGGTGAGAGAAAGGCAGTAACATAAAGAGAGAGCATGCACTGTGTGTATTACAGAGACGGTTTGTCTCATCTCATCACCATGATTGTTCATTAGGGCTGTAACGATTCACTAACTCAGGATTCAATTTCTATCATGATTTTGACCCACGGTTCGATACACCCCACGATTTTTTTTAAATTGAAAAAGCACTTTATTTAAAACAATAAAATAAAAAAAAAAAAAACATATCACCTGAATCACTTGAATATGGTATTTAGCTCCTCAAGGAGTTCCGTGTTATAATCAGAGTATGAGGTCATGTGTGACTACAGTCACTGATGGTCTCAAACAGGAAACCAGAGTAGTCTTCAGTGAAGTCAGCTGTTATCCAGCAACAATCAAGCTGCAGCTACAGAGCTCTGGCCCCCATGTGACTTTGTTTACACCGCCATTTTGGCAGTGAAATCCCAATCAATTTATGCCTTCAGAGTTTAATAGATATGAATATATGCACAAGTAAATACTACAGAATAAGTATCTCTGACCCTTATCATGCCCCACTATGCTTTTCACCAATCTTGAAAAGGTTTAGTCGTTGTTGTAGATGTTTAAAAATCTCTTGTCTTATGAATCATATTACTAGAAATCACACAATGCTCTGTTCATTGCTGTAATCACAAGAACAGACATGTAAACAGCATATTAGCAGACATAACATGCATTGAGTTTCATCTGAAGGAAGACTGAAACGACTCTGCAGACAAACATTTTTACGTTGTCTTTGCTCGTTGCTGTCTGAGCAACGGGAAGCTCTGCAAAATCCACGCCATAATACCTTGGTCTAACATGCGTTTAATGAAAGTACAAACGTTCGGAATCGTAATAAAAGCATGTAAAATAAATCAGATATTAAGTTTAGTAAACGCTGGATTCTGTACCTGATATAAAGTGGTTGCTGCTGGTTCCCACCGCTCTGCTTTCTTATGACCGCTTTCTGCTCTTTTTATGGCATTTATCCATCTTTGTTCAGGATCTTTGGTAATCCAGCAAAATGATCTTCTCTTTGTTCGTCCTCGGCTGTTCTGGCATCCCGGAACACAACTATCCAACATATCTCTGAGAAACGTTTATAGGCATTTAGCTGCACATGGCGAGATTCCTGGTAGTAGTTTAGACAGAGCGCTCTACTGCCGACATAACTAGTGTTCTGGTTTAGGCCTGCACTTGTGCAAACGCGTCTACATCAGCAGCAGTGTAAAGTATTGCAATTTCGGTTTTCACACACATATCGTTACAGCCCTATTGTTTATGTATCTGTGTTTAGATTATATGGTTTAGGTGTGTATGTGTGTCACCTGTGACGGAGGTGAGCAGGATCTGAACCAGGTGAGCCACTGTGACCAGGTGAAGGAGGTGGAGGTGGGCTGAGTCGACCACTCTCTGTCCTGATTGGTCCAGACTGTGAACCGAGCTGTATGATGACACGCTGTAAACCTGCAGAACAACGAGCACACCGGCAAGTAGGCAGGGCTGCATATTGTTCAGAATTTTTTGATGCAATGCCAATTTCTATACTTTTGTTTCGATAACGGTTCTTGAATGATACTTTACTTCTACACATCAGTAAACAATTTTTGTGTAATTTAGGCTTATTGTTATCATCATCATCATCAACTCAATGAGTTATTTTAGTATAATTTGGTCTTTATCATGGTAGACATAAGACAATGGTGGTGGTGATGATGATCAACAGGCTGCTACCTGTTTCTCTTTAGGACCCCGGGGAGTGAGAGTTTGATGGAGAGATCGGGCCTTGAGTTTGACTCGTGTGTTGTAGGCTATAACTTGTTGATTTGTATACCGATGTACGAAATTTTTATTCTACTTTGATCCACTTTGTATGAATTTATTTTTACCCTAACCCAACACACATGTACATATAGTGCATTAACGTGGATAAATGACATTAATGCGATAAATTCAACAGCCCTAATTTGAACTAAATTTAAATTGGATCTGAAGTGATGAAACTCACCAGCAGGTGAAACATGTCGACGTCGAGTATACAGGGAGTGTTTTCTACCTGAGAGTCTGGAACCAGGGCTGCGCACACACACACACACAGAGGTTACAAAGATGTGTAGTGCAGGTAAGTGCGGGTGTGTGTGCAGGTGTGAGCACTACCTGCCAGCAGCCGAATGAAGTGAGTGTGACCTGTTGCAGGTGGAGCTGCAGTCCAACAGGCTGAACTGAACCTGGTCAGAGAGCTCAGGCAGTCATCCTGAAAAACACAAACCACACCGTCATGTCATCATGTACCTGAGGTGAGCAGGTGAACAGCTATAGAAGGTCCACAGGTGTATTTTTATAAGTTTAGTTTTATCACCTTTGTACTCACTGAACATCTGATATTGATTCTGTCTGCTGAATACTGACTGGTTATCAATCAGATAAACTGATCTAACCCGACCCTCCCTTGAAATCAGGTGGCCCGTATTACCTGTCGGCAAGGTAAACTTCCAAACAACGGCTTCTCCTCGTCCATCAGAAGGCGCTCTGCAATGACACACATTATCAGCATGACTGCCCTTCAGGTGTGAGCTGACCTCTGACCTCTCAGGTGAGTATGTACCTATACTTTGAATGGTGTAGGCACAGGTGGACCAGCTGAGCACAGACACTCTAGGGTCCTGCTCGTTGGGGTTCACCTTCAGTCCCACCTTGTAGGTCGACATGCCAAAGGTGGTGATCATCTCACTGATGCTGCTGGAAAATGGGTTCCTGAAGGAAACAGTGATGTTATCATCACTTGATCATGATGTGCACAGATGTACAGAGGTACCAATCAAACTCACTGTGGAGTGAAGTCAACTCGGAATCCTTCAGGTGTGGTAGGCTCCGCCCCCTCTGCTGTACCTGAAACGTACGTTAAAAACACAGTTCATATGTGAACCACAATTGAACAGGTGACTTAATGACTAACAGGTGACTGACCATCAGACTGCTTCCTGTGGGAGTATAGAGCTGCTATTTGCTGATTGGTTGTTTTAAGCCACGTCTCCAGACTAGGATGATCGGCACTGAAAGAAAAAACAGTCAGGTGAGTAACCACCTGCTGTCAGGTAAGTCAATACCTGGTGTCAGGTGAGCGTCAGGTGAGCGAGTACCTGCGGTCAGGTGAGTGAGAGTGTGGCAGCAGAGGGATCACAGTGTTGCTCAGACACTCGCACAGGGGACACAGAAACTCTCCATTCTCCACATCATAGCTGGTGTGACCTCGCAGACGCTGCTGCCGTCTCTGCTCCTTGAGCTGCACCGCCTCGAAGTACCTGATCACATCATTAATAATGAATGATGAGGCTGAGAGAGTTCACTCTGCTGTGCTCTGTATGAGCAGGGGTTTCAGCTGCAGGTCCTCACCTCTGCCAGCAGGTGGCGTGCATGATGTGTCCACAGCTCGTGGTGTGGACGCCCAAGTACAGGTCTGGCAGCATGAACAGAGGATCATGACGCTCTGAAACACATTCACACATCCGTCAGTCAACACTGATCCATGCTGATCGGCAGTTCTACTGATGATGTCAAAACGGGGCCTGGCACACCTGGGTCAGGTAGGCTGCGGCAGCGGTTTTTTGACAAAACCGTTGACCTCTGGACGAACGCTGCCAGCACCATGGCTCTGCTGTGACCTCTGACCTCCTGCTCCTCCTGACACAGGATACAGGTGACTAGCTGGCGGTGCTCAGCTCCGCTCACCCTCCTGGGACCAACACACACCTGAGGAACACAGTTGGGCTCTGAGCTGGGAAGCCTGGAGGAGAGGAGAAAAATACTAAAGTATTCTGTATCCCCACCCACACACATACTTGTAAATAAACTGTGTATATATACACACACACACACACACACACACATATATATACTATAGTATAGTATACACATATATATATATATATATATATATATATATATATATATATATATATATACACTGTACATCATGCAGTATATATCAAAAGTAAATATACGTGTGTATACGTATATTTACTTTTGATATATACTGCATGATGTACAGTGGGTACGGAAAGTATTCAGACCCCTTTAAATTTTTCACTCTTTGTTTCATTGCAGCCATTTGCTAAAATCAAAAAAGTTCATTTTATTTCTCATTAATGTATACTCAGCACCCCATCTTGACGGAAAAAAACGAAATGTACGAAATTTTTCTTGCATCGTTCCCAAGAAGACTCATGGCTGTACTGCTCAAAAGGGTGCTTCTACTCAATACTGAACAGAGGGTCTGAATACTTTTGACCATGTGATATTTCAGTTTTTCTGAAAACTGGTCGTACCAAACTTCTTCCATTTAAGGATTATGGAGGCCACTGTGCTTTTAGCTTACCTTAAGTGCTGCAGAAATTCTTTTGTAACCTTGGCCAGACCTGTGCCTTGCCACAGTTCTGTCTCTGAGCTCCTTGGGGAGTTCCTTCGACCTCATGATTCTCATTTGCTCTGACATGCACTGTGAGCTGTAAGGTCTTATATAGACAGGTGTGTGCCTTTCCTAATCAAGTCCAATTAGTTTAATTAAACACAGCTGGACTCCAATGCAGGAGCAGAACAATCTCAAGGAGGATCAGACAAAATGGACAACATGTGAGTGAAATATGAGTGTCACAGCAAAGGGTCTAAATACTTTTGACCATGTGATATTTCAGTTTTTCTTTTCTAATAAATTTGCAAAAATGTGTATATTTCTGTTTTTTTCTGTCATGATGGGGTGCTGAGTGTACATTCATGAGAAATAAAATGAACTTTGATTTTAGCAAATGACTGCGATGAAACAAACAGTGGGTTTACATGGAGCCTAATATTCCAATTAGAATCGGATTAGAAGCCCAAACCGAATACAAATGTTCCATATAAACACCTCAATCCAAATAAAGAGGCCTAAACCGAATGGAATTTCATTCGGTTTCACAGGGGTAGAATATTCCTCTTCCCAAACCGATCAGATGTAAAATCGTATC
Organism: Synanceia verrucosa; assembly: GCA_029721515.1. NCBI lineage: Eukaryota > Metazoa > Chordata > Actinopteri > Perciformes > Synanceiidae > Synanceia > Synanceia verrucosa. Next base: position 26,460,333 of record CM056562.1, read on the forward strand.
ATGTAAACGGTGAAACAGAATGCTGTCAGGCTGTGTTCTTTCTGCGCATGCTCTGTCTCGGCGTAAATGCGCAGTGACGTTTCCTCACTTGAAAAAATGGCGGCTTCCAAGCAGCAGTGCACACACAACTGGTCTTCAGCGGAGAGTTTATTTTTAATACAAACTCTCAATGACCTGAACATCGCAACTGCTGTGCTGATCAGATGATAGACATCCATCTTTGATCAATCACATAATGTTTACATCGCTCTGCACGTGACACACAGCCGTAAACGTGGCTACAGAGTGAAAAACTTAGGGAAGGGATCTGAATACTTTCCGTACCCACTGTACATGTCTAGTCAAGTCCAGTTTAATTTAGTCTAGTCTAGTTCAGTCTAGTCTGGAGAATAGGTCTCCAGGTGTCTACTGTAGTCTGGAGGTACCTCCTTGTGTCTAGAGGTGTTTCATGGATACCTACAGGTGTCCACAGGTGTACCTGTTCTCTGCAGAAGCTGACGTGGACGCCTCCAGCTCCTCCAGACTCTGCTGGAAAAGCTCTTTGTTCTCATTGATGAAGTGTTTCTGCATCTCAGACATTTGAGCCATGATCTTCTCCCTCCTGAGACGCGCCATCTCCGCCTTCCTCTTCCTCTCCGCCTTGTCTTTGTCTCGCACCGTCTGCAGGGAGGACACGTTTGATCAGACGATCAATAATCAGTCGCTTCCTTCTAAATACTTTACTTCTAAATAAAACCAGAACCTGACTGATCTGAAATGATCACTTTAGTTATCAACAGTCCACTGTCTTACCTCCTCCTGTCTTTGTCCTTGGCAGATGGACACAGTCGAGGTGGAGGACGTTCTCATCATTTTGATGTTTGCAACCATCTAAACACACAAACCAACATTTAGATCAATACCTGAACATCTGAACAACCCCGTGACACTTCCAGGTAAACCGAATAATGAAACTGGGCCAGAGGGACAACCTGAAGGACAACCTGAGGGACAACCTGAGGGACAACCTGAAGGACAACCTGAGGGTCAGCCTGAGGGTCAACCTGAGGGACAACCTGAGTGACAACCTGAGTGACAAACTGAGCGGCAAACTGAGGGACAAACTGAGGGGCAACCTGAGCGACAACCTGAGGGGCAACCTGAAGGGCAACCTGAGCGACAAACTGAGGGGCAACCTGAGCGGCAACCTGAGTGACAACCTGAGCGACGACCTGAGCGACGACCTGAGGGGCAACCTGAGGGGGCAACCTGAGGGGCAACCTGAGCGACGACCTGAGCGACGACCTGAGGGACAACCTGAGGGACAACCTGAGCGACAACCTGAGGGGCAACCTGAGGGGCAACCTGAGCGACAACCTGAAGGATGAACGAGCCAATCATCCTTCAGTCATGACTGAAGTCCTGACAGTGACAGTTTAGACAGCTGCTGCCAGATGTGGCTCATTATTCAAAGTTATTGAGTCATTTATAGCTTAATGATCTCTATGTGTTTTGAGAAGACATTAAACATTGGACTCTGCACACAGGTGGGACCAATCAGGATGCAGGTTTACAGGATATGTCCCCATCAGGACCTGAGACACCCTGGAAGCTTCACTCATGTTGAACCAGGTGTCAATGTCAATGTCAGTTTTATTTATATAGTGCATTTAAAAAGCCAGTGGCCAACCAAAGTGCTTTACAGCATAACATAAAAAACAGCACTATGGACAATAAAAGCAAAACAGTGAAATAAAACAGATAAAAGATACAAACAGGTGAAATAGAACAGCTAATAAAACAGATAAAAGATACAAACAGGTGAAATAGAACAGATAAAAAAATACAAACAGGTGAAATAGAACAGATAATAAAACAGATATAAGATACAAACAGGTGAAATAGAACAGATAATAAAACAGATAAAAGATACAAACAGGTGAAATAGAACAGATAAAAAAACAGATATAAGATACAAACAGGTGAAATAGAACAGATAATAAAACAGATAAAAGATACAAACAGGTGAAATAGAACAGATAAAAAATACAAACAGGTGAAATAGAACAGATAATAAAACAGATATAAGATACAAACAGGTGAAATAGAACAGATAATAAAACAGATAAAAGATACAAACAGGTGAAATAGAACAGATAAAAAATACAAACAGGTGAAATAGAACAGATAATAAAACAGATATAAGATACAAACAGGTGAAATAGAACAGATAATAAAACAGATATAAGATACAAACAGGTGAAATAGAACAGATAATAAAACAGATAAAAGATACAAACAGGTGAAATAGAACAGATAAAAAAATACAAACAGGTGAAATAGAACAGATAATAAAACAGATAAAAGATACAAACAGGTGAAATAGAACAGATAAAAAATACAAACAGGTGAAATAGAACAGATAATAAAACAGATATAAGATACAAACAGGTGAAATAGAACAGATAATAAAACAGATAAAAGATACAAACAGGTGAAATAGAACAGATAAAAAATACAAACAGGTGAAATAGAACAGATAATAAAACAGATATAAGATACAAACAGGTGAAATAGAACAGATAATAAAACAGATAAAAGATACAAACAGGTGAAATAGAACAGATAAAAAATACAAACAGGTGAAATAGAACAGATAATAAAACAGATAAAAGATACAAACAGGTGAAATAGAACAGATAATAAAACAGATATAAGATACAAACAGGTGAAATAGAACAGATAATAAAACAGATAAAAGATACAAACAGGTGAAATAGAACAGATAAAAAAATACAAACAGGTGAAATAGAACAGATAATAAAACAGATATAAGATACAAACAGGTGAAATAGAACAGATAATAAAACAGATAAAAGATACAAACAGGTGAAATAGAACAGATAATAAAACAGATAAAAGATACAAACAGGTGAAATAGAACAGATAAAAAATACAAACAGGTGAAATAGAACAGATAATAAAACATAAACGATACAAACAGGTGAAATAGAACAGATAATAAAACAGATAAAAGATACAAACAGGTGAAATAGAACAGATAAAAAATACAAACAGGTGAAATAGAACAGATAATAAAACAGATAAAAGATACAAACAGGTGAAATAGAACAGATAATAAAACAGATAAAAAATACAAACAGGTGAAATAGAACAGATAATAAAACAGATAAAAGATACAAACAGGTGAAATAGAACAGATAATAAAACATAAACGATACAAACAGGTGAAATAGAACAGATAATAAAACATAAAAGATACAAACAGGTGAAATAGAACAGATAAAAAATACAAACAGGTGAAATAGAACAGATAATAAAACATAAACGATACAAACAGGTGAAATAGAACAGATAATAAAACATAAAAGATACAAACAGGTGAAATAGAACAGATAAAAAATACAAACAGGTGAAATAGAACAGATAATAAAACAGATAAAAGATACAAACAGGTGAAATAGAACAGATAATAAAACAGATAAAAGATACAAACAGGTGAAATAGAACAGATAATAAAACAGATAAAAGATACAAACAGGTGAAATAGAACAGATAATAAAACAGATAAAAGATACAAACAGGTGAAATAGAACAGATAAAAAAACAGATAAAAGATACAAACAGGTGAAATAGAACAGATAAAAAATACAAACAGGTGAAATAGAACAGATAATAAAACATAAAAGATACAAACAGGTGAAATAGAACAGATAAAAAATACAAACAGGTGAAATAGAACAGATAAAAAATACAAACAGGTGAAATAGAACAGATAATAAAACAGATAAAAGATACAAACAGGTGAAATAGAACAGATAAAAAATACAAACAGGTGAAATAGAACAGATAATAAAACAGATAAAAGATACAAACAGGTGAAATAGAACAGATAATAAAACATAAACGATACAAACAGGTGAAATAGAACAGATAAAAAATACAAACAGGTGAAATAGAACAGATAATAAAACATAAAAGATACAAACAGGTGAAATAGAACAGATAAAAAATACAAACAGGTGAAATAGAACAGATAAAAAATACAAACAGGTGAAATAGAACAGATAAAAAATACAAACAGGTGAAATAGAACAGATAATAAAACAGATAAAAGATACAAACAGGTGAAATAGAACAGATAAAAAATACAAACAGGTGAAATAGAACAGATAATAAAACATAAACGATACAAACAGGTGAAATAGAACAGATAAAAGATACAAACAGGTGAAATAGAACAGATAATAAAACAGATAAAAGATACAAACAGGTGAAATAGAACAGATAAAAAATACAAACAGGTGAAACAGAACAGCTAATAAAACAGATAAAAGATACAAACAGGTGAAATAGTACAGATAATAAAACAGATAAAAGATACAAACAGGTGAAATAGAACAGATAATAAAACATAAAAGATACAAACAGGTGAAATAGAACAGATAATAAAACAGATAAAAGATACAAACAGGTGAAATAGAACAGATAATAAAACATAAAAGATACAAACAGGTGAAATAGAACAGATAAAAAAACAGATAAAAGATACAAACAGGTGAAATAGAACAGATAAAAAAATACAAACAGGTGAAATAGAACAGATAATAAAACAGATAAAAGATACAAACAGGTGAAATAGAACAGATAATAAAACAGATAAAAGATACAAACAGGTGAAATAGAACAGATAATAAAACAGATAAAAGATACAAACAGGTGAAATAGAACAGATAATAAAACAGATAAAAGATACAAACAGGTGAAATAGTACAGATAAAAGATACAAACAGGTGAAATAGAACAGATAATAAAACAGATAAAAGATACAAACAGGTAAATAGAACAGATAATAAAACATAAAAGATACAAACAGGTGAAATAGAACAGATAATAAAACATAAAAGATACAAACAGGTGAAATAGAACAGATAATAAAACATAAAAGATACAAACAGGTGAAATAGAACAGATAAAAAATACAAACAGGTGAAATAGAACAGATAATAAAACAGATAAAAGATACAAACAGGTGAAATAGAACAGATAATAAAACAGATAAAAGATACAAACAGGTGAAATAGAACAGATAATAAAACATAAAAGATACAAACAGGTGAAATAGAACAGATAAAAAATACAAACAGGTGAAATAGTACAGATAATAAAACAGATAAAAGATACAAACAGGTGAAATAGAACAGATAATAAAACATATAAAATATACAAACAGTTGAAATATAACAGATAATAAAACATAAAAGATACAAACAGGTGAAATAGAACAGATAATAAAACAGATAAAAGATACAAACAGGTGAAATAGAACAGATAATAAAACAGATAAAAGATACAAACAGGTGAAATAGAACAGATAATAAAACAGATAAAAGATACAAACAGGTGAAATAGAACAGATAATAAAACAGATAAAAGATACAAACAGGTGAAATAGAACAGATAATAAAACATAAAAGATACAAACAGGTGAAATAGAACAGATAAAAAAACAGATAAAAGATACAAACAGGTGAAATAGAACAGAAAATAAAAAAGATAAAAGATACAAACAGGTGAAATAGAACAGATAATAAAACATAAAAGATACAAACAGGTGAAATAGAACAGATAATAAAACAGATAAAAGATACAAACAGGTGAAATAGAACAGATAATAAAACAGATAAAAGATACAAACAGGTGAAATAGAACAGATAATAAAACAGATAAAAGATACAAACAGGTGAAATAGTACAGATAATAAAACAGATAAAAGATACAAACAGGTGAAATAGAACAGATAATAAAACATAAAAGATACAAACAGGTGAAATAGAACAGATAAAAGATACAAACAGGTGAAATAGAACAGATAATAAAACAGATAAAAGATACAAACAGGTGAAATAGAACAGATAATAAAACAGATAAAAGATACAAACAGGTGAAATAGAACAGATAATAAAACAGATAAAAGATACAAACAGGTGAAATAGAACAGCTAATAAAACAGATAAAAGATACAAACAGGTGAAATAGAACAGATAATAAAACATAAAAGATACAAACAGGTGAAATAGAACAGATAATAAAACAGATAAAAGATACAAACAGGTGAAATAGAACAGCTAATAAAACAGATAAAAGATACAAACAGGTGAAATAGAACAGATAATAAAACAGATAAAAGATACAAACAGGTGAAATAGAACAGATAATAAAACAGATAAAAGATACAAACAGGTGAAATAGAACAGATAATAAAACATAAAAGATACAAACAGGTGAAATAGAACAGATAATAAAACATAAAAGATACAAACAGGTGAAATAGTACAGATAATAAAACAGATAAAAGATACAAACAGGTGAAATAGAACAGATAATAAAACAGATAAAAGATACAAACAGGTGAAATAGAACAGATAATAAAACAGATAAAAGATACAAACAGGTGAAATAGAACAGATAATAAAACAGATAAAAGATACAAACAGGTGAAATAGAACAGATAATAAAACATAAAAGATACAAACAGGTGAAATAGTACAGATAAAAGATACAAACAGGTGAAATAGAACAGATAATAAAACATAAAAGATACAAACAGGTGAAATAGTACAGATAATAAAACAGATAAAAGATACAAACAGGTGAAATAGAACAGATAATAAAACAGATAAAAGATACAAACAGGTGAAATAGAACAGATAATAAAACATAAAAGATACAAACAGGTGAAATAGAACAGCTAATAAAACAGATAAAAGATACAAACAGGTGAAATAGAACAGATAAAAGACACAAACAGGTGAAATAGAACAGCTAATAAAACAGATAAAAGATACAAACGAGTGACTCTGCTTAGCCAAAGGCCAGGAAGAACAGGTGAGTCTTAAGACGGGCTTTAAACATGGAGAAGCTGTTCGCCGGGCAGAGCGTTCCACACAGTGGAAGCCACCACAGCAAATGCTCAACCTCCTCTAGTTTTTAAGTGGGATCGAGGAACATCCAAGATCATCTGGTCAGCTGACCTGAGGGCTCTGGAGAGTTGATGCACCATAACAAGGTCAGCTAAGTATTCAGGGGCCAGCCTGTTTAGACACTTAAAAACAAATGAAAGAACCTTAAAATCAATCCTAAACTTAACCGGCAGCCAGTGAAGTGAGGAAAGCACTGGTGTAATATGCTCCCATTTCTTTGTCCCAGTTAGCAGGGGAGCTGCTGCATTTTGGACCAGTTGCAAACAGTTGAGCTCTGATTGGCCAATACCAGTATATAGGGAGTTGCAGTAGTCCAGACGTGATGTAATAAAAGCATGGATTACTCTTTCCAGGTCAGCCCTTCTCAGATATGGTTTCACTTTGGCCAGAAGTCGGAGCTAGAAGAAGCAAGCCTTCACCACTAAGCTGACTTGTTTGTCCAGTTTAAAAGCCCCATCAGCCAGGACACCAAAACTCCTAGTCTGAGATCTTATATAAGGTGCTAGTGTGCCAAGGGAGCTAGCAAGGACCTAAACGAGGTCACGACTTCAGTTTTGTTTTCATTTAACTTAAGAAAATTCAAGTCCATCCATGCATTCACATCACTTAAGCAATTAAAAACAGCATGAAGGGATTCCTTCGATGGGACCTTCAGTGGAAAATACACCTGCACATCGTCTGCAATGAATGAAGCAATGGAAAGGAATTCCATGTTTCCTATATGTGGACCCCAGGGGAAGCATATATAGAGAAAACTGTTGAGGGCCCAGAGCTGACCCCTGGGGGACTCCGCAGATCAGAGGCCACTGAGGAGGAGAACTGCCCTAACTGCACAGAGAACGATCTGTCAGAGAGTTACGACTTGAGCCAGTCTAGAACAGTGCCTTTGATGCTTACAGAGTGCTCCAGGTGTGACAGGAGGATTGTATGATCCACTGTGTAACGCTGCCGTTAGGTCTCAAAGAATTAAAAAGGCACAATTACCAGAGTCAAGGTTTAAAAGAAGATCATTAAAAACCTTTAAAAGAGCTGTTTCAGTACTGTGAAGAGGCTTAAAACCAGACTGAAACAACTCACCAACATTGGCATGATCTAAAAATGTTTAAAGTTGGTTAAAAACTACTTTCTCTAAAACCTTGGAAATAAAGGGGAGTTTGGAAATTGGCCTGAAATTAGGCAGGACCAAGTAGGGCTGGGCGATAAAACGATAACAATATATACCGCGATAGACACGTCATCAATATCAATAAAAAAAAAATACCCTCGATATAATGGTTGATAATGTCACAGAACTTCACTGCAAGAAACTAATCTGACTCTTGCCAGCTGGATGTCATTCCGCCTAGCTCCACACATCTGAACTCACACCCAATGGGAAGGACTTCAAGGGAGCAAAAATGACTGAGCCAATCAGGATCGCCGGGCGGGATTTTCATAGATGTGACGTGACGTAGTGTCAGCTGTTTGGTTTTCCCTGCGTCGCTCTCATCGGCGTCATGCGTTGGTTTTAATGTGAGTGGTTGAAGTAGCACATCATTAAAGATGACGGACAAGTGGTTTATCCAATCACATGCAAATGAAGCAAGGTTGGTTGCATGAACAAATTCACTCATTCCCTGGTAGTAATGTGATGCTACAGAGATTCGCTGTCAGTGAACATATGACAGTTTCCGTTCGGTTGCACCAGCTCATCACCAAATGCGGTGTGCAGTGAGCAAAGGAAATGCAGCAGAGTGCGATAAAACTGTGGACAAAAAAGTAAAGTTCAGCACGCCGGTAAGTTCGACCTGACTCACAGTGCTGTTCACAGTTTTAATTTTAATTTATTTTTCACTGTTTGTACAGATTGATACCTCAGGAAGGTTAATGTAGGGTTTAATGTAAGATTTTTTTCCCATGAGCTAAAAACCTTCTAAAACAGACTGGAAGGAATGCTGTCAGATGGGCAGTTAGCAGGACGTAAATGATTAACTATTTCACTCAGTGCAGAGAGTGAAACAGGCTCAAACTGCTGAAAAACAGCTGAGCTCACTGTAGTAGTTGAAGGGTCATGGGCAGGCTGAGAGAGCAGGGATCTAAGCACAGAAATCTTACTGATAAAAAACTGCAAAAAGTTCTCAAACAGAGAAGATGACGGTTTGACAGAGACAGCATCACAAGGGCTCAAATACATTAAAGAGAACCTGAGGTTTGTGAGCGTTTTTAAAAACAAGTGAGGAAAAATAATCAGCTTTAACAGCCTGCTGATAAATTAAAAGAGATTCATGAGTTCCCAAGAAACCTGGAGCTTGTCCTTTTCCCACTTTCTCTCCACCTGCCTACATGCGCATCTGAGTGCACGAGTGGAGTCATTCAGCCACGGCTCCGTCTGTGGTTTAACGTACTTACAAGTCATTGGTGCAATGGAGTCTGAAATATCAATGTTGAGCTGAGCTGCAAACCACACCCTCTCTGCCTGGGTGCCTCAGGACTGGGTGTGGTTCCCAGTCAGGGGATCTGATTGAGTGCACCAGGTGAAGGTGATTGAGGAATCAGGGGAGGCACTCTGAGGTGGTCTTTACACGAGAACGAATTTGTAAGACACCGGTAAAATAAACTATCGATCCGGTGATCTTGACACACGGAGACGCGTTTGTCCATGACTCCGCATCTTTTTAGAAAACGGGTCTGCAGGTGGATATCTGGGTATTCGTCTTCCTGCCGTAGTTGGTGTAAATAGATGAGTCCGCAAAAGACAGTGACGTCATGGCACCCCTCCTCCTCCCCGCCCCCAACCTACGTAGTCACAGACACAACAACAATGGCGGTACCCGAGCTAATTTTCTTTTTGTTCCAGCAACTACTGATCCTACGACTTTTACACCAACAACAACAGCAGCAACAACACAGGCTACGGCAACAACTACAACAACTAGTGCTCATTCAGAGACATGTTACGCGTGCACAACTTGTCATGGAATCCACCTCGGAGCAGAACCAGACGGGCAACATGGAAATACTCTAACCGAGGTACAATACCATGTGGAAACAGCGATACATGTTTTGGTGCCGACGCCAAGACAATACACCACTCTGCTCACCATACTCAGGCCGTCCTCACACGAGGACGGCCTGAGTATGGTGAGCAGAGTGTGAGGATGCTGAACATGGGAAAGCCACAGTACTAACAGTTTGTCTCAAGCAAGGAAGAAGAAGCTGGTGAGCTGTTGTTTGTAGTTAATTTAATGCAGTGTTCAAATTCATGTCATGTTAAAATGTCTAGTAAAAAAAAAAAGAAAAAAAATAGTTACTTTTTTTAATGTATTTTAAAAGACTAAGATTTAAAGGCTAAAAGTGGATTGTGTGTGTCACAGGAAGATAAAACTGCTAAGGTTAAAATTGTTAGTGATAAAAATGTCTGTTTCATTTTGGGTGCTTTAAATTGAGTTTTCTGCTGATTTCTGATTGATTTCTAGTAGTTAAGGTTAACTTTAAGATTAATTATTATGTTGATTTATTATTGGGGTATATTTTTTTTGATCCATTTGTGTTGTGTTTGTGCTTAAGGTTTTTCACCTGCTTTGGCCACAGCAACTTTCCTAAAATAAAAGAAAGAAAGAACTGAGTCCTGGTCATTGAGTGAAGGCCAGTTGAGACCTTCCAGAGCAACCTGTCCTGTCAAGTGGGGAAAACTGTGGAGTGCACTTGACGCTCAATACAAAGAGAGTCAAACATCTCCACACAGACGTCCACACTGAGGTCACCAACGTCATCCAGAGAATAAGAGTCATTCCAAGCAGCAGAAAAATGCACAGGACTCGAAGAGTTAAAAACACGGAAACAGCGACCGGGCACAGGGACCGTGGCGGAGGTTGTAGGTAGTGCCAGGGAAAATAAAACAGGCAGATGGTCAGATAAAGGTGTGCGGCAGATTTCGGGTACTTGTACATTCAGTCCATATGACAGTACAAGATCCAAAGTGTGACCCTTTTCATGCATCAGCTCTGAAACTGACTGTGTGAGATTATAAGAGTCAATGAGATTCAGAAAGTCACTGACCAGCAGTCTGGTTTCACAGCAGACATGCACGTTAAAATTACCCACGATTAAAACGTGATCGTACTCGGGAATAATTCCCAATACAAAGTTTGCAAAGTCCCGTATGAAGTCTTTGTTAAGCTTTGGTGGGTGATAGACCACCGCACAGAGAACAGTCACAGGGATTTTTACCTGAAACAGCTGAAGGTCAAAGCTGGAGTAGTTAACAGCTGGAGACTGCTGGATGTGAAAAGTGGATTTAAATACAGACGCCAGACCTCCACCTTTGCCAGTGGTGCAAGGGGAGCTGAGGAAGCTACATCCAGGGGAGAAGGAGCTCCGAAAAAGGGACAAAATCACCTTCACGGAGCCAGGTTTCAGTTAAGAACATAAAATCCAATTGAAGATTAATCCTATCCGATGGTGAAGCATGCGTCAGTGTGCGGAGGTTCTGACGGTCCACGCCGTGTCTCCTGGTCCGAGTACACCAGCTGGTAGGAGGCAGCAACAGCTGATCAGGGTCCGCTGAACAGCTGACGCTGACAGATCCGCTGATGATGGGGAGCACCGGTCGGATCCATCGATCTCTCGTCCTTATTGAGAGCAGGCCGGGGAAAACGTCCGGAAAGTGCCGAATAATAGCGACAGACCTCAGGTGGGCCTCGAGTCTGACCTGGAGGCCTCCACGTTTACCGCGTTTTCTCCGGTGTTTCTGACGGGCAAGACGGGCAAGATGGAATGGAGTGCGCCTCAGGAATGCTGGTATTTCCTCGATGCATGGAGAAAAGTTTACCGGATCATATCTGAGCTGATCAGAAAAGCCCCCAATCTCAAGCAGAGGGTGACGGTCATAGGTGAGAAGAGATGACACCTCATGACAGAACAGGTAAAACACCACACACCCGACAAACAGAGCAGAGCGACAGACGGCCAGCTGAGCACCCTGGCGCCATCTTGCTTCCACTCAAAAGAGGACGCCACCAGTTCCATACATGACCTGTTCAGCCATCCAATGAGCTTTTATTTTGAAGTTTAAGATCAAATTCAGATGGACTGTCAGGAAGTAATGGATGAGAAGACTGAGGATACCTGAGTCACACCACACTAGAGAACTACATGTTCATGTCAGCGCCTCATTTAAGAGAAACTTTTTCACTGATGAAATGGTAGCAGAAAAGAACAGACAATCACAGTGACATCACAGTGACATTAACGCTCACCTTAAGGATCCAGGTGATCATGTCTTTATGGACCTCCAGGTGAGGAGCATTCTGCAGACTCTCCAACAGAGCCAGAACACTTCCTGAAGTACTGGGAGCTTCACCTGGACCTGAACACACAACAGTCTGTGCTCAGGAGTACTACATAGTACTGACTGTAACATTGCTTACAGTGGGCAGTAATCACAGTCACTCTGTACGGTGTGGGTTCTAACAACACTGTGTACATTACGTGTACTGACTGTGTACCCTGTGTGTATACTGACGTGTGATCTTGCAGGTGTAGTTGAAGGTGACATCATCGTCTCCACTGCTGCTCTCCAGCTGCTGCTGCTCTTCCAGTAGAGCCAGGCCCACCAGGTGAAGCACCTGTACAGCACACAGAGAGAGGAGGTGTTAGCTCCTCCATCCAAACAGGCCGGCTAGCTGTCTCCATCTTGTTGGATGCGTCTCACCCTCTGCAGCATGGACTCGGTCCAGCCCCCCCCACTGGGCTCCATTGCCCACTGCAGCACAGCGCCCTCTACAGCCAGCAGCACGTCACACTGCAGCAGGTTCACCAGGCTGCCAAACAGAGGACAGAGAGGGGGGGGCACAGGGGGGGGCAGGGCTGGACGCGCGCACACACACACACACACACACACATTACAACCATGACAAACAGCCATCATGACACAGGTGTACCTGTGACGCAGACAGATAGATAGATAGATACTTTATTTATTACAGAGAAATTCACACGTGTTTACCTGTGTCCTCTCCGGTCTGTCTTCTCAGTTTTCTCTGAGCCTCCTCAGCCTGCAAGACATCACACTCTGTTACCATGACAACACACATCCCAACGATCATGGAATAACCTCATGGACACTGTTATCGGCGTCTGTACCTTCGACTGGTCGGCTCTGCTGTAGTGATGAAAGTACAGATTGAAGTGTTTGTTCCACTCGGGTAGCAGTTCATACAGACCTCGACCTGTCACACCTGGCTTCCTGCAAACAGTACAAATACACAGTCAGTACTACAAACAGTATTGCAGTAAGTAATATATACAATCAGTACTACAGTCCACAATTAGAGCCAATAAAACATGTTCAGATTGATGGTTTTTAGAGCGACTCCACAGTCTGACAGTGAGCAGCATGGATCAAGCTCAACTTTATTTATTAGTAACAGTGGTAGCTGCAGTGGGAACTCAGCAATCCCAATACAGAATAAATAAAAATAAAAATAACAGCCACTCAACAGACATCATGTCACGACAAACATCACACAGCAGGAGAATAATAAGTCATCTAAAGAATAATTAAAAAGTCATGGAGAAGTGTAGCCTCGCTATCCAGCACAGCTGTAGATACAGAGGTACTACTGTAGGCTTTAGTCCTCCTCTTATGGAGGATAATAACAATAAACTGTGTTACTAAGTGTATCAACTGTAGAACTGTATTAATAATACAGTTATTGCTGGTGATGACGATACTGTGTAATACTGCTGAAGTCAGCCTACTGGTTCAGGGATATTTGGGGAGTCAGGTGGTCCCTGAGTTTTTCTCTTGGTTGACTGATCTGACCAAATGTGTATTTAAGGTGGACTGAAGGTTGTTAAGGTAGAAGTATTGGAGGAAACTGACTTGAATGAAGCCACACTGTCGATGACTCTCTCCAGACCCGTCTCCTTGTTCCCCTGGAGAGAAAAAAATGACAGGTGAGCAGAGGGACAGGTGAGCAGAGGGACAGGTGAGCAGAGGGACAGGTGGATGTCTCACATTCTCAGGCAGGGCCTTTGCCAGCTCACTGTGAGCCATTGGTCTGATTGACAGCTGGTGGATGATTTCTCTTCTGACCTCATCAAAGGGCTCCACCTGGCCGACACCTGAGACGTACCGCTCACCTGTATCACACACGCGTGCGCGCACACACTGTACATTTCTGCCACTAGAAGTCTCTCAATCCAAACAACATCAGCAGACAGTTCTATGGATAGAGGCAGCAGACAGACTCACCGACCACCATGATGATGAGGTGAAGCATCTCCTCGATCAGAGTGTTGTTCTGCTGGACCACATCCTGTCACACACAGTAGAGTCAGTACTGAGCTTGTTAGCATCTCTGTAGTGTCCAATATATTTCTTTTGTAAAAACTAAAATTAGCTCTACATTTAAGGTTGATTCAACCACGCGATACAACACTAAAACAAAAAAAGGGAGCATAAAGAGCAGATTATTCATGTATTAAAAGTAATCAGGAAGTTATTTTGAACGTTGGTCGGTCAGAGCCGATATGTAGATGGAGAAAAGGGTGGGGACAGCAACAGAGAAACCAAGCACTGGGCAGACGCCAGTGCTTGGTTTTAGGTGGAAGGGAGAGGAGGTGGAGCAGGTCTGGTGGTAGAGAGCTTTTGTGTCCAACTCCATCTTTTAGCCAAGACCAAGGGCTACCTTCTGAAGGTGGATCTAGAAAAGACCTCAATGCCTTCATCACATCCAGGTTGGACCACTGCAGCTCTCTGTTCTGTTCTTGGACCAGTCGTCTACTGACCTTCAGCATATCCAAAACGCTGCAGCTGGACCACATCACATCAGTTAGCGTCCCTCCACTGGATCCTGGTCTGCTTCCAGATTTAAACTTCTTTTAATGGTTTTTAGAACCCTCAAAGGTCTCACCCTCTGTACCTGTCTGAGCTCCAGCCCTCAGGTCCTCTGACCAGCTGCTGGAGGTCTCAAACCAGGCTGAAGTCCAGAGGTGACAGGGTCTTCATGGGGCTGCTCCTAGACTCTGGACCAGTTTCCAGACTTCTCTGTATTCCCTCACCTCTTCTCCCTGATGCTTCATAAATGAGCACATACTAATCATAGGCACCGCAGTTCTTTTTAAGTTTTACTGTTTTTATTTTCTTGTTCTCATTGTAATCATTTTATTTATTTGCCTCATTTTTTTGTATCCTGTGTTCAGCAATTTGATCTACTGCTGTCATCTTAAAGGTGCACAATAAATAAACTGGACTGGAGAAGGAGGATCTTAAAGTGAAGCCAGTGGAGGTTCTGTGGAGGCAGCAAATTTCTAGACATATTTCAGTTTATCAAGGGGTTTGGATGAGGAGCCATAGAAGATCCATTCTGGAGGTGATGAAGGTGTGACTGAGGGACAGATCTATGAAGGTTCTGGAGGAGGAAGAAGGCGGTCTCGGTGATGTGGCTGATGTGATCGAACTTATATCGGCTGTTGCAGAGGTTGCAGGTGTGTGGGGAAGGGAACAGTGTGCAGATGTTAAAGGTGGGGCGGAAGTTGTGGGTGGATTTAGGGCAGGACGTTGATGTTTTCCTGGAGTGGAGTGGGTGGAGAAGTGATGCTTTGGTTCAGAGTCATCAGTGATGGTGGATTAATGATCTTGTTAGCATCTCTGATCTCTTCCTGCAGTTAGCAGCGTTAGTACCAGTGATGCCATTATCAATGTAATTTTTTTCAGTGAACAGTTGCCGAATTAATGACTATTTCCATCACTACCTTTACCGTTAACTAAATGGATCCTGTCACAAACTGAAGCTGCTGTCATTAGACTCTCTACAGACTCTCAGCTCTAAGAGATGATTCTGTCACAAACCAGAAGAGCCGAATCCTAACACAACAGTTACTTTCTCTGGTAACTACTTACACTTACAGTGGAGTAATTCAGTTACGTTTTGGGAGAAGAAACTAGAAACTGAACTCACTTGTTAGCTGTCAACATTGGTCAGTACTGACCTTGTTAGCCTCTCTGTATCTCTTCCTGCAGTCGGTGGAGCTGAAGATGTGAAACACTTCAAACCGGCTCAGAATGATCATCAGGAAGTGGTTTGGATCCATCATGGACGCCCCGGCCTGCATGGAGACAGAAACACACCTGAGTGAGGGCAGACAGACAGGAAGCAACACCCGGTGTTCACACCTGGCCAACTTGAAGCAGATCCCACCTGCAGCATGATGACGTCCTTGTCGAACATCTCCACTCTGCACTTGACATTGTGATAATAATAAATCTGGAACACAAACAATTCATCAGATTTTTAATATTTTCAATGTGTCAATGTGAGGGTCGTTTGTAAAGGACAGTGTCATATCCTGTACAGATTGTAAAGGCTGGAATATACTTCTCCAACTGCATAATACATTATCAGACTCCGTAGCTACGGCGACCTCTCGAGCCCTCGCAGTTCTCCGTCATGATGCGTGTTGTGCAGCCCTGCTGTGAAATGCCCCGCCTTTATATCACAGATAAAAGCAGGAAAAAATACTATTTTATGATTTAATTATTTGTGAGGGAGATAGAGGAGAAAAACTTCAGTTCTTTCAGTCTTTAAAACTCCTCTAAAGAGAGAAAATAACAGATGCTCTTCTCAACACGAAATCGGATAATAGCGAACACAAATCTACAACTTTCGGTATGCTCTGTGGAAATACACCCCAGCCATAATTACTAAATGAATTAAATGGATTTTTTGAGCAAGTTTAATCTATTTGACTTGCGTTTCAAAAGGATAATCAATACTTTAGTTCCTGTCCACGCTGCTGCAGAGGCGACCTGTCTGTCTGTTTCTGAGCAGGGAGAGTGGCTGCATTTCACGGCAGGTTGCAACTAGAGGACCAATCACAGCCTTTGTCGTCTCTGTCTTCCCTTGATGGATTGACGGACAGTTAAACAATATTTCCTGCACCTGGAGAGGACGGAGAGGCTCTCAGTCGCTACGTACAGCAATTTACAGAGTACTATAAATTGGCCTTAGAGCCCTCTGAGGCAAATTGGTAATTTGTGATATTGGGCTATTAGGGCTGGGTTAAAAAATCTATTCAATCGATTTTAATCGATCTCCATTTGAATGGTTGATAATCGATTCATAAAATACAAAGATCGATCTTTTAACTTGCATATTTTTTTCTTTATTGGACGTATGGAGAAGCAGCCTGAAGTATAAACCTGCCTGCCAGTCTTGCCTGAGGGGATCAATCACCATACATATGTCTAGTCTGCCGAAACCAAAGAAGAAGAAGTCTTGCGTGATCAGCGTTTAGTGCTGCTTTCCACCGCTTTACAAGGAACAAGATCTCGTGAAATGTTACTGCCAGCAGTCAAACAAACATGGTGGAAGCGAGTCCACCTCTCCAGGCACCGCCGACGAGTTGAAATGCTGATTCATTCATTTCATATTTGAGAAGTTGGAAGAAAATGACAAGTTGGACAAAAAACAAGTAGTATGCAAAATGCAACGGGAAAATAAGCAGCAATATGACGAATCGTCGCAACCATTTCACGAGACATCACCTCGAAACACAGTCGGCGGCCTCGGCACGACGGAAAATAACGGAGCATTTATTTTAACTGAAATATCCCTGACTGAATCGATATTGAATCGAATCGGATCGAATCGTGGATTGAATCGAATCGGGACCTTGAAATATCGACTCGATCTGGAAAATCTGAATTGATACCCAGCCCTATGGGCTATACAAATAATATTGACTTAACTGGTACTGCTGTAGTAGTAGTACACCGACTGTAGTAGTAATGTATAGTAGATCGACAGTAGTTGTAATGTAGTAGTACCGTAGTACACCGACAGCAGTAGTACCGTAGTAGTACACTGACAGCAGTAGTACCATAGTAGTACACTCACTATGGAGGAGAGGAAGCTGTGAGAACTGTCCCTTTAAGGTATTGTTGTTGTTGTTATTATTACTAGTATAATTGTTGCTGTAATCACTATTATTATTGTTGTTAATAGTATTTTAATTATGAACATTGTTAGCGCTTTTAATATTAATATCATAGATGCAATTGTTATCACTCTGGTACCTGTCAGTATTGACTCACCTGGTTGATGAGGGAGAATCCGTTCCTCCTCCACATCCCAGCATGCACCTGGGCACAAAGCACCAGGCAGCGGAGGGGGAGTTCAATCAGGAGGGGGGGGCTGAGTTCACCCTGACAACACACATACAGACCATAATATCCTCCATGAACATCAAAAAGTCACGTTTACAGTGTTTACTGAGGAAACAACCAGGTCAGTGACCAGAGAGACAGACAGGTAGACAGACAGAGGAATAGACAGATAGGTAAGACAGATAACAGACAGGTCACTGACCAGAGGAAGCTGTTCAGGGACACGAGAGGCGACTTCAGTCCTGCTGAGGAGGACATGGAGACCTGAGGAGGAGACCAACACTCATTCACGTGTTTACCTGAGGAGTGGCTGTGATACTGACAGCTGAGTGTTTACCTGCCAGCAGTCTGCAGACCGGCAGGTGAATGGACACCTTATCCTGAGACACCTGGTATCTGAATGTCTCCACACAGTGTCCGCCCAGACTCAAGCTGATTGGCTGCTCCCCGTCTGGGAGGCCGCCATGACACTGACTGAGCGCACTCAGACACTTCCTGTAGGCGGCGATCAGCACCTCCTCCTGAGCAGAACATCATAGAAGTGGTAGTAATAGAAGTACTGGTAGTATTAGTAGTAGTAATAACAGTAGTAATAATCATCTCACATCAGTGGCGCACCACTCCTGGATCATGGAGATGATGTGAGTTAGTTTCATCTGCAGAGTGAAGGCTGCCTCCCACTCAGGCTCCATCTCAATGTGCTGCCCCACCTGTCTCACCACCGGGTCCATGCCCTGAGATAGAGAGAAAGAAGTTTAGACAGACTGGATGGGACAGACAGGTTCAGGCAGACGGGTTCCTGGTTACCTGCATACATGTCAGCAGCTCCAGAAAAGCTTCCAGACCTTCAATGAACTTCAGTCGGAGCTGATGACTCCATTCAGAGGGACGACTGATCAGCACATACCTGCTCCAAACGCACAGGACTGGGTTTAACTTGTGGAATCTGGTGTATAACTGGAGTTTAAGTGATGTTTGACTGATGAGTAACTGGTCCTAACTTGAGGTCTCCGATGAGGCTCTGGACCCGTCCGAACTTGAAGGCCTGCTGGGCGGTATAGCGGTCGAACTGGAAGCGTCCCTGCAGATCCCGGTGGCGGAGATGATCTACAAACGTCCTGATGATGGTGGTCATCAGGTTCTCCTCCACCATGAGCATCCGGGCCTGCGCACACACACACATTAACATCTACAGGTCCTAGTCACTCCTTCATTATAAAAGATGTGCAGTTAGACTGACTGCACACTGGCTGGAACATAAAATAAATGTTGGACTTTTCTTTCTCACCTCCAGCTCAGACTGAACTCACCAGCGATGGGACGGTGAATATTTGCACTGACAGGTCAGTGATGGAGAACTCACGATCGTGGTCGTCAGTTACGTAGTCGCACTGCAAGCGTTCATAGCTCTAGCAGCAGGAGAGAGACAGGCAGAGAGAGACAGGTGTGTGGAGGTACTCACCATGGTGGGGACGGTGAACAGCTGCACAGACAAGGAGGTCACTGACACCACTCGCTCGTGGTCATCCTCCATAAAATCTGTCTGGAGGCGTCTGTAGTTCTAGAGGGGGACAACAGGTCACCCCATAGCCTCAGTGATATAGAACCCATCAGAACCCATGTAAACCCCACAGAAAACAAAAAGTATATACATATACGTGTATACATATGTATGTATACATACGTATGTATGTATGTGTATATATATATATATATATATGTGTATGTATATATATATATATATATACATACACATATATATATATATATACACATACATACATACGTATGTATGTATACACATATATATATATACACATACATACATACGTATGTATACACGTGTATACATACGTATGTATATATATATACATACGTATGTATACACGTATGTATATATATATATATACATACATACATACACGCATGTATATATATACGTATGTATGTATATGTATACATACATATATATACACATATAGATATATATACATATATATCCACATATACACATATATATAGATATATATACACATATATATACTGTGAGAAATTTGGGATAATGATTAGGTAGAGTGCGGTTCCAGGATAAAATACCAATGCAATGGCTTGTCTGTTAGAACAAGAAAGGGGCACAGGCAGAAATTCCAGTCCTCTCTTTTAATTTCATAATTCACTGGTTTGTCTGACAACAAAGACAAAGAATAAACAGTGTTAATTCAGTTATTGTAACTCATAATTTTAGTTGTTAATAATTGAACAAAGGTAGGTCAACACAATTACTCTGTGCAACTATAAATACATAAATAACCAAAGCATTACTAAACTTATCAGCACAGAAAGTAATTATGAACTACTAACATAAATGCATTAAAATCAAAGGAAAACTTACATAGCAAATACTCAGTGAAAAACTACTGATGTTGCACCCACATGTCCACAGCCAGCTCCTTTGTTCTCCAAAAAGAATTTGCCACAGGTGAGCTGGCTGCCTTTATCCACTCCTCCCATGCAGGAAGTAGCAAGGCAACTGGGGGAAGATAGGAAGAAAGGATTGGATGAGGATTTTCTACAGCCGCCCCCAAATATGTAAAACATATTTGAAGTCCTCCGAGGTTATTCCTGATCATCCTTGATCTCCATGAGAGCAACCAACCGACTGACAGGACGCACATAGGTTTTTCCTTTTATGCGAATCTCTGCCACTCTGACTCTGCCATCCGAGCTCTGGAGAAGTTTCTGGACCTTTCCTATTGGCCATGATGCACGGGGCAGATTGGGTTCCATAACCATAACTATGGCATTCAGGGTTAGATTTGCATTCTCCGCTCTCCATTTTTGTCTTGCTTGAAGTGTTGGTAAGTAATGCTTCATAAAGCTCGCCCAGAATTGATCAGCGAGGACTTGACTGTGACGCCATCTCCTTGTCCCCACAAGGTCAGGACGGGTATATACCACCTGAGGCAGGGCTGCCTCCAGCCGCCCCATGAGGAGAAGATTCGGAGTAACTGGGTCAGGATCAGATACATCAGATGATATGTATCCACAGGGCCTTGAGTTCAGGATTTCCTCCACCTCCACTAGTACAGTCATCAGCACCTCCTCTGTGACGGTTTGATCACCCAAGGTCACACGTAGTGCAGATTTAATGGCTCTCACCTCCCTTTCCCAGGATCCCCCAAAGTGAGGAGCGTGCGGGGGATTCCTTAAGAAGCGGACTTTGCACTTCGCCAGTTGTTCTTGAAGGGCAGGGGTCAACTGGTCAAAGGTTTTCTGCAACTCTCTTTCCCCACCCACAAAGTTAGTGCCATGGTCAGAAATAACCTCAAAAGGGGTTCCACGCCGAGCTACAAAGCAGCGGAAGGACATAAGGAAACTGTCAGTGTCCAGGTTGGTGAGGAGCTCTATATGGATGCAACGTGTGGTAAGACACTTGAAGAGTATTCCCCATCTCTTCTCCTGATGGCAGCCAACTTTAATGTGGAAAGGGCCAAAGCAGTCCATCCCTGAGGACCAAAAGGGGGGCTTGAATAAGCGCAAACGAGATAGAGGCAAGTCAGCCATCCGAGGTATCAGTGGTTTTGCCTTCCACTTCCTGCAATCCATACAAGCATGTTGATGTTTTCTCACTGCTTGCCTTCCACGTAAGATCCAATAATTCCTCCTGAGACCAGCAAAAACCCTCTCTGGTCTAGGATGGTGCAGCTTGACATCATAGTCCTTAATTAACAGCTGTGTAATGTAGTGTTTTGGATCCAAGACTACAGGGTGGATATTGCTGTAATACAGATCTTCACATTTGCGCAGCTGACCACCCACCCTGATCAGGTTTGTGGTGTGATCAAACTCAGGGGCCAAACTGCTCAGATGACTGTGGTTAGGCACAGGTTGGCCTGCCTGTAGTGAAGCATACTCCCCTGGGAAGCTCTCCTGTTGTGCATGCTGTAGGAGAAGAGTCTCCACATAGGACTTTACTGGGGGTTGAGAAGTTGCATCCATGGAAGAGATCAGGTGTTGTGAAGTGCCAACCACTAAATCTTCCCAACACTGGAAGTGGAGGAGGTTTGGGGGAACATTAGCTGGCGTTATCTGAGTAGTGCCACAGAACACAGATTTTCTCAACTCCTGTGTTGATGCATTAGGAGACAAGGATGAGTTTAACAGCCATTGGTCAGGGGGCAGGTAGAGGAAAGGAGGACCCTGATTCCACCGGTGGGGAGCAGCTAATTCTGCCAGGGTTTTTCCTCTGGTGGTGTCGTCTGCTGGGTTGCTGACTGAATCAACGTACCTCCAGGCTGAGGGTGAAGTATATTCAAGGATTTCAGTGATCCGATGAGCCACAAATATCTTATATTGGCAGGACTCAGACTGCAGCCAGGCCAGAACAGTTGTGGAGTCTGTCCACATCACTATGTGGTGGACGTGGAGAGTCAGCTCGGTCTGCAGCATCTTCACGAGTTGGGCCCCAGTGAGAGCAGCACACAACTCTAGACAGGGAATTGTAATTTGACGTCTTGGAGCCACCCTCGAACGAGCCATAACAAAGGAGACCTGGACCTGCCCGTTGGAGTCCACTGCTCTCAAATATGCGACTGAGCCATATGCTGTTTCAGAGGCATCACAAAAGACATGCAGTTCTTGAGTCCATGAAGAATCTTGGTGTGCAGTGGGTCCATAACACCTTGGGAGTCTGATTCTGGTCAAATGTGAGAGTTCCCTTTCCCATAATGTCCAAGCTTTCACGAAAGCATCAGGAAGGCAGGGATCATCCCATTCCCGCTCTTTGGACCATAATTTCTGGAGAAGGACTTTAGCGCGGGTGGTAAAAGGGATGATGAACCCAAGAGGATCATACTGACTTGCTAGGACCTTATATACGTTGCGGAGAGTAAGAGTCTGGTACTCGACAGGTCGGTGTTTATATCCAAGGGTGTCTGAGGAACAGTGCCATATCAACCCTAATGTCCCTTCCCATGGGTCCATATGATCTTGGCTTAGCCACAGTTCAGTGCTCTCTGATCGAGCTTCCTTTGGGAGATGCTGAACCACTGTGGGAAAGTTGCTCATCCACTGTCAGATCTCAAAGCCACCAGATGAAAGTAATGCCCGCAGTTGATCCAGCAGACTTCTAGCCTCTTCCTCTGTGGGAAAACTCTGGAGGCAGTTGTCCACAAAGAAGGACTGTTTGATTGATGCCAAGATGTCTTCCTGACCCACTTGATTGTCCTTGACATGACGGTGAAGGGCATATGTGGCACAGCAAGGACTGCATGTGGTACCAAATGGCAGAACTTGCCACTCATAAACATCCACTGGCTTTTCCCGTTGCATGTCCCGCCATAAGAAACGGAAAAGGGGTCTGTCTTCAGCCAGCAACCTGACCTGATGGACCATGGCTTTGATGTCACCAGATATGGCTACAAGATGCTGACGAAAGCGCAGAAGCACACCCAACAATGAAGGGCCTAGAACTGGACCAGGTAAAAGATAGTCATTCAAGGTTCGCCCTTTGTATTGAAAGGAGCAGTTGAATACCAACCGCTGTTTGCCATTGTGTTCCACTAAATGATGAGGTATGTACCATGATGAACCATTGATATGGGCAATCTCCTGAGGGCTGAGCGTCTTCACATATCCAACCTTAAGCAACCCCTTGATCTCCTGGTTATAAATAGCTGCTTTCTCTGGATTTCTCAAAAGATAACGCTCAGTACGCCTGAGAGCGGGGAGAACTGAATCCTTTGGAGCCTGCAGTTCAGGGGTATTCGCCTTGTGAATTAGAGGGGTTGCGTAATGATAAACCCCATTAACATTCACTCTCATTGTTCGGTCATCAAGATGAGCCAGTGCCTCTTTGTCCTGCTTGGAACGAGTGGTGACTTTCTCACTTTGATATGGCAATACATCAACCTTCCACAGCTTTTCTACAGCACGATAAAGTTCAGCTTCTGGGGCCATGCATGAAGTGAACAAAGACTGGAATCTCTGCCTGTGCCCCTTTCTTGTTCTAACAGACAAGCCATTGCGTTGGTATTTTATCCTGGAACCACACTCTACCTAATCATTATCCCAAATTTCTCACATGGTCCTTCGAACCGGATTAGATCAATTCAATGGATAGAACACAATCACACAGGCGACCAGGACGTTCCCATAAACCACCCAGCCACTTGGCAGATTATCAGACCTCTCTTTTAATTTCATAATTCACTGGTTTGTCTGACAACAAAGACAAAGAATAAACAGTGTTAATTCAGTTATTGTAACTCATAATTTTAGTTGTTAATAATTAAACAAAGGTAGGTCAACACAATTACTCTGTGCAACTATAAATACATAAATAACCAAAGCATTACTAAACTTATCAGCACAGAAAGTAATTATGAACTACTAACATAAATGCATTAAAACCAAAGGAAAACTTACATAGCAAATACTCAGTGAAAAACTACTGATGTTGCACCCACATGTCCACAGCCAGCTCCTTTGTTTTCCAAAAAGAATTTGCCACAGGTGAGCTGGCTGCCTTTATCCACTCGCTCCTCCCATGCAGGAAGTAGCAAGGCAATTGGGGGAAGGTAGGAAGGAAGGATTGGATGAGGATTTTCTACATATACACATACATATATATATACACGTGTATATATATACATATGTATATACGTATATATCTGTGGCAGATATCACAGATATATACACGCCAGATATATACACGCAGTATATATACACGCTGCGTATATATATATGTGTATATATATACGATATCTGAGTATATATGCGTATATATACGATATCTGCCACAGATATATATCGTATATATACGTATATGTGCAGTATATATAAATATATATATATATATATATATATATGTGTATATATATACACGCATATATATACACATATATATATATATATACATATAAAAATAATTTCACTTGACCAATTCAAAATATTTTGAATATTTTGTGCAGATCCATCACATAAAATTCTGATGAAAAACATGTAAAATACAGGTTGTAATGTAACAAAACAGATAACAAGCCAAGGGGGGTGAACACTTTTGAAAGGCGCTGCATACCTCATTTGTTTGAATGATGTTTTAATATTTCATGTTAAGCTGCTTCCAGGTCAGTTTTTCCCCTGTGGCATTGCTTTTCACTTGTATGCTACGATTTAAGTGAAGTGAACCTCCAGTTCTACAGGCGTAAAATATGTTGATGGTGTCTTTTTCCTCTCTGGTTGCCATGGTGAATGGAGGTATCAGGGCTCCACTGATAAGGGCTTTTTATTGTAACTCAGAGACAGATCAGCTGTTCTGGAGCCAGAGGTTCAGAGTTCAGGATTAGACTCAGAGTTTGTTCAACCTCCTACCTGGAATACCCCCATGTGTGTTGATCAGGTGTGCTGATCAGTAGGGGTCTCCAAATGCAGCTTTTACACTTCTGATATCATACCAATATTGCAGCCTTGTGTATTGGCCGACACCAATATCAATCTGATACGATATCAGCACAAATCATACAGACTTTTACAACTTATTTTGTATCATGGAACATTAGAAAAGGCTTCATCAATATCGGATCGGGACACCCCTATTGATTCGGTGTCTTACCTTGGCAAACTGGATGGCAAAAATCTTCTTGTATTTGAGGTCCATGAGGAGGCTGTTCATCAGCAGCTGATGGTAGATGTTCCTCGCCCCTGCAGACAGACAGACAGGTAGAGACAGACAGAGCCTTAGACATGTTATTGTTGTTTACTGTTTGTTGTTTACTGCCCATCAGTCCTCACCTTTCCACATCTTGGAGTCGTTGAGCATCAGCTTGTCGACCAGTGAGGAGTACTCTCCTTCTGGACCTTTCTGCAGGCCCACCTGACACAGGATCCTCCTCAGACCGTCTGAAACACAGCAGAGCGCCACTAGCATCTCTCTCTCACAGTGAGGGTTTCTGGGTAATGGAGTTCAGGCCTACCAGAGTACTGGATGATCTGTCCCAACCAGCTGAGAGCCCTCAGAGCAAAGCACTGATGAGCCACGACGGACGAGTGCATCACCTGGACCCTGAGGGGCTTCGACTGGCGGCTGGTGTTCCTCTGGTGTGTGTGTTTGGGGGAGGGGGTGTTAGTAAAAGGACCATTCAACTCCTTCAGCTCTCATATCAGACACTCACTCACCACTATCACAGACTTGGCCTGGTCACAGAACTGGAAATCACCGTACCGCACCGACTTCCTGCCCTGCAAACACACACAAACACACACTTTAGTATGTATACTATTATTAGTATATAACACACTCACATATGAAGAGTGTATGATTCGAGCACTGACATCTCTGTCCACGGTGGTGGCGAAGCTCACAGCTTCCTTCTGGCTGCAGTTGACAGCTTTCTGCAGAGTGTAGATCACCTGCTCATAGGTGTGGACTTCATCATTAAACAGCATGCAGTAGTAGGTGTCCACTCTGTTCCTGCTCACACAAATAGGAAGTGTCAGCATCCCGTTAGCTCCCCCTGCAGGATGTTCACTTTACTACAGTCACTGAACAAACGTACGGCGGCTCCAGTCCTGCAGGCAGCTTGTCCTCCTGATCCCAGGTCAATAAGTCCACAGCGTACTGCAGCAGGATGGAAAAGATGCTGAAACCACGAGACACCAGGTCTGCAGGCAGTAGAGCCACAGGGTCCTGGAGAGACAAGAGAACATTGGTATACTAGGAGACAGAGTTTTTAACAACATCTCTTTAGCTACTGACTCTGGTCACTGTGTAATCCTTGTGCTCTTGGACAGCTGCATCCAATAGTGGAAAATTACATCCTGATTGCTCGTTTGGAGCAGTGGGTGGGCATCAGGGGCTCGGCACTGGACGTTATGTGTCAGCCTTGGTGACTGTGTCCTCCACTGCTCCTGTCGTGTGTGGGGTCCCACAGCGGTCAGTGCTGGGCCCTCTTTTATTCTCCTTATACTGTACCTTCTGCCTCTTGGTTTCATTCTCAGGAAACATGGCATTTCATTTTACTGCTATGCTAATGACTGCCAGCTCTCTGTACCCCTGAAATAGGCTGACTCATTCTCCCTGAAACAATTGACAGACTGCTTGAATGACATCAAGGCCTTAAATTTTAATGACAAAAAGACAGAAGTAATGGTCTTTGGTGGCAACTCTGTAATCCCCTTGGCTCAGTATGTTAAACCTGTTGTTCGTAATCTGGGGGTAATTGTCTACCTAGAGCTGAAGCTTGACAGCCAGATTAAAGGAGTGGTGAAATCAAGGTTTTTACAGTTGAGACAATCGGCAAAAATAAAACCTATTCTTCAGAGAAAACAATCTGAAACAGTAATCTATGCCTTTGTTACCACTGAGCTGGATTACTGTAATGCACTTTACATGGGGATTAGTGGATCCTCCATTGCACAGCATTAGCTGGTTCAGAACACAGCTGCACGTCTTTTAACTGGCACAAGAAAGTTTGAGCACATTTCACCAATTTTAGCTTCACTCCATTGACTGCCCATCCATTTCAGAATTCATTTTAAAATTCCTTTATTTGCTTTTAAATCTCTAAATGGTCTTCCCCATCATACATCTGAGCTTCTCCAGCCCCAGCTGATCTCTCTGGTCAGCTGACCAGCTGCTCCTTATGGCTCCTAAATCCAGGCTGAAGCTCAGAATGGACCAAAAGTTTTCTGTTGCAGCTCTGAAGCTACAGAATGAGCTGTAGCTGCTCATCAGACAGGCCTCCTCACTGTCTTATTTAAAACACTTTTACAAACCCACCTCTTTTCCTTGGCCTTTCAAACAATGTAGGCTGTTCATC
The DNA here is from genome assembly GCA_029721515.1 of Synanceia verrucosa. Taxonomy (NCBI): domain Eukaryota; kingdom Metazoa; phylum Chordata; class Actinopteri; order Perciformes; family Synanceiidae; genus Synanceia; species Synanceia verrucosa. The sequence continues at coordinate 26,488,286 of CM056562.1, forward strand.
TTATGTGAATAGGTGTGACTCTGTCTCACCTCATCAGAGTCTGTCCTGCTGGCTGTAGCAGTGTGTTTCTGGCAGTAGGGACCTTTCTTCCAGGCTTCAGTGTCTCCACAGTCACAGAAACCTCCACCTCCTGAGGTCGTCATCTGCAGCACAGACACTCACATATATACACGTACCTATATAGTGTGTACACACACACACACACACACACTTAAACATACAGACATATACGTACAGTATGTATATATATATATATATATATTCGTATATGTATATATATATATATATATATATATATATATATATATATATATATATATACACATACACACATACATATGTATATATATATAAATCTGCTGGTCACACACTTCCTGTTTGAACACCTGGTTAGATGCTCTCACCCTGTAGCGATGGTCTTTGTGAATGCTGCCCAGGAAACACTGCATACACAACACACAGGTAGGGTCAGCTGCACACTCCCTGTAACACACACAAGGTAGGTTAGGGCCTGTCATCCTAAACCTGTCTGTGTGTGTGTGTGTGTGTGTGTTTCTCACCTGCAGGAGTAGGTGGGCTCTCCCACCTTGAACACATGTCCACACAGTGGTGATGGGTGGTTGTTCTCCTGCAGGAGAGCCAAGCCATTGGCTGGCTCCTCCCCCAGCAGGAGCCACTCCAGAGGAGCCAGGAGGAGCAACTGACAGGACAGCTCCTCCCTCTGCTCCTCTCTCTGCTCCTCCCTGCTGCTGCCCCCACTCGGCCCCAAGCAAAGGATTCTGGGTACATACGTGGCCAAGTGACAGTAAACCTCCTGATGAAGATCAGCTGCTGTCAGCCATCTCTAAGGGGGAGGAGAGAGAGCAGATGTTTTCAAAACCGTGGCAGGGAGAACCCATATCAGTGTCATCCCAACATATGGGGAACAAAAAAAAAGAAGAAAAAAACAAAAAAAAAAAAAAACAACAACGGCATAGAACTGCCGGAAGAAATCTGTGGAGAGACCATCGATTCCTGGTGCTCGACCTGATGCCATCTGGCTTATAGTCTCTGTACGCTTCTCCAGAAAGCTCAGAGTCGAGGACTTCTTTTTCCTCCGGGCTGAGCTGAGGAAGTAGCCTGGCTATCGCGACTACTTGCTCTGCGAGCGTAGTCTGGCCAAGCTAACTTGTAAACGGAGTTCTCAGAGGACAGGCTTAACCCGCGTCCATCAAATGCCTCTGTGTGCTATTGGACAAAGCCTCAACCAATCAGACCACTCTTTCCTCTGATGTATGCGTAGCGATGGAAACTGCTGATCCAAAGAAGTAGTGCGTCATTGCCTTAAACACACCTCAATCCAGCTGTTTGAAATGCTGGATTTTCATTGGTCCCTACTTCTACAGTAGGTGAATCTGAAATTGAAGAGAACGGCAGCTTGGCCAGACTGACTTGGTCGCGAAACTTTGTGCAGCGTCACAGGAAGTATGGGCGGGCCCAGGCTACCAAGGAAGTCCTCCCAGTAGCTCCTCACAACACTCCAGACTGCAACTCTCCGCAGTAAAGAGGTCAGAAGCCCACCACATAACTCCTCATCTCCCCTGGACTGGTGGTAATTCTTCCTCCAGGAAGCTTTAGACAGGTCACGTGCCTCCTCTGTGCTACTGACCTCTCCAGACTAAAAAACAACGAGGTGGGAGAATCCATGAGTTTCAACTGGAGGAAACGTGACCTGACCAGCGCTCCTTTCACCTCCTCCTGCAGGAAGAAGACATGGTAGTATCTGAAGATCTAAAAATGTCCTGCTCCATGCTCCAGATGTATTCTTCCAGTGCCTCTATGGCTACTTCAACTGTGGCAGTAGAATTAAAAATGTACTATTGACAAAACATGTATTTGTGTCTTGTCTACATCCAACCACAGCCTCAGAGAATTAAAATCTTTATTCTCATAACTATCTACGTTTTATATGCTCAATGAAGGAATTAAAATTATGGATGAACAAAGCTGTGGTCATGTAGTAAACAAAAAAAAAAAAATTGCAGTACGGCGGTTTACTGCAGTGCCCGTGATCGCCACAACCCTGCTACCCCACTACCCCTTCTACACCGATCACTCATTGGCCTCTGGCATAAAATGAGCCCAAATGAGCAACACAGTGTTCGGCTTTGACATACAGTGCCCAGTGTTATTTTTTGCTTGATGGTCTTCTAGTCAGGAAGTGGGTTCCATACAGTGATCAGGGATTGGGAGAACCAGTCTTCCAAGTGGTTGTACCTACTATTTTGCGGCAAAAGGTGTTATAGACATCACATGGTGATGTGGCAGGTCACCTAGGTGTTAAAACATATGATCGCATACTCCGGCATTTTTTCTGGCCACGTCTTAAACGGGATGTAGCACAGTTTATTAAAACATGTCATATTTGTCAGCTTACCAGCAAGCCAAATCAGGTTGTGAAACCAGCACCTTTGAAGCCTACACCAGCTATAGGCCAACCCTTTGAGCATCTTATTATAGATTGTGTCGGGCCTCTGCCCCGTTCCAAGTCGGGCCATTGCTATCTGTTAACTGTTATGTGTCAAGCTACTAGATACCCTGCAGCTTTTTCTCTGCGCACAATCACAACAAAAGCAGTGATAAAAGCATTAACTCAGTTTCTTTCTATATTTGGGATTCCAAAAGTTATACAGTCAGATCAAGGATCTAACTTTACATCCCATGTGTTTGCTCAGATTCTGAAACAGCTTAAAGTCAAACATAAGTCAACTGCGTTCCATGCCCAGAGTCAAGGAGCTCTGGAGTGGTTTCACTAAACCTTGAAGTCCTTGTTGTGTACATACTGCACCGAGCTGTCTGCAGATTGGGAGGAAGGTTTATCCTGGCTGTTGTTAGCCGCTCATGAAGTAGTGCAAGAGAGCACAGGCTTTAGTCCCAATCATCATTCCCGTGATCCAGCTGCAAACATTGTAACAGTGAAGTCAGCATTGGCTGCTGGGCCTGTCACTGTTCCAGGTAGTTTCAACTCTGAGGAAGGGGGACGAGAGGAGTTGGTAGTAGCATCAGAGGAGGTTTTAAGAGGTTGTTTCAAAAAACTCTCAAACTTCAAAATCTGGGTGCCCTGGTTGATCACTTGGACCCTAAGAAGGTTGGACCCCAACCAGCGACTCATGCGTTGGGCTTTGTTTTTACAGCCCTACACACTAGATATTAAACACATCAGGGGTAACGATAATATTATTGCTGACGCTCTCTCCGGCTCCCCATTGAATTAACTACATCTCCTGTCCCTCTGCTGTCCTCTGCTTGCTGTCTACTCCTCCTTCTCTTAAATGCCTTTTCTAGGTATCAGGACTGCGGAGGTGGAGGGATGGACGGTTGTTTGGGGGGGATGCGAGGTTACAGGTTGGGGCTGTTTTTTTTTTTTGTTTTTTTTTTCTTCGATATGTCTTGGGAGCTTTACTGTAAATATTTATGCTAAATTATGGCTAAGGAGGGGGGTGTCACAGCCTCTCCTCTGTTTGCAGGGGCTTTTCCTCCTGCAGACAGAGGGGGATCTTGCTAATTGGAGCCACCTGGGCTCAGTATAAAAGCAGGCTCCTGACTAATCTGGCTTTCTCTCTCCCTCTGCCCACAGGTAACACTTGGTTTGTTTTGTTTTACTTTCATTTCATTCACAATCACACATACAGATTCACTCACACATGCACCTTGCATACACCATACATAGTTAACATAGTCACATCCCATACTCGTTATTATTGTTTGAATTTAAAATATATCTTGCAATAAAATCATGAAATTGGCCTCAACTGTCCATGTCTCCTCACATTTGCCACAGGGTTTGAGTCGGCCTGTGACAATACATACGTCTAGTCTGCCGAAACCAAAGAAGAAGAAGTCTCGTGTGATCACCGTTTAGTGCTGCTTTCCACTGCTTTCCAAGGAACAAGATCTCATGAGATGTTACTGCCAGCAGTCAAACAAACATGGTGGAAGCGAGTCCACCTCTCCAGGCACTGCTGACGAGTTTAAAAGCTGATGTTTGGATGCATTTCGCATTTAAGAAGTTGGAAGAAAATGATGAGTTGGACAAAAATAAGTAGTACGCACAATATGCAACGGGAAGATAAAATACAGCGGTAATACGACAAATCTTCGCAACCATTTGATGAGATGTTACCTGGAAACACGGTCGGCAGACTCGGCACGGCTCAAACAAACCAGTCTGGAACAGGTGTTGGCACCTAAATTACCAGCAAACTCACAACGTACACAGAAAATAATGGCACATTTATTTTAACTGAAATATCCCTGACTGAATCGAGATTGTAGAGCTGTGCGATATTACCATATATATCGTAATGCGTTAGAAAAAAAGTCTACCGTACGATATAAGCCTCTGTTGATTACATCGTAATTTTAACATGTAGCTTCTTAGTTAGCTCTGCTGCTACGCTAAAATAAACGTTACTCTGGTTGTGGTTTAGATACACCCTGTAAAGTACAACTCAACGTCGGAATGACCGCTGGATAATCCAAATGTGAGTTCACGCGAGTTAAAAACGTGTATTGTATGAAGCACAGACATAACAGTATGACAGCTACTGTAACCGCAGCAACGCTATTGCTTTGTGGTAGCATGTTCACGTCACCCGTGAGGACAGGTCTGCGGCAGTTGCAGCTGAACAAAAAAAAAAAAAAAAAGTTGCAGCTCGGAAGTAAGCAGAGGTAAAGCAGCAAACGTCGTGCTGCGTGCGAATGATTTATTATCGCTTAAAACACATCTTTATTAGCAGCCAAACTGCGGAGAGTGCAATGGAAAAAAAAAATAATATATCGGAATACATATCGTTATCGGGATATATCAATCAATCAATCAAAACTTTATTACAGACTCAAGGTCCAGATATAAAAAACAAGACATTACATAAAACACAACTAGAAATTCATGATTAAAATTCATGACAAAAGAAAATAATAGCCACTATAAACATGTCCAAGCACATACACACATACACACCTACCCATTAAGACATTGCATGTAAAACACTATACCAATGGCTCCACTGCTTTGATTGGTACCATGTCGTGCTAAATCTGATGTGAGACAGCCGCAGAATAATCTCGTTCTCAGAATCATTATAATCGACATATAAATTTGTACATGAGCGTTCTTATCACAGATTGAAGTGTATTTATGCCTGCGGACACAAACATTTCGCTGGCACTACACCATCTCGGTCTTTTCAGTAATATTCTCATTGCATCATTATATGCAACTTGAAGCCTCTGCAAACTTGCTTTCTTGTAATTTGACCACAGATGTGCTGTATATAATGGAGTACAATGTGCTCTGAACAGGGACACCTTTACCCCATCTGAACCCATGCTAAACTTCCGTAATAGAGTGTTTGGTTGTGCATACATCATTCAACACTGCCTATAAATATCATCATCATCTGCTATATCTTCTGCAATGAAGTGGCCGAGATATTTGACCTTCTTATGTACACCAAGGATGTTACCAGACAGGTGGAAGTCTGGAAATTTTAAACACCTGTCCTCCTTCGTTCTACAGATCATAACTACAGTCTTACTGACATTGTACTGAATATCATGTTGCGCGCCATACTCAGAGCACACATTAAGGAGCTGCTGCAGACCAGCACTACTTGGACTAAAGACCACAAGATCATCCACGTACATAATGTGGTTCACCAAATAACTCCCCACCACACATCCAGTATTACATACTTCCAGATGTTTGGACAGATTATCCATATACAAGTTAAACAGAACTGGGGACAATATTCCCCCTTGTCTCACTCCGTTGCTGACCCCAAACGGGGCTGAGACACTCTTGCCCCATTTTGCCTGCATAGTCTGGTGAGCATACCAGTAAACCAGGATTCTCACTATGTGCTTTGGTGCTCCTCTGTCACTCAATTTACGAAACAACTTACCATGATTAACTCGATCAAATTCTTTAGAGGCATCAATAAAACACATAAAAACAGATGAATTTTGACCTCTGTATTTGTTCACAATTTCCTTCAATGCATATATACACAGGTCAGTGCCATGTTTGGCTTTAAAACCAAACTGGTTGTCTGTGGAGTTAATAAAGTCATTTAACCTCTCCATCAGGATTCTTTCCAGGACTTTCGACAATACACTAGCTAACGCAATAGGCCGGTAGTTATCTAGGCTGCCTGTTTTACCAGCCTTGTCCTTAACTACTGGGACTAACAGGACAGACAGCATGGAGACTGGTAAAACGCCATGAATCATAAAACCAGTGAAACATATAGCAAGGAGAGGAGCTATCCTTAGACTGGCAAATTTAAGATGCTCTGCCATAACATGGTCTGTACCGCTCGCTTTGTTGCCAGACAGCTTGTGTATAGCTGTGTATATAAACTTGGCTATACCGGGATATGGAATTTTATCCATATCGCACAGCCCTACGAGATCGAATCTGATCGAATCGTGAACCGAATCAGGACCTTGAAATATCGAACTGCATCGATCTGGAAAATCTCAATCGATACCCAACACTGGTATATATATATATATATATATATATATATACACACACACACGTATACTTACATATACTGTATATACATACATATACACATATATCACGCGCACACACACGCACGCTCACTCGCTCTCTCTAGTCTATCTCATTAAATGAATTTAACAAAAGTAGATATTCTTCAGAGTCATGATGTAAAGTAATGTAAACACAATATGAAATAACATCTATTAATATAAAGGTAGCAGTAACAGTATTACTGCTACCTTTATAATACATCTCATTTCAGGTGTGTGAACTAAGCAGCTCACCTGTCCAGTTGATTCAGTTTCTGGCTGTAATCTAGGTGCATCGTAGATTTCACGTTTGTGTTTAAAAGTAGCCATGTCAGTTTTAGCAGGGTCTTATAAACGTTAGCCCGAGTGTTAGCAGGCCGTTCGAACGTTAAAGACACCTTACATTAACGTTAATTTAACGGTATTCACTAACACCACCGGTCGTGTTGACGCTGCTAGTTAGCTAGATCACAGCGAGCATTAACATTAGCTTTAGCATTAGTATTATCTCCACGTAGCAGAACGTTGAGAAATCATTGAGCTCGCGCCGTGACGCGGTGGCAGGTGAAGTGGAGCCGAGCTCACGGCTCCAGGGGCCGCTTACCGTCGCCGTGTCTTTGGCGGAGAAGTTCAAGAACTCGGAACATAAAGAAGACGAGGGGTCTCTGTCCGTTTGGGCCGCTGCCATCTTTCCTTCTTCTGCTCTGCTGTTAGGCGGAAAAGAACCCGGAACCGGAAATCATCAACAGCTGAGGAGGCGGGGTCAGTATATAAATAATAAGTCCATAGAGGCTAAACAGCCCAAAGCAGCTGCCTTTTAAAACCGGTGTAATATACACTTTAACATTACTAACACTGTAGTATTATAATGTTTACTCACTAACAGAGATACAAATTGGATAAATATCATTAATCTGTACTCATACAGAAAACAGGTGTTAGATTTAGTGATTAATGATTCTAACTTCAGTGATAACAAATGTAATAATAGTTTAGCGCTACTTAGTTTAGTACTTTTATATATATAGTAGATGGTTGTATGTCGATTGAGTCGATTACTAATAAACCACTTTCTAACTTTATTAAATCCTAGTTCAGGTCAAAGAAACAGAATAATTCAGGACAAGATGAACTTTATTGAAAATAAAAAAAAAAACATCTGAAGCTTAAAGGTACGTAGACAGGTACTTGTCCTTGGAGATCAACCTGAGAGTCTTTCTCAAGGACACAACAACATGCAGACAGGAGGAGGACTCAGCTAACAACAGGACTGCTGCACCTGGTACTGGTCTTGGTTCTGGTCCTCACAGATTACTCAGGTTTCTCTGAGCCAGTCCTGTTCTCAACCAGCTGCTGGACAAGCGTCCGGAGCTGCCTCAGCTCTTCTTGGATAGCCTGAAGCTTCTGGTTCTGCAGGTTCTGGTCCTGGACATGATGCTCAGGATGCTGCAGGTTCAGATACTGAAGCTCCTGGTTCTGGTCAGTCTGGACTCTACACATGTAGAAAAAAACTGTTAAACTACAAACTGAACAACAGGAAGCTCATTCTAGTCTCAAAACACGACTAACTCTTACTCAGAATCTCTGGCTGTGTCCAGGGACCGATCCACATCTCTCTGCAGAACCAGGAAATGGTCCAGAGTCTCCTGCGGGACACACACACACACACTTTATTTCCTGAACTTCACTTTAAACCATGAAAACCTTAAATTTGACACACTTTGATCTTTTTGGTGATGCGGCCCATTTCGCCATGGTAATGGGGATTTGTTGTGATGTCGTCGTTGTGGGTGTCAGCCAGTGGCGCACAGTGGTTGGCGATGTACTGGTTGTCATAGAAACGGCGGAGGAAGGGCATGGACTCCTCTACCTGCAGGATGACGGCAGCCTGCTGCATCATAGCATTAGCCTGGGAGTTATCATGAACCCTGAGAGACAGGTGAGGACAGACAGGTGAAGACAGGCAAAAACAAACAAGACAGACAGGTAAGGAAAGACAGGTGAGTACAGATAGGTGAAAACAGACAGGTAAAGACAGACAGGTGAAGACAGACAGGTGAGGAGAGACAAGTGAGGACAGACAGTGAAAACAGGCATAGACAGACAAGTGAAGAGAGACAAGTGAGGACAGACAGGTAAGGAAAGACAGGTGAGTACAGACAGGTGAAGACAGACAGGTGAAGAGAGACAGGTGAAGACAGACAAGTGAAGAGAGACAGGTAAAGACAGACAGGTGAAGACAGACGGGTAAAGACAGACAGGTGAAGACAGACAGGTGAGGAGAGACAAGTGAGGACAGACAGTGAAAACAGGCAAAGACAGACAAGTGAAGACAGACAGGTGAAGACAGACGGGTAAAGACAGACAGGTGAAGACAGACAAGTGAGGAGAGACAAGTGAGGACAGACAGTGAAAACAGGCAAAGACAGACAAGTGAAGAGAGACAAGTGAGGACAGACAGGTAAGGAAAGACAGGTGAGTACAGACAGGTGAAGACAGACAGGTGAAGAGAGACAGGTGAAGACAGACAAGTGAAGAGAGACAGGTAAAGACAGACAGGTGAAGACAGACGGGTAAAGACAGACAGGTGAAGACAGACAGGTGAGGAGAGACAAGTGAGGACAGACAGTGAAAACAGGCAAAGACAGACAAGTGAAGACAGACAGGTGAAGACAGACGGGTAAAGACAGACAGGTGAAGACAGACAAGTGAGGAGAGACAAGTGAGGACAGACAGTGAAAACAGGCAAAGACAGACAAGTGAAGAGAGACGAGTGAGGACAGACAGGTAAGGAAAGACAGGTGAGTACAGACAGGTGAAGAGAGACAGGTGAAGAGAGACAAGTGAAGAGAGATAGGTGAAGACAGACAGGTGAAGACAGACAGGTAAACACAGACAGATGAAGACAGGCAAGTGAAGAGAGACAAGTGAAGACAACAGGTGAGGACAGACAGGTAAAGACAGACAGGTGAAGACAGGCAAGTGAAGAGAGACAAGTGAGGACAGACAGGTGAGGACAGACAGGTGAAGACAGACAGGCAAAGAGAGACAAGTGAGGACAGACAGGTGAGGAAAGACAGCTAAGACCTCTGGAAGGTGTCCGTGAGCAGGGCGATCAACAGGTTGACACACAGGATGGAAGACGCAGCCAGAAATGTCCCACAGAGCAGAGGAGCCATGATGCTGTCCACCATTGCCATGGCAGCATACTCGTACTCGTCCACCAGAGTGATGCGGTACAGACTGTACAGCAGGCCCGAGACAAACTGCATGCTGGGAACTGAGGACGACCCTGTTGGAAGACAACTGGCCCATTACTCAGGTGTCCTCAGGTGAGTCCTCTCTCTACAGGACGAAACTGCACCAACCTCCAAATATGATCCAGAAGCTGCAGGCATAGGGAATGAAGATTTCAGCGTACAGGAACAGGAAACACATCACGTCCCCGATGATGTTCCCCAACATGACGATGAACGGACCCATCAACCTGCAGACACACCAGAAACCAGACCACAGCCTGAGCTCTGCTCCAGGGGCCAGGATGAGACAGATGAGCCGACAGGTGTGTGTGTGTGTGTGTGTGTGTGTGTGTGTACCTGAAGGCTCTGACATGCTTCATCAGTCGTAACCACAGGAAGATGATTGTGATAGAGAACAGACGCAGACTGGTGGTGTGAAGATGGATGGACGGGCTAAAGACGTCGGCCATGTGGACGCTGAACGACACCGTCAGCAGAGAGTAGACGAGCCAATCAAAGACGTTCCTGAGAGCACATGTTTATTTATTTACCTTGTCTTATTTGTCCACAGTAAGATTGTGTATGCTGTGTGTGTGTGTTACCACAGGTCTGTGCTGTAGCTTCCTCTCATCTTTTTAATCTGTTGGTTCTGATCCAGAAGAAAAGCCTTTTCCTGCATACACATTTATAATATATAGTATATAAGTAATATTTCAGTTTAAGTAATTTATCATATTAAAATATTATTATTTAATATATATTTACACACACACACACGCGTGTATATAAAACACGGGAAGCTGTGGATCAGTGGTAGAGCAGGTCAGCCACCAATTAGAAGGTTGGTTGTTCGATTCCTGCCTCCAGTAGTCATGTGCCATGGTGTCCTTGAGCAAGATACCAAACTGCCTCCAATGCTGCATCGGTGTGTGAAAGAAAGTTGATGGTTGTCTGGATGTAGTGTGAAGAGCTTTGATTGGTCGGACAACTAGAAAGGACTTATGTAATATACAGTATATAAGACATTTAAGTAATATATAAGTGATATATAGGTAATTTAAGTATTATACAGTATATAAGAAATTTAAGTACCGTACTTTCCGGGCTATAAGGCGCACCTGAGTATAAGCCGCACTTTATGTCACGTTGTAACATGACATATTTACCGGTACACAGAAAGATGGTAAACAGAAAGATTATTTAAATATTTATTTACGGTACATACCTTAACTGCTTTTTCCAAACAGTACCTGAAACGCGGCTGTAACATGGCACTGAAACGGCAGTTACACAGCTGGTTAAAAAAACAGAAAAGTAATTGAAGGCTATCGTCATATTTCTCCTGCGCACTGAAACCACCAAAGTTGTTTTCTTCAATGTTGGACTTCAGCCTCAGAAAGGCTTCGTCACACACCTTCTCAGTCTCGCTCTTTCGTAGCCAGATTGCATCATATGCATTTCTTCATGTGTTATTCATGATGAGGGTGTTAAAAGTGAAGCTTAAAAATAGCATCTTCCCTGGCGCATCACGTCTTCCACCTGTCTGTCTTGCTCCTGTGCGTCCTGCGCGGGCGCACCTGGCCATTAGCCCATAAAAATTTTGAAACAGCTGCATCGTTGTATTGGCCGCAGGGTTCAAAGCGTGAGAAAAAAGTAGCGGCTTATGGTCCGGAAATTATGGTAATATTTCAGTAAAATATCCGTCCATCCATTATCTACCGCTTATCCTCATAGGGTCGCGGGGGGGCTGGAGCCTATCCCAGCTGTCTTAGGGCGGAAGGCAGGGTACACCCTGGACAAGTCGCCACCTCATCGCAGGGCACATAGAGACAGACAACCATTCACACTCACATTCACACCTACGGTCAATTTAAATTAGCCAATTAACCTAATTCCCATACATGTTTTTAGATGGTGGGAGGAAGCTGGAGTACCCGGAGAGAACCCACGCAGACACGGGGAGAACATGCAAACTCCACACAGAAAGGCCCCGGGCCCGGGATTCGAACCCGGTACCTTCTTGCTGTGAGGCACCACCGTGCCGCCCTAAAATACACTCCTGATTAAAATTTTAAGAATTTACATTTCACAGTTGGATCTTAAGAAGTAGTGCTTCAAACTGATGGCAAAGGCACAAAATCTTTCTCTCTTTTAACAAGCTCATCAGCAAGGCCTCGCGCAGCGTGCCATTGCTGCGAGAGGCAGTAGACAATTTTAAACTTCTTAAAAGATCCTGAGGGTTATGGAACAAAAAAGTCAAGTGGTAGACCCCAAAAAAAAATTCAAGCCCTGAGCAGGAGGATCCAATTGGCTGTCCGACAAGACACGGGACAATCCTCGGCCCAAATTAAGCGTGTCACTGGTGCCAACTGCAGTCCTGTAAAGATTAGACGGCACTGAACCATCCTGCGTGTTCCCCTAATCTAAATCCAATTGAGAACATTTGGGGTTGGCTGGCAAGGGAAGTTTACAAAAATGGACTCCAGTTCCAGACAGTGGATGCCCTCCATGAAGCCATCTTTACCACTTGGAGCAACTTCCCACTAGCCTCATGGAAACACTATCATCAAGCATGCCCAAACAATTTTTTTAACAAGAAAGACACAGCTCATTATTGAGTCCTGAAATTTTATTTCTATTTTAGGGTTTTTTTGAGATGTATCTTAAACTTTTGATCAGCTGATCAGTCTGTAGTGACTTGGGCTGGGAATCGGAGGGTCGCCGGTTCAAGTCCAGGTCGGACCAAGTTTGGAGAGTGGACTGGTGGCTGGAGAGGTGCCAGTTTCTCCTCCTGGGCACTGCCAAGGTGCCCTTGAGCAAGGCACCGAACCCCCAGCTAAACAAACTAGATCCACTCAATGCCTCAACTGTGCCTAGAAATTCTGTCCATAAAAGTTATGAACACAATCAGTGACAAAGGACAGCCTTGGTCCAACCCTCACTGGAAACAAAACTGATCGGCAATGCCGATCAAACTCTGACACTGGTCGTACAGGGACCGAACAGCCAAGGGGTCTGGTACTCCACACTCCTGGAACACCCCCCCCACAGGACTCCCTGAGGAACGCAGTCAAACGTCTTTTCAAAGTCCACAAAACACATGTTGACTGGGTGGGTGAACTCTCATGCACTCTCCAGGACCCTGCCAATGGTGTAGAGTTGGTCCACTGTTGCAAGGCCAGGACAAAGACCACACTGTTCCTCCTGAATCTGAGATTTGATTTCCCGACGGACCCTCCTCTCCAGAACCCCTGAATAGACCTTACCGGGAGGCTGTGGAGTGTGATCCCCCTATAGTTGGAACACACCCTCTGGTCCCCCTTCTTAAAAAGGGGAACCACCACCCCTATCAGTCCAGAGGCATTGTCCCCGATGTCCATGCAATGTTGCAGAGGTGTGTCAACCATGACAGTCCCACAACATCCAGAGCCTTTAGGAACTCCGGGCAGATCTCATCCACCCCAGGGCCCTGCCACTAAGAAACTTGTTAACCACCTCACTGACCCCAACCCCAGAAATAGGAGAACCTGTCTTGGGGTCCCCAGCCTTTGCTTCCTCATAGATCCTCACAACACGTTTGGGGGTACTCTGATCTGCTGTTTGCACATACAACATTCAGGACCCGTCTCCCATCCAAAGGCAGAGGGTGGCTATCCTCTCGTCCACTGGGGTAAACCCCAATGTACAGGCACCAAGACAGAGACAATAAGTATGCCCACACCTGCTCGGCCCTCTCACCGGGGGCTACTCCAGTGTGGAATAGTCCAACCCCTCTCAAGAGAGCTTTTACCGGAGCACAAGTTGTGCATTGAGGTGCACCTTGTCTACCTCATCTTTCCCTGCCAGAGAGGTGACATTCCACGTCCCCAGAGCTAGCTTCTGTAGCTTCGGCTGCCACCCAGCTCAAGGCCAATTTATAGTACTCCGTAAAGTGCCGTACGTAGAGACGGAGAGCCCTCTGCGTCGCCGGAGAGCCTCTCCATCGTCTCCGGGCGCAGGATTTTTTTTTTTTTAACTGTCCGTCAATCCGTCAAGGGAAGACGGAGACGACAAGGGCTGTGATTGGTCCTCTAGTTACACCCTGCTGTGAAATGCAGCCTCTCTCCCTACAGAGAAACAGACAGGTCTCCTCTGCAGCAGCGCAGACAGGACAGGAACTAAAGTATCGATTATCCTTGTGAAAGGCAAACCAAACACATTCAACCTGCTCAAAAAATCTATTTAATTCATTTAGTAATTATGGCTGGGGTATATCTCCACAGAACACACCGAAAGTTGTTGGTTTGCGTTCGCTATTATCCGAATTTGTGTTGAAAAGAAAGAGGAAGAGGAGTTTTAAAGACTGGAAGCAACCAATGTTGTTCTCTTCCATCTCCCCCACAAATAATTAAATCATAAATTAGTATTTTCCCCTGCTTTTATCTGCGATATTAAGGCGAATTGTTTCACTTTCCGAGGGGGTGCATTTCACGGCAGGGGTGCACAACACGCATCACGACGGAGAAGTGTGAGGGCTCGAGGGGTCTCCGTAGCTACGGAGTCGGATGACGTATTACGCAGACGGAGAAGTATATTCCAGCCTTCACACTGCACACGACCCCCTTGGCCCCTCTTATGGGTGATGAGCCCATTGGAAGGGGGACCCACGTTGGCTCTTCGGGCTGTGCCCGGCCGAGCCCCATGGGTGCAGGCCCAGCCACCAGGCACTTGCCAACGAGCCCCACCTCCAGGCCTGGCTCCAGAGGGGGGCCCCAATGACCTGTGTTGGGGTGAGGGAAAACATGCTCCATTTTTGGAGCAAGTAATTTAATAATTCAAGTAATTTAAGTAATATTTCAGTAATATATAAGTGATATATCTAAATGATTTAAGTAAAATATAAGTAATATACATAAGTAATTTAAGTAATATTTCAGCAATATTTCATCAGTATTTCAGTAATATATAAGTTATTACGGCCTCTGATGCTGCATTCAGTGAAGTTACTGACGCGTGTTTTACTTTTACAAGGTCCAAGTTTATTTACTTTTACGTATTTTTACATTTCAGTCTTTTCCTCTGCAGTCAAAAAACTGTCCCCCTTCCTACTCCCGCCAGCTCATCTCATCATCTGCCACCTGTGCTCTGTCTACATAGGGTGAGCCCAGGTGGAGCTGAGAAGGTGGAGTGTAGAATCAGAGTCCACTATTGCCCAGGCACCTGTGACACAGACTGACTATATCAGTAAACATAGTAAACATATGATTATAATTATATTATACAAATACAAACAAAATAGCAAAAATGATTCCAACAAGTAATATTTCAGGAATCTATAAGTAATATCTAAGTAATATTTTGGGAATATATAAGTAACATTTCAGTAATATTCCAGTAACATATAAGTAATATTTCATTAATATTTCAGTAATATCTCAGTAATACATAAGGCGACATGAGCTAACCAATGGCTGTGGATTCCTGTTTGCCATACAGACAGACATCACCAAATCTCTGCTACCTGAGGCCACATGGGATGTGAGCAGCTGAGGTCATCATCTATACGAAGCTCCGCCCACCGTCGCCAGAGGCGGAACTTAGTCTTTGAACGCAGGATGTCCCGCACCTCCCTCAGCACCTCCTCCAGAGTCAACAGGAGGGCCAATACCACCAGGAGGCCACCAGTCCTGAGACAGAGAGAGACAGGTGAGACGGGTAAAGAGACAGACAGAAAGGTGGAGAGACATACAGAAACAGGTAGAGAGATTAACAGGTCACCTGTGGGAGGATGTAGCGATAAGGTGAGTCTCGGTGCACAGAAACAGAGATGGCAACGGTTGTCCAGGAGACGTTGAACAGGAAGTTAAGGATGAGGAGAAGCCACACTCCAAACCTAGCAGTGGTAAACAGACAGGTAGAGACAGACAGAAAGTGATCAGTGATCTAAAATAAATGGAACCAGTGGAGTTTAGTGGAGTTTACCTTCCATAGAGTTTCCATTTGACCTGGATCAATTTGAGAAAGACAGGATTCATAATCAGGTCCAGTTTCCCCTGCTGCACCACCACCTCCAACTGAACAACATGACAGACAGGTAGAGACAGGTGGAGAGACAGATAGGTAGAGACAGGTAGACAGTTAGACACTGTGTAGTTCACTGTGTCGAGTTCAGTCTTGATGCTTCAGCTATGATAGTACTTACTGGAGATGTCGGCTCACTGATGAATGTCTCTACAAAAGACAACACAGTCAGTCAGACAGACGGGTAGAGAGACAGGTAGAGAGAGACAGACAGGTACAGACAGAGAGAGTAGTACCTCACGGTTCTGGTTCCAACAGGTTCGGGCAGCGGTACTGTAGCGAACATGCAGTAGTACCTCGCGGCTCTGGTTCCAACAGGTTCGGGCAGCGGTACTGTAGCGAACATGCAGTAGTAACTCGCGGCTCTGGTTCCAACAGGTTCGGGCAGCGGTACCGCAGCGAACATGCAGCAGTACCTCGCGGCTCTGGTTCCAACAGGTTCGGGCAGCGGTACCGTAGCGAACATGCAGTAGTAACTCGCGGCTCTGGTTCCAACAGGTTCGGGCAGCGGTACTGTAGCGAACATGCAGTAGTACCTCGCGGCTCTGGTTCCAACAGGTTCGGGCAGCGGTACTGTAGCGAACATGCAGTAGTACCTCGCGGCTCTGGTTCCAACAGGTTCGGGCAGCGGTACCGCAGCGAACATGCAGCAGTACCTCGCGGCTCTGGTTCCAACAGGTTCGGGCAGCGGTACCGTAGCGAACATGCAGTAGTAACTCGCGGCTCTGGTTCCAACAGGTTCGGGCAGCGGTACCGCAGCGAACATGCAGTAGTAACTCGCGGCTCTGGTTCCAACAGGTTCGGGCAGCTGTACTGCAGCGAACATGCAGTAGTAACTCGCGGCTCTGGTTCCAACAGGTTCGCGCAGCGGTACCGCAGCGAACATGCAGTAGTAACTCGCGGCTCTGGTTCCAACAGGTTCGCGCAGCGGTACCGCAGCGAACATGCAGCAGTACCTCGCGGCTCTGGTTCCAACAGGTTCGCGCAGCGGTACCGCAGCGAACATGCAGTAGTAACTCGCGGCTCTGGTTCCAACAGGTTCGGGCAGCTGTACTGCAGCGAACATGCAGTAGTAACTCGCGGCTCTGGTTCCAACAGGTTCGCGCAGCGGTACTGTAGCGAACATGCAGTAGTACCTCGCGGCTCTGGTTCCAACAGGTTCGGGCAGCGGTACTGTAGCGAACATGCAGTAGTAACTCGCGGCTCTGGTTCCAACAGGTTCGGGCAGCTGTACTGTAGCGAACATGCAGTAGTAACTCGCGGCTCTGGTTCCAACAGGTTCGGGCAGCTGTACTGCAGCGAACATGCAGTAGTAACTCGCGGCTCTGGTTCCAACAGGTTCGCGCAGCGGTACCGCAGCGAACATGCAGTAGTACCTCGCGGCTCTGGTTCCAACAGGTTCAGATAGCAGTACCGTAGCGAACATGCAGTAGTACCTCTCGGCTGTGGTTCCAACAGGTTCAGGTAGTAGTACTGCTGTCTGGTCATTCCGTCGTTCACATAGAACTGACTGAGCGCCACCTGAGCCTGAAGACAACAGAATCACATTGACCACAATACCAGAGACATGTTCTACTGTGTTGTGCTATGTTCTATTGTGATCTTCTGTGTTCTATTATGTTCTACTGTGTTCTGCTGAATCATATTCATCTTTCCATGTTGTGCAACCTCATTAACATGACTTAATTTTAAATCCTGGGAGTCTTTTGTGACCAATCACAGCCCTGTTACTTGTCAGTGGGTGGGGCATCATTACCACTGGACTCATCCGACCAATCAGAGCAGTTATACAGAGCTGTCCATCAGAGTCCCTCATCCCTGCCTCTGCCCCCAACTCCAACAGCACCTGAGCTGCTTCACTGCGGTCTGCAAGCACAGTGCAATGTCAGTAGAGTGCCAGTATAGTGTCAGTAGAGTGCCAGTATAATGTCAGTAGACGGTCAGTAGAGTTAGTAGAGTGTCGGTGGAGTGCCAGTAGAGTTAGCAGAGTGTCAGTAGACTGTCAGTAGACTGTCAGTAGAGTTAGTAGTGTCAGAAGAGTGTCAATAGAGTGTCATTAGAGTGTCAGTAGACTGTCAGTAGAGTCAGTAGACTGTTAGAAGAGTGTCAGTAGAGTGTCATTAGAGTGTCAGTAGACTGTCAGTAGAGTCAGTAGACTGTTAGAAGAGTGTCAGTAGGGTGTCAGTAGACTGTCAGTAGAGTCAGTAGACTGTTAGAAGAGTGTCAGTAGAGTCAGTAGACTGTTAGAAGAGTGTCAGTAGAGTGTCAGTAGACTGTCAGTAGAGTGTCAGTAGACTGTCAGTAGAGTCAGTAGACTGTCAGTAGAGTTATTAGAGGGTCAGTAGACTGTCAGTAGTTAGTAGTGTCAGTAGAGTGTCAATAGAGTGTCATTAGAGTGTCAGTAGACTGTCAGTAGAGTCAGTAGACTGTTAGAAGAGTGTCAGTAGACTGTCAATAGAGTTATTAGAGGGTCAGTAGTCTGTTAGTAGAGTGTCAGTAGACTGTCAGTAGAGTTATTAGAGGGTCAGTAGTCTGTTAGTAGAGTGTCAGTGGACTGTCAGTAGAGTCAGTAGACTGTTAGAAGAGTGTCCGTAGAGTGTCAGTAGACTGTCAGTAGAGTTAGTAGTGTCAGTAGAGTGTCAATAGAGTGTCATTAGAGTGTCATTAGACTGTCAGTAGAGTTGTTAGAGGGTCAGTAGTCTGTTAGTAGAGTGTCAGTAGACTGTCATTACAGTGTCTATAGAGTGTCAGTATAGTATCAGTAGAGTGTCAGTATAGTGTCAGTAGAGTGTCAGTGGAGTTATTAGAGGGTCAGTAGTCTGTTAGTAGAGTGTCAGTAGACTGTCATTACAGTGTCTATAGAGTGCCAGTATAGTATCAGTAGAGTGTCAGTATAGTGTCAGTAGAGTGTCAGTGGAGTTATTAGAGGGTCAGTAGTCTGTTAGTAGAGTGTCAGTAGACTGTCATTACAGTGTCAGTAGAGTGCCAGTATAGTATCAGTACAGTGTCAGTATAGTGTCAGCAGAGTGTCAGTGGAGTTAGTAGTGTCAGTAGAGTGTCAATAGAGTGTCATTAGAGTGTCATTAGACTGTCAGTAGAGTTGTTAGAGGGTCAGTAGTCTGTTAGTAGAGTGTCAGTAGACTGTCATTACAGTGTCTGTAGAGTGCCAGTATAGTATCAGTAGAGTGTCAGTAGAGTGTCAGTAGAGTTATTAGAGGGTCAGTAGTCTGTTAGTAGAGTGTCAGTAGACTGTCATTACAGTGTCTGTAGAGTGCCAGTATAGTATCAGTACAGTGTCAGTAGACTGTTAATAGAGTGTCAGTAGAGTTAGTACAGTGTCAGTATAGTATCAGTGGAGTTAGTAGAGTGTCAGTAGAGTCAACATAGTGACAGTAGAGTCAGTAGACTGTTAGTAGACTGTTGGTTGAGTGTCATTAGAGTGTCAGTAGTGTTGGTGAGGCTAGGTTTAAAGGACGGTATAGGGCTGGTTCTGTGTGTGTGAGAGCTTTATTTGTCCCCGGGGCGTCGGTCAGGACACAATAACAGGAGAGGATGGTTCAGTTCATTCAGTTTACTGGATAGTTACAGGCAGCGGTGATGTTAAATGTTACAGGCACTGAGGTCCAAGGACACGTATGAGTGTTTATGTGTGTGGTTATTCAGCAATGACGCACACTGCACCTCAGCGCAAAAGAATGAAAAGTGAAATAAACAAGACGAGAGATCGTTTTGCTGCTGTAACTACAATTACCACAATACTTTGCGCTCTTAAAGCAACGCTGGTAACTTAACTAAAGTGGAATACAGTAAAACATATAATACTTAATAATAAATACATAGCTTAAACTTCTAGAAACCTTCTAACAAGTAGACTGTCAGTAGAGTTAGTAGAGGGTCAGTAGACTGTCAGTAGAGTTAGTAGAGTGTCAGTAGACTGTCAGTAGAGTTAGTAGAGGGTCAGTAGACTGTCGGTAGAGTTAGTAGAGTGTCAGTAGACTGTCGGTAGAGTTAGTAGAGAGTCAGTAGACTGTCAGTAGAGTTAGTAGAGAGTCAGTAGACTGTTAGTAGAGTGTCAGTAGAGTGTCAGTAGAGTTAGTAGAGAGTCAGTAGACTGTTAGTAGAGTGTCAGGAGAGTCAGTAGAGTGTCAGGAGAGTGTCTTTAGAGTGTCAGTAGAGTCAGTAGCATGTCAGTAGGGTGTCACTAGAGTTTCAGTAGAGTGTCAGTAGACTGTCAGTAGAGTTAGTAGAGAGTCAGTAGACTGTTAGTAGAGTGTCAGTAGAGTGTCAGTAGAGTCAGTAGAGTGTCAGGAGAGTGTCTTTAGAGTGTCAGTAGAGTCAGTAGAATGTCACTAGAGTTAGTAGAGGGCCAGTAGACTGTCAGTAGAGTTAGTAGAGAGTCAGTAGACTGTTAGTAGACTGTTAGTAGAGTGTCAGTAGAGTCAGTAGAGTGTCAGTAGAGTCAGTAGAGTGTCAGTAGAGTGTCACAGAGTCAGTAGAGTGTCAGTAGACTGTCAGTAGAGTTAGTAGAGAGTCAGTAGACTGTTAGTAGACTGTTAGTAGAGTGTCAGTAGAGTCAGTAGAGTGTCATTAGAGTGTCAGTAGAGTGTCATTAGAGTGTCAGTAGAGTCAGTAGAGTGTCAGTAAAGTTAGTTCAGGGTCAGTAGACTGTTAGTAGAGTGTCATTAGAGTCAGTAGAGTCAGTAGAGTGTCAGTATAGTGTCAGTAAAGTTAGTACAGGGTCAGTAGACTGTTAGTAGAGTGTCATTAGAGTCAGTAGAGTGTCAGTAGAGTCAGTAGAGTGTCAGTATAGTGTCAGTAAATTGTCAGTAAAGTTAGTACTGGGTCAGTAGACTGTTAGTAGAGTGTCATTAGAGTCAGTAGAGTCAGTAGAGTGTCAGTATAGTGTCAGTAAAGTTAGTACAGGGTCAGTAGACTGTTAGTAGAGTGTCATTAGTGTCAGTAGAGTCAGTAGAGTGTCAGTATAGTGTCAGTAAATTGTCAGTAAAGTTAGTACAGGGTCAGTAGACTGTTAGTAGAGTGTCATTAGAGTCAGTAGAGTCAGTAGAGTGTCAGTATAGTGTCAGTAAAGTTAGTACAGGGTCAGTAGACTGTTAGTAGAGTGTCATTAGAGTCAGTAGAGTGTCAGTAGAGTCAGTAGAGTGTCAGTATAGTGTCAGTAAATTGTCAGTAAAGTTAGTACAGGGTCAGTAGACTGTTAGTAGAGTGTCATTAGAGTCAGTAGAGTCAGTAGAGTGTCAGTATAGTGTCAGTAAAGTTAGTACAGGGTCAGTAGACTGTTAGTAGAGTGTCATTAGAGTCAGTAGAGTGTCAGTAGAGTCAGTAGAGTGTCAGTATAGTGTCAGTAAATTGTCAGTAAAGTTAGTACAGGGTCAGTAGACTGTTAGTAGAGTGTCATTAGAGTCAGTAGAGTCAGTAGAGTGTCAGTATAGTGTCAGTAAAGTTAGTACAGGGTCAGTAGACTGTTAGTAGAGTGTCATTAGAGTCAGTAGAGTGTCAGTAGAGTCAGTAGAGTGTCAGTATAGTGTCAGTAAATTGTCAGTAAAGTTAGTACAGGGTCAGTAGACTGTTAGTAGAGTGTCATTAGAGTCAGTAGAGTCAGTAGAGTGTCAGTATAGTGTCAGTAAAGTTAGTACAGGGTCAGTAGACTGTTAGTAGAGTGTCATTAGAGTCAGTAGAGTGTCAGTAAAGTCAGTAGAGTGTCAGTATAGTGTCAGTAAATTGTCAGTAAAGTTAGTACAGGGTCAGTAGACTGTTAGTAGAGTGTCATTAGAGTCAGTAGAGTGTCAGTATAGTGTCAGTAAAGTTAGTACAGGGTCAGTAGACTGTTAGTAGAGTGTCATTAGAGTCAGTAGAGTGTCAGTAAAGTCAGTAGAGTGTCAGTATAGTGTCAGTAAATTGTCAGTAAAGTTAGTACAGGGTCAGTAGACTGTTAGTAGAGTGTCATTAGAGTCAGTAGAGTCAGTAGAGTGTCAGTATAGTGTCAGTAAAGTTAGTACAGGGTCAGTAGACTGTTAGTAGAGTGTCATTAGAGTCAGTAGAGTGTCAGTATAGTGTCAGTAAATTGTCAGTAAAGTTAGTACAGGGTCAGTAGACTGTTAGTAGTGTGTCAGTAGACTGTCAGTAGAGTGTCAGTAGACAGTCAGTAGTGACATCATCAGTACCCATGACGGCGGCCAGCTGCAGTGGTGTTCTGTGTTTGTCGTCTTTGCAGTTAATTGAGGCTCCAGCTGCCAGCAGGACTCTGATGGATCCTACAGCATCATTCTTGGCAGCGTAGTGAAGAGGACTCTGTTGATCCAGAACAGTTTGGGCCTCTGGATCAGCTGCATATGAACAACACACAGAGCATGATCAGGGTCTGCAATGTATGTGCAGGACTGGGATTCAGTCCTCCACTCATAGGAGCCAGACGTGAGCAATGGATTCAACTGACAGATAGAGAAAAGTCCTGTGGTTTTGGGGCATGGAATGGAGAATGCAAACGGTCAATAGATATATATCTAGATATATATCCATATCATGACTACAGTACCCATGAGCCTTGACAACTGTGAACTGACCCTGAGTAAGACAGATCAAATGAGGACTGGACCTGGACTTGTGCACACAGACCTTTTCGCTCAAGCAGGAAATGAACCATGTCCTGGTAGTCCAGTGCTGAGGCCACGTGAAGTGGCGTGACTCCAAACTGGTCCGGTTGGAGAAGGTTTGAGCCCCGGTCCAAGAAGAACCGCATAACGTCTACACTCCAAGCCCTGGAGACCTGGAGAGGGTTCCAGAACAGACAGAACGTTTGAACAGCATAGAGGAACCTTAATATGAACTAGTTAATAACTGGTTAATAACAGGAACTAGTTAATAACTGGTTAAAAATATGAACTAGTCAATGACTAGTTAATAACTGCACATTGATATTTACGGTCACTGTTTCACTGTGTATGTAAACAAACACAGAGTAAATAAATAAAAACATGTGTTGACCTCATGCAGGATAGTCTGTCCATATCTGTCTGAGCTGTTCGGATCTGCTCCCTCAGAGATCACCTCATCCACAAACTCCAGGTCCACCTGCACACAACACAAATACACCTGGTCAGTCTGGTCTGTGTCACCTGGTCAGACTTACCTTATCAGTGTTACCTGGTCAGTGTCCTGGTTAGTAGCAGCCAGCTGTCTGAAGTGACTCAGCAGTTTTTTATTCAGTTGTTGGGTTTTATTCATTGTGTCGGTTTCATCCCCCTGGTTTTCATCATCCTCAGCCAAACCTCTGTACTTCGTCTCCAGGTGAACACCTGAATATTAACGTGCGATGTTAAAACTAACTTAACATCCAGATCTACCTGGACACCTGGACTCTGACTCACCTGCCAGGTTTCTACTTCGCTGCTTCCAGCGGCCACAGGAGTACGTTGCCCATCGAGTCACAGGCTTCACTGCTGTTGACTCCAAGGACCTGGATCCCTGAAGACACCCTGAGACCTGAGGACAAACAGTGACCTGAGGACAGAGACATTGTGGACACCCTGAGACCTGAGGACAAACAGGTCTAAGCTATTTCCTTGTCTCTCTGAGACAGTGTTCATCCACTGAGTTTTCATTTGAGTTTGACAAACTGTCTTGTTTATTATCAAGAGTTCTGGTCCAGGCTACACGTATACTTGGTTCTGGTTCAGACTCACCTGGCTTGTGCTAGTGCTCCCGGTCATCTCCAGCTCCAGTCCAGGATGCTGCTGACCTGTCACACCAGACTGGGACACCCCCTTCATCATAGTTTTGTCACTCTAGGTCAGAGCTCCAGACCTACTGGACTTTCTTAAACCAGACCTCCTCAAATTTTCTGATGGATCTCCTGCATCCAGATAGACTTTCTGATACCTGGACCTGATCTGGGTTGTGAGCTTCAGCTGCATAAAACAACAAAACCATAAAGTCAGCTGATGGTTTATGAGGGTGCTGCCCCGTTTAAAGGTCTATGGTGGATCTTATCAGTGGGTGGAGGATCCAGGTCCAGGACTCAGACAGTGTTCTGGACTTTAGGAAATGAAACAATACCAATGGCTGATATCAACAGAAAGTTTAATACATAAAACAAACAGACTGAGACACATGAGAGAGACCAGAGGTTGGTGGTTTGATTCCTGACAGTCCAGTTTAATTTGATCTAAACCAGTCCTGTCTAGTTTAGTTTGATCTAAACCAGGTCCAGTTTTATCCGAACCAGTGGTTGCCCATACACTCAGTGTTCCAGGGGACTCCACAGACCCAGCACCAGTCGGCTCTACACAGAGGACACTGCATGTGCATACAGCCGCCTGCAGGGGGAGACACCACTCCACTTAGATATGCAGTGCTACTATATATACTACTACACAGTACTTATATATACATACAGTGTACAGCACTACTATACACCTACCAAGCATAACATTGTGACCAACTTCGTAATATTGCATTGGTCCCCCTTTGAACTGTGGAGGTCTGGTTTCCTCTAGACCCTGAAAGTGTGCTGTGGCATCTGGACTAAGATGTTATTCGAAGATCCTTTTAGTCCTGAAGCTGTCAGGTGGAGCATCCATGGATCGGCCTGGTTTGTCCAGCAGATCCCACAGATACTCCATTGGATTGAGATCTGGGGGATCTGGAGGCCAAGTCAACACCTCCAACTGGTTGTTGTGCTCCTCAAACCAGTCCTGGACCAGAAAGAGGCCACAGCATCACTGCCTCCACTGGCTGAAATTCTTCCCATAGTGCATCCTGGTGCCAGGTGTTCCCCAGGTGAGTGGCACACAAACACCTGGCCAGTCGTGTGATGTAAAAGACAACATGATCCATCAGACCAGGCCACCTTCTTCCACTGCTTCCTGGTCCAGTTCTGATGCTCACCTGCTCACTGTTGGCGCTTCAGGTGGTGGACATGAGTACACATGGACACCTTGACTGGTCTGAGCCTGAGCAGTCCAAACCCTCTAAACTGGTCTGCTCTGGATCCAGACTCCTTTCTGTCTTCAGTAGCATTAACTCCTCTGGTCTGTTGGATCAGACCATCAGGACCAGTCTTCACTCCCCACCTGCATCAGTGATCCTTGTCCTCTCATGACCCTGTCTCTGGTTCTCCTCTGGTCCTTCCTTGGACCACTTTTGATAGATCCTGACCACTGCAGACTAGGAACAGCCCACCAGAGCTGCAGTTCTGGAGATGCTCTGATCCAGTCCTTTAGAAATCACTGTTTGCTTCTTGGTGTCTCCTGAACTCCTGAAAAATCCTGATCCTGCTTCTAAGATCAACTCTGAGGACGAGATGTTCATGTGATGAGGAGATGATCAGTGATATTTACTTCACCTGACAGTGGTCACAGTGTTATGATTGGTACAGTATATAGTAATACTACACAGTACTCCTATATACATATATACAGTACTACTACACATGATATTAAAACTGTTACCATTTTTCTCCACAGGAACTGAACACTGAGGACAGCGTTTAGTCGACTCCTGCAGGAGGAGCAGGGAGGCCTGATCCCACCTCCCTCTGAGAGACGACTCCATGTCCACTGCAAAACCCTGAGGAGGAGAAGGAGTGAGAGGAGGAGGAGAGAGAGAGGAGAGGAGGAGAGAGTCTTTCATGATTGGTGTGTTCTGTCGGTGGTCAGCTCTCTGATTGGTCAGCTCACCTGAGAGGCTTCAGCAGTGGGCAGGGCCTGCTCTGGGAGACACACCCCCTCATGGTATTCCTCCCTGCAGAGTCGACAGAAGATGAAACCACAGCCGAGCTGAGGGTCACACTGCAACTTCCTGCTGCCGTCAGGGGGGACAAGCCCCGCCCCACAGCCTGCTGATGGACACATCAGTCCTCCAATCAGCAGCAGGCATTCCTCTGCCCCATAGCGCTGGTACCGCCCATACTGAGAGATGACACCATGGTAATAGTTTGTTACCTTCACCCAATACTCTAA
The DNA here is from genome assembly GCA_029721515.1 of Synanceia verrucosa. Lineage (NCBI taxonomy): Eukaryota > Metazoa > Chordata > Actinopteri > Perciformes > Synanceiidae > Synanceia > Synanceia verrucosa. Next base: position 26,514,141 of record CM056562.1, read on the forward strand.
ACACAGTCAGGTAACAGTCAACAGCTAACAGCTAACGGTCAACAGCTATCAGCTAATGGTCAACAGCTAACAGCTGACGGTCAACAGTTAATGGTCAACAGCTAACAGCCAACAGCTAACAGCTTACAGTCAACGGTCAACAGGTAACAGCTAACGGTAAACAGCTAACGCCAACAATTAACAGTCAACAGCTAACAGCCAACAGTCAACAGCTAACAGGCAACGGTCAACAGGTAACAGCTAACAGTAAACAGGTAACAGTCAACAGCTAACAGGCTATCCTCCTGCTGATTGCAAAACATGTGAATGTACTATATGTGAATATGTATACATACACACACACACACACACACACACACACGGTACCTTCTTGCTGTGAGGCGACAGTGCTAACCACTCCACCACACCCGCCTATATATATATATATATATATATATATATATATGTATATGTACACACACATATATACATACATATATATACACATATATATACATAGTGTGTATATGTATATATACACACATATATATACATATACACACACACACACACACTATATTGCCAGAAGTATTCGCTCACCTGCCTTGACTCTTATATGAACTTAAGTGACATCCCATTCCTAATCCATAGGGTTCAATATGACGTCGGGCCACCCTTTACAGCTATAACAGCTTCAACTCTTCTGGGAAGGCTGTCCACAAGGTTTAGGAGTGTGTTTATGGGAATTTTTGACCATTCTTCCAGAAGTGTATTTGCTCTCTGTGCACTGTTCTTGAGCTAATCTGAAGGACACATGAAGTTTGGAGGTCTGTAGTGACTGACTCTGCAGAAAGTTGGTGACCGCTTCACACGATGCTCCTCAGCATCCACTGACCCCGCTCCATCAGTTTACGTGGTCTACCACTTCATGGCTGAGTTGCTGTCATTCCCAAACACTTCCACGTTCTTATAATACAGCTGACAGTTGACTGTGGAATATTTAGGAGTGAGGAAATTTCATGACTGGATTTGTTGCACAGGTGGCATCCTATCACAGTTCCACGCTGGAATTCACTGAGCTCCTGAGAGCGACCCATTCTTTCACAAATGTTTGTAAAAGCAGTCTGCATGCCTAGCTGCTTCATTTTATACACCTGTAGCCATGGAAGTGATTGGAACACCTGATTCTGATTATTTGGATGGGTGAGCGAATACTTTTGGCAATATATACACACACACACACACACACGTGCATATATGTATATGTGTGTACAGTAGATATGTGGAGGAAACAGTCACCTGATCTTCACCCAAAATCCTGAAATGATGAAGCTCTTTAATGAGAGAGTCGGCACAGCCAGCTGGAGACATGAATATCACATTATTATGTACACAGGTATGGACTGTATTAATTACACAGTGACATTATGATCAGTATCACCTGCACAGGGCAGCGAGTAGCCAATCACAGGATGATGAACAAACTGTCGCTCGTTTAATCGAGTCTGACAGTAACGATGGAAACACTCTAGACAGATCACATGACGCTGTGGACACTGGAAGACCAGGACCACGTCCCTGAGAGACAGACAGGTAGACAGTCTGTTATTTTCCCAAACACCACATTTATTTAATGACCTCATGCAACTGTGTGTGTGTGTGTGTGTGTGTGTGTGTGTGTAAAAATGGACGTGTCTTACTGACATTATGGAGACATTAATTTATTCACTCAGTCACACTGTGAGGACTGTCCTTCCTTAATAATGTAAACCATAATATTTTGTGGTGAAGGCTTGATGGTTTAAGGTTAAGGTAAGGTTAGACTTTGGTTGGAGTTGGGTCAAAGTAATGTCCCCTTAACATCAGCAATACAGCAATGTGTGTGTGTGTGTGTATGTGTTGGTGTGTGTTACAGGATGTCGGTGCAGGCGATGCAGGGGACGTCTCTGCTGTTGGTCATAATGAGGTCGAGGGCCACAGAGAGGACATCATCTGAGGTCGGATGGGACGCACACTTCATGTAGAACTCCTGCACACACAGTGGAGAAACTACAGCTCCCAGGATGCCACAGGATCAGGGCAGATCAATTGATTGACTGATTAGTAACATTAGAGGGAATCATTATATGTAATATATTATATGTAATAATCATTAGAGGATCATTATTTGTACAAGAAGACCTGGACAGGAAGTGGCATTAATAGTCCAGCCCACTGGATGACATTGCTGATATTACACAAAAGCCAAACCTCTTACCGCTTCATTGCCCTGACAACCGTCTGACTGACACACGCCATGGATGCGATCCCGAAGGAGGACATCATCCCAACAGGAAGGACCCTGAGACACACACACACACACACACACACACACACACACATACACTCTCTCACTATATTGCCAAAAGTATTCGCTCACCTGCCTTGACTTACATATGAACTTAAGTGACATTCCATTCCTAATCCATAGGGTTCAATATGACGTCGGTCCACCCTTTACAGCTATAACAGCTTCAACTCTTCTGGGAAGGCTGTCCACAAGGAGTGTGTTTATGGGAATTTTTGATGTATTTGTGAGGTCACACACTGATGTTGGACCAGAAGGTCTGGCTCTCAGTCTCTGCTCTAATTCATCCCAAAGGTGTTCTATCAGGTTGAGGTCAGGACTCTGTGCAGGCCAGTCAAGTTCATCCACACCAGACTCTGTCATCCATGTCTTTATGGACCTTGCTTTGTGCACTGGTGCACAGTCATGTTGGAAGAGGAAGGGGCCAGCTCCAAACTGTTCCCACAAAGTTGGGAGCATGGAATACTCCAAAATGTCTTGGTATGCTGAAGCATTCAGAGTTCCTTTCACTGGAACTAAGGGGCCAAGCCCAGCTCCTGAAAACAACCCCACACCATAATCCCCCCTCTACCAAACTTGGCACAGTGCAGTCCGACAAGTATCGTTCTCCTGGCAACCACCAAACCCAGACTCGTCCATCAGATTGCCAAATGGAGAAGCGTGATTCGTCCTATCCTATCACAGTTTGACCCTCAAGTCTTAGTCCAGATGGACCTGATTTTTTGAGCTTTTGACCCCTGTGTGTGTTTTTAGTGTTTGTTTGCAGACACTCTTCAGACCAGTTTTTCTCAAACCTGTTTTCACAGTTGTCTGAGATTTTTTTTTACCTTGTCATGTTGTTTTCCTCTCTTATTTGTGGTTCTGTTTTTCACTGATCTCTCTTACTGGTGATGATAAAAAGTTGATCCTCTGCTTCAGTATTAACCCTCTTCCTTCCAGGCCTTCTTCTGTCATCAGAACTTCCAGTTTCTTCTAGTCTCTTCAGTTGTGCTGGTAGTAGTGAACTCCTTTGTTGGACACCATTAGGTGTTTTTTCTTTCAGCGTTTCCTTCTATCCTCAGTGTACAAACCTGAACTCGTTTCTTTACTCAGTTTCTTCTTTCCAGACAGTTCTGTGGTAGTTTGTCAGAGATTTGAACACAGTTGAGATTTATTGGAATTTCTTTAAGTGCAGACTTTCAGCTGTAATTTGAGAGTATTCACATCCAAATTGGAGCAAAGGTTACATTACATACATTACAATTACAGCTCTTTAATATGTAGCCGCCTCTTTTTCAAAGGACCAAAAGTAATTGGACAATGGATTCAGAAGGCTGTAAAACAAAATAACAAGGCTCTTCCCTTGTTAACCTGTCATCAATCAAGCAGTTCAAAGGTCAGGAGTTGATTCCAGGTGTGAGCACACAACATGTGGTCAAATGAGCTCTCAGTGGAGGTGAAACAAACCATCCTGAGGCTGAAAAAAAAGAAATCCATCAGAGAGAGAGCAGAAATGTTAGGAGTGACCAAATCAACAGTTTGGTACTTTCTGAGAAAAAAAGAATGCACTGGTGAGCTTGGGAACGCAAAAAGGTCTGGACGTCCACAGAAGACAACAGTGGTGGATGATCATAGAATCCTTTCCATGGTGAAGAAAAACTTCACAACATCCACTCAAGTGAAGAACACTCTCCAGGAAGTAGGTGTATCAGTATCTAAGTCTACCATAAAGAGAGTAACCACAGAGGATTCAGCACAAGGTGCAAACCATTAATCAGCCTCAAAGATAGAAAGAGCAGAAGAAGCCAGCCCAGTTCTGGAAGAGCATTCTTTGGACAGAAGAGACTAAACTCAGCCTGTACCAGAATGATAGGAAGAACTGGAACAGCTCATGATCCAAAGCACCCCACATCTTCTGGAAAACATGGTGGAGGCAGTGTGACGGCATGGCCATGCATGGCTTCCAATGACACTGGATCACTTGTGTTTATTGATGATGTGACAAAAGACAGAAGCAGCCGGATGAACTCTGAAGTCTACAGGGATATACTTTCTGCTCACATTCAGCAAAATGCAGCAAAGCTGATTGGACGGTGCTTCACAATACAGATGGACAATGATCCAAAACATACTGCAAACGCAACCCAGGAGTTTTTTTAAAGAGGAATATTCTGCAATGGCCGAGAAAATCACCAGATCTCAACCCAATGGAGCATGTGTTTCACCTCCTCAAGACAAAACTTCAGGCAGAAAGACCCACAAACAAGCAACAACTGAAGACAGCTGCAGGAAAGGCCTGGAAAGCACCACAAAGGAGGAAACCCAGTGTTTGGTGATGTCCATGGGTTCCAGACTTCAGGCAGTCGTTGCCTGCAAAGGATTCCCAACAAAATATTGACAAGTAACATTTTACTTAGGGTTATGTTTATTTGTCCCATTACTTTTGAGCCCCTAAAACGAGGAGTGTTTGTATAAAAACAGCTACAATTCCTACATGTTTAATCATATATGTTTGTTCAACCCCTTGAATTGAACCTTTAAGTCTGCATTTCAAATCCAATGTGCTAGCATGTAGAGCACAGATCATGAATATTGCGTCACTGTCCAAAAACTGTTGGGCCTATGTGTGTGTGTGTGTGTGTGTACATATATATATATATATATATATATATATATATATATATATATATATAAAACATATGATCTGTGAGTGTGGCAGTCTGTGACATCACCAGCCTGTGACATCATCATTTGATGCTGACCCACCCTGCTGAGCGTCAGCGTTGTCTGTCTGCAGCTTCTGCAACGAACTCTCAGTTTTCCAGGTTGGATGGACTCACAGCTCTTACAGTACACAAAGAAAGTACTGCTGGAACCTCCTGTATACACAAGTACACATAGAGTACTACTAGTGAGATTTAAAGAACTATCCCTGCAGAGACATTCAGTACTGCAGGAGTAATGCAATACTACAAGAGTGCTAACATATTACAGTTGTACTACATCATGTCGGGCTAACATACAGTAGTAGTAGTAGTAGTAGTACTAACACTGTGACCTTGACCAACCTTTCAGACTTGCAGCCCACTCCTCTCTGTCACCTCCTCCTGCTGTTTCTCCTCCTCTTCCTCCATCACTACCATCCAGAATCACAGCAAGGCCAGAGGAGGTGGAGGGGAGGTGTGAGGAGCTGAGGTCTAGTCTGGTCAGACTTTCCTGCTCCTCCACCCCACGAGCCAAACGTTCCTGCAGGAGGAGAAGCTGGGAGGAAGAGGAACCCGATGGAGGGAGGATGACATGGACAGTAGTCTGATCAGGGAGATCACAACCCTGAGAAGAAGAGGAGAAGGAGGAGAGAGAGGAGAGAGGAAAGAGAAGAGAGAAAGGAGGAGAGGAGGAGGAGGAGAACAGGAGAGAAAGGAGAGCCCTCACATCAGACTTTCTCTGTTCAGAAATTTAAACCAACCCTCCATCCTCCTCTACTAAGCTCAGAACCTCCCAACAGTCCACCTGTTGCTGAAGGTCTGATCAGTGTTCATCATGTGATGGTAGGTATGCTCCACCCTCAGTCTGGACTTTAACAGTTAGAACCAGGACCATCTCCACACTGCTGCTACCCTGGACCTGCAGTGTGGTACTAGTGTGGCACTAACAACAATTAAACAATCTGCAATAAAGTTAAAGACGCTTACCTGATCATGCACAGTTTAAACAAATGAATAAACACAGCAGAAAATCCAGGAAAAGGGAAGAAAACCATGCAAACGTCTGCACCACTTGCACTTCCACCACCAACCACCCACACTCACCAGAAAAGAGGAGAGGAGAAGAGAGGAGAGGTTTTGGTTTTCAAAATCCCTTTATTGTTCCACAGGGAACACCCTCACAACACAGAAATCAGACTTTCGCCTTGTGTTAAACGCACAAAAGCAAAACAACAAAATAAACAAAATGACCTCAGCTCAGAGATTCTCTGATCAGAAGTTTAAAATCAAGCCTCCATCCTCCCCCACTGAGCACAGCAACCCCCCCCAACAGTCCATCTTTGGCTGAAGTCCTGAACAGTGTCCATCATTTGATGGTAGGTGTGCTCCACCCTCAGTCTGGTCTTTAAAAGTCCCAGCAGAACTGGTACCACCTCAACACTGCCGGTATCTTGAAACTGGTTTCTGTGGGTCAGCCAGATGGCCAACTTTGCAGAACCAGACAAAAAGTTTATCAGTATGTGTACCGATTTCTTATGAACACTGTATTCGTGACCATGAATGAACAAGTTAAAAGAAAAGACCTCCCCCAGACCCTGGAACCATCCTTTAAGAAGTTCAAATCGTGCAGACAGTCTTGAGCACTGAACAAATAAATGCTCCAGTGTTTCCACCTGAGCGCAAAACCCACACCCCTCCCCCAGCTCCGGATCAAGGTGTGCCCTGTACCTGTTTGCACCACGTACAACTCTCCACTGGAGGTCTGCTGTCCTCTTCTCAATAGGCAGCTTGTACAGGGACCGCCAGCTGCCTTTCGGGGAAGAACCTAGACCCAAAAAAAATCAGCCCTCCTCGACTCCCTAACATTTTCTGAGGTTCAGCACTTTCATGCAGGTCTGGTAAAGAGCCTGTTTTCCTGCAGTCTTAAAAGAGACCAGGTGGGGGGCTGAAAACGACAGGCTCTGTACTCTTCCTTCCTGCCATCCCCCACAGATGGAGTAATCCACAGAGATGGATAGCTATACTCACTGCCCTCCATCCACTGCTCACACAGCGTACAGTTTTCTGCGTACCTCCTCAGGATTGGCGGCAGGGCAGCACAGACCTCCACCACCACCCGGTTGATAATCCTGATGGAGGTGATGCTGATGATCTGCTTATCATCTGCCTATCTGAAGGTCTGCTAGTGCTGTCCTCATCCTCATCAGGGGCCTCATGTATCAAAGTAGCGTACGCCAGGATCCACGTTCACGTTCTGATTTATCAATAGTAAACTGAGCGTGGAATCTGGCGCAGCTCCACGCCAATAGCTGCCGTACGCCAGATTCTGATGCTTTGGTCCGTTGGCAACACTTAGAGGGGATGTTGGGGAAACTGTCACTAGTTTGTAAATAGCTGTGCGCGGAGCTGTGACCGGTCAGCTCCCAGCCTTGGAGCGTCACAGGAGGAGCCGAGCGCTGCCAGAGCCACACAGGCGCTGACCATGGCCGGACACCGTCCGATCGGGAGTGAGCCAGTCGACCCTGAGCCGGACCATGGCACATGTGTTGGACTGGATCCTCCACACGTCAGCCAAGCATATTAAAATTCGTATACAATGCAGTTAAACAGGTCGACATTAATGCGCAATTTGCAACGATAGCTGGATTTCCTGATGTAATCAGAGCGATCGACTACATTCATGTTGCAATAAAAGCACCACCACAGTATGCAGATTATTTATGATGCGCAAATGAATGTGACCAACATCACTGCGAGGTGATCTGGCCCAACAGGTGATTCATACATCCTAAATAAAAGCATGGTGGGAACGGGCTGTAGGCGGGCATGCCGTGGTGCGACTGTAGTAACTGTTGACCGGTCATCAGTCTTCTTCCGAACTCATGGCTTGCATGTGTGCGTCCCAGATTATCATCTACACACGTGCGTAATGTCACAAATAGCTTCATCAGTATCTCTCCTGAATTGTGATCCTATTTCTCATCAGTGTGATCCATCAGGTACAGCACATGTGGTGTCTAATCCTGTGTTTTTAACTCAGGTGATCGTGGTGTCCCAGTTTGGTGCAGCCTCCCTCCCTGAAACTGGCTCTCAAGCTGGCAGACTGTAGTGTTTGAGTCTTTATCCAACTGTTGAAGAAAAGACGCTCCTCAAACAGCCACAAACCAGGGACCACGTCAATGTCCCGAGAGATTTTAAAGATCTGCCACGCCTACAGAACAGATCTATAGAAAGGCATCAGGTCCACATTCACTGAACTATCCGGCAGGACAATCCGCACTCCCTGCCCGATAGACGGAGGAGGCATCTTGGCGGACACCATTCCGCCCAAAAAACACCACACACAACAACAAACAATTAAATATGCTTACCTGATCATGTACAAAGTAGAGAATGAAGAGAAGCAGTGCAAAAGTCCAACCACAGGAACAGAAACCATTCAAATCTCTGTGCCACTCGCACTTCCACCACCAAACACTCACGCTCATGCTCACCGGAACCGGAAACAGAGAAGAGGAGAGGTATTAATCATTTTACCCTTTAATTGACAGAGAAACTGGACCTGGGTTAGTCAGCTCTACAAGGTGAGCTAAAGCTAAAGATGAGCTAAAGCTAAAGAGGAGCTAAAGCTAAAGAGGAGCTAAAGCTAAAGATGAGCTAAAGCTAAAGAGAAGCTAAAGCTAAAGGTGAGCTAAAGCTAAAGAGGAGCTAAAGCTAAAGGTGAGCTAAAGCTAAAGAGAAGCTAAAGCTAAAGGTGAGCTAAAGCTAAAGAGGAGCTAAAGCTAAAGGTGAGCTAAAGCTAAAGAGGAGCTAAAGCTAAAGGTGAGCTATAGCTAAAGATGAGCTAAAGCAGCAGCCCCAGGATAACACATTACTTAATATTACTAGTCAGAGTAGAGAGGAGGACTCCATCTCCTCCTGCTCCTCACCTTCAGAGAGGATGTGCTCCTCAGTTCCTTCCCAGCGAACAGAACCCTGAGCTGCTCCGGCTGGACTCCCTGCTGACTCCCCACCACCTCCTTCAGCTCTGCCACACTCGCCTCCTCCTGCAGCTCCACAGCCACACCTGGACCCAGGTTGAACCGCACCAACACTGGAGGCACACAGGAAGGAGCAATACTGCTGCAGTACAGGAGCTATTTCTGTTGATGTACTATAGGAAGTAGGAGGTATTTTTACTGCTGATACTTTAACTACACAAAGCTCAAGTAATTCACTTGAGCCACAGTGGAACTCATTAGAACTCAGTAGAACATTGGTACTAAAGTAGAACTCATTAAAACTCAGTAGAACATTGGTACTAAAGCAGAACTCATAAAAACTCAGTAGAATATCGGTACTAAAGTAGAACTCATTAAAACTCAGTAGAATGTCGGTACTAAAGTAGAACTCATTAAAACTCAGTAGAATGTCGGTACTAAAGTAGAACTCATTAAAACTCAGTAGAATGTCGGTACTAAAGTAGAACTCATTAAAACTCAGTAGAATGTCGGTACTAAAGTAGAACTCATTAAAACTCAGTAGAACGTCGGTACTAAAGCAGAACTCATTAAAACTCAGTAGAACGTCGGTACTAAAGCAGAACTCATTAAAACTCAGTAGAACATCGGTACTAAAGCAGAACTCATTAAAACTCAGTAGAATATCGGTACTAAAGCAGAACTCATTAAAACTCAGTAGAATATCGGTACTAAAGTAGAACTTATTAAAACTCAGTAGAACGTCGGTACTAAAGTAGAACTCATTAGAACTCAGTAGAACGTCGGTACTAAAGTAGAACTCAGTAGAACATCGGTACTAAAGCAGAACTCATTAAAACTCAGTAGAATATTGGTACTAAAGTAGAACTCATTAAAACTCAGTAGAATGTCGGTGCTAAAGTAGAACTCATTAGAACTCAGTAGAATGTCGGTATTAAAGTAGAACTCATTAAAACTCAGTAGAACATCGGTACTAAAGTAGAACTCATTAGAACTCAGTAGAATATCGGTACTAAAGTAGAACTCATTAAAACTCAGTAGAACATCGGTACTAAAGCAGAACTCATTAAAACTCAGTAGAATATCGGTACTAAAGTAGAACTCATTAAAACTCAGTAGAACGTCGGTACTAAAGTAGAACTCATTAGACCTCAGTAGAATGTCGGTACTAAAGTAGAACTCATTAAAACTCAGTAGAACATCGGTACTAAAGTAGAACTCATTAAAACTCAGTAGAACATCGGTACTAAAGTAGAACTCATTAAAACTCAGCAGAACATCGGTACTAAAGTAGAACTCATTAAAACTCAGTAGAACATCGGTACTAAAGTAGAACTCATTAAAACTCAGTAGAACGTCGGTACTAAAGTAGAACTCATTAGACCTCAGTAGAATATCGGTACTAAAGTAGAACTCATTAAAACTCAGTAGAACATCGGTACTAAAGCAGAACTCATTAAAACTCAGTAGAATATCGGTACTAAAGTAGAACTCATTAAAACTCAGTAGAACGTCGGTACTAAAGTAGAACTCATTAGACCTCAGTAGAATGTCGGTACTAAAGTAGAACTCATTAAAACTCAGTAGAACATCGGTACTAAAGTAGAACTCATTAAAACTCAGTAGAATATCGGTACTAAAGTAGAACTCATTAAAACTCAGCAGAACATCGGTACTAAAGTAGAACTCATTAAAACTCAGCAGAACATCGGTACTAAAGTAGAACTCATTAAAACTCAGCAGAACGTCGGTACTAAAGTAGAACTCATTAGACCTCAGCAGAACATCGGTACTAAAGTAGAACTCATTAAAACTCAGCAGAACATCGGTACTAAAGTAGAACTCATTAGAACTCAGTAGAACCTTGGTACCAAAGTAGAACTCATTAGAACTCAGTATAACGTCGGTACCAAAGTAGAACTCATTAGAACTCAGCAGAACCTCGGTACAGAGGAAGAACTCAATAGAACTCAGCAGAACCTCGGTACCAAAGTAGAACTCATTAGAACCCAGTAGAACCTCGGTACCAAAGTAGAACTCATTAGAACTCAGTAGAACCTCGGTACCAAAGTAGAACTCATTAGAACTCAGTAGAACCCCAGTAAAAATCTCACCGATCATCAGTTACTTCGTCCTTCAGTCGCTATCATGTTTACAGTGAACCGGCCGCGGTGCCCTCTGGGTACCGTAGTCCTGCTGCACGCACACAAACGGTACAAACCTGATGCGAAACTACAGTGCAGTCACTCAGTGATGACGTCACGGACCCACGCCGGAAGGGATCGTGTCTATGAATTTTAATAAACTTGTTTTTCGTTTTTTTCTTTGTGTGTTTTTTTTCCCAGCAGCGGCCGACGGCAGGAATACCGAAACATTACCGGGACATTGATATTAGAGTCCCGTTCGTGTCTCCAGATGGCGGACAGTCCGGGCAGCAGCGGCCTGCAGCGGACACACAGCGGCGGTACCGATCCGACGGTGAGAGGCAGCGCGGCTGTAACGGTACAGGATCAGTAATCAGCTGTGATTGAGTTGTTGATGAATCGGCTGGAGGTCACGACGTCACCCAGCCTTTGAACAAGTCAAATAATACGTTCGTTTAATATAAACATAAACATTGTCTTGATTGTTTAAAAATATCATAATGAGAAAACAATAAAAAACAGATAAAACAGTTGGCCTAATTAATAACAACACAAAACTACCAACAGTATCAGTAAATGGTTCTAGTTATCACAAATACTACAAAATAATCTGAGGATCAATAAATGAGAATTATTTAAATGTATATTTATCAGTCTCTACAGTGGCGTGATCTTGACACGTTGTGTTTGTTTTCAACAAGCAAAAAAAAAGAAAAAAATGAATTTTGTGTGCAAAGACTTTTATGTGTCTAATCTGAGATTTTGGATAATGCAGCAAGCACCATGTAGATAGGAAGTGGATGTGGTCACCATGACAACAGAGCGACAGGACCTGGGTCCTGGAAAGCAGAAAGTAGGATTTACATATCCAGGATGACAGAGGAAGGAGGCTTGACAAAGCCTGATCTGTTCATCCTGGATCAGTCAGGATGAAAAGGAGTCACTAGACTGATTTAGGTGGAACTCATTCAGCTAAACTGTCCAGGCTTCCTAGAGTAGACCACAAGGACGATCACTGATTAATGGATGAAAACATGGAGAGGACGGTACGGCTCACTTTTCTGAAGCCGAACAACAGCTGATTGTGGAAAGCTATAACGAAATAAAAGATATTATCAACAAAACAAGGAAACTCAGCTGCAATAATTTTCAGAGCAAGACTGACAGAGAATAGAGCACCGACTTTAATGCAGGTTACTGAACATGAGGAAAAATACAGCAGACCGGAATAACTGTAAAACTCATGTATTACACTCATGAATTGCACTGGCAGCTGATTAACTAAGCCTGGCTTTTAGGCTGATCTGGAGCAGGCTAGCTGCACACAATAAATCTCCATGGTAACAGATGTGACCCTGCTTTAGTGAAACCAATTCAAGGCTAAATTAAACCAGGATAACTGAGAAATCCTGGTTTAATTCCTTATCCCAGTTTTATGAAACAGCCCTCTGCTCAGTGTTTGATGTAGTTACACTAAGTGACCTATGGGAGGCACTGCACACTTTTGTATGTTTAGCACATATGAGTAATGGTTATATTTTGAAAAAAACATGAGATGAAGAGTCATTCACAGTTAAAACTAAATAACTCAGCTCAGCATTAATCCCGATCAGATTAAAGTCAATGGATAATTTGTTATTTTTGTAATCTGGTGCTTTTCTTTTGAAACACTCAACACTCTAACAGCTTCCTGTTGGCTAAAGCTACTACTAAAGCTACTACTTAGCAGTGAGCCTCACTGATAAATAGACCTACAGCACTTGTTAACAACCCACTGTGGTGCCAAATCAATATTTAGCCAATAAATCGGTGCCTCCCTGGAAACTGACCAAAGCCCCTCCCCCTCCTTCAGGTAGTGAAGGTGGAGTCATGTGACTCGGTCCTGACACCATCTCACGCCGCCGAGCTTCATTTCCTGCGTTCACGGGTTCGAGAGCTGGAGAGAGAGAAGGCAGAGCTGTCAGCAGAGAACCAGAGGCTGAAGGACACAGTCGTACACGGTGAGTCCAGGTCCACATCACTAAACCTGGTCTACCTGGTCTGCCGGTTCATAGCCGACCAATCACTAGGGTTCTCACCTCATCTGCATCCAACAGGTTTGATTTCATGACGTTTGATATGACTGCATTTCCCAGAAATCCCAGGGCTGTTGTCCACCATGTGGCAGACGCTGGGCCAGGTCAACAGTCATCTTTCGGTCTCCGTGGCAACAGGCAGGAACGACACTTATGCTCCATACCTCTATCAACACCACACAGTGACCAATCAGGACGGAGACTTCAGTCCCCAGGTCCCCGTGCAGCAGCTGGAGGAGCTAAGTGGGGACATGTCCGAGTCCTGGGGCCCGCTGGGCTCTGAAGACGAGGAGGTGCCAGACCTGGGCTTGGGGAACCACACGGGGGAGGAGGCACCTCTCTGCAGCCAGACCAACATGGAAGAGCTTAGGAGGAGCTGCTCTGAGAGCCAGTGTACCGCCACACACCTGAATGGACAGGTGAGCACCAGATGGCCTCCTCTGATCAGGTTCAAACTGCTGATTTGTTGTGGCTTAATCTGGCCAGGTGAGAGCTCGTTCATGTCTCATTTACCTGCTCTGTCCATCCAGGTGAGCCAGGTGGAGGTGTATCCTGGCTCTGGTGTCCTCTGTGATGTCCGGTCGTGGCAGGCAGCCAATCAAACGCAGTCTCCCACAGCGATGGCGCGGACACTGCTGCTCGGTGTGTTTGATATGAACACCTTGATGAACAGTAACCTGAGGGGTGGGCGGAGCCGCCGGCCTGCCTCCCACTCCCAGCGCAGCGCTCTGGACCCGCACAGGATCAACGCCATCTTCAGTAGGTCCAGACTGTCCAGCATGTCCTCTGATCTGTCCTCTCATCTGTCTGTCCATCCTCTCACCTCTCCATCCTCTCTTTGTCTGTCAGACGCCATCCTGGCTCGGTTTCCCCTCGCCAAGAGAGGAGTCATTGGCTCGGGCATCAACTCCAAACTGTCTGAGATCCGGTTTCGCTCCAGGAGAGCCAATCGAGACTCTCAGTTCCTCTGACACCTGAACAGCTCCACCCACCTCACTGGGAAACTGATGGGTTGGCTCTTGTTCGGTCAGCAGCTCTGTTGCCATTGGAGACCCTTGGAAAGCTGTGCGTTGCCATAGCGACCTGGTAACCTACTGCATCACAACCACAAAGACTCAAAACAAGCAAAACAACAATATCAAGGGGGGGGGGGCTTTCTACTGAGTTTACTGAATTCATCATGTTTGTGTTGTCCGTTGATCTGGAACCATTAAACTAATAATAAAGTCCTGAGCACTAGTGTTGCTGCTGATCAGCCTGTCTCACCTGTCTCACCTGCCTGTTTCACTTGTGCTTGCTCAAATTCAATGATTAGTGTGACAGTTAGCCAGACAGCTAGCCTGATGGCTAGCTTGACATTGAGCTAGCTGGTGAGCGGTAGACTGAATGTTAGTTTCCCCACATAAGTTGCCAAATTATGCTGAATTTACTTTATGGTGTGAAATGAAGTGAACCTAAGCCTAACCCATACTAACTGAACATACTGTTTGATTGATAACTGATGGAACTATTGCAGAGCAACACAGCACTGATCTCTGATCTGTTACCTGTTCCTAACCATCAAGCTACCATCAAGAAATGACCACCTTTATCTCACCTGCCTCCAGGTGTGTTAATCCAGTCATCCAGCAGGGGGAGCCCTTTCCTCACAATGAGCTCTGCAGCTGAATGAAAAAAATATCTGATGATGTTCCCTGACACACGACTTGAAAATGAAGCCCAGTGAATGTTTGGAGGTCATCAGGTGTGAGGAGAAGGAGGAGGTTCAGGCTGACTGCTGCCTGAATCATCCACTGATCCTTCGCCTCTCAGGCAGGAGGAAGAGGAGGAGGAGGAACTGATGATGCTCTTCAGTCTCAGATGAAGAGGAAACAAACCATGAAGTGAAACAGGATCCACTGACGTTAAATATCTCCTCTGGATGTTTATTTAAAGAAGACAAGCTGAAACCTGGTGAGTCTTTAAACCACAGCAGAGTCACTGCCAATATTTGTAGCAGGACAACGGATCAAAATCAAAGAGGTGTCGAAAAGGAATAACAGTCATGTTGTTGTCCGTGACTGACTCAGTTTTTGTGTCATTTGTTTACAAGATTAAGACAGGAAGCTGATGAGGAAGATGGAGTCTGGAAACAGCTTTTAACAACAAGATGAGGTCTGGAAACAGTGTGTCGTTTAACTGACAGTCTGTGATCTTTACCTGACATCTGTGGTGTTTAACAGACATCTGTGACCTTTAACTGACAGTCTGTGGTGTTTAACTGACAGTCTGTGGTGTTTAACAGACATCTGTGACCTTTAACTGACAGTCTGTGGTGTTTAACTGACAGTCTGTGGTGTTTAACAGACATCTGTGACCTTTAACTGACAGTCTGTGGTGTTTAACTGACAGTCTGTGGTGTTTAACAGACATCTGTGACCTTTAACTGACAGTCTGTGGTGTTTAACTGACAGTCTGTGGTGTTTAACAGACATCTGTGACCTTTAACTGACAGTCTGTGATCTTTAACTGACAGTCTGTGGTGTTTAACTGACGGTCTGTGACCTTTAACTGACAGTCTGTGGTGTTTAACTGACATCTGTGACCTTTAACTGACAGTCTGTGATCTTTAACTGACAGTCTGTGGTGTTTAACAGACATCTGTGACCTTTAACTGACAGTCTGTGATCTTTAACTGACAGTCTGTGGTGTTTAACAGACATCTGTGACCTTTAACTGACAGTCTGTGGTGTTTAACTGACATCTGTGACCTTTAACTGACAGTCTGTGGTGTTTAACAGACATCTGTGACCTTTAACTGACAGTCTGTGATCTTTAACTGACAGTCTGTGATCTTTAACTGACAGTCTGTGGTGTTTAACAGACATCTGTGACCTTTAACTGACAGTCTGTGATCTTTAACTGACAGTCTGTGGTGTTTAACAGACATCTGTGACCTTTAACTGACAGTCTGTGGTGTTTAACTGACATCTGTGACCTTTAACTGACAGTCTGTGGTGTTTAACTGACGGTCTGTGACCTTTAACTGACAGTCTGTGGTGTTTAACAGACATCTGTGATCTTTAACTGACAGTCTGTGGTGTTTAACTGACGGTCTGTGACCTTTAACTGACAGTCTGTGATCTTTAACTGACAGTCTGTGGTGTTTAACAGACATCTGTGACCTTTAACTGACAGTCTGTGATCTTTAACTGACAGTCTGTGGTGTTTAACTGACAGTATGTGATCTTTAACTGATAGTATGTGATCTTTAACTGACAGTCTGTGGTGTTTAACCGACATCTGTGACCTTTAACTGACAGTCTGTGGTGTTTAACCGACATCTGTGACCTTTAACTGACAGTCTGTGATCTTTAACTGACAGTATGTGATCTTTAACTGACAGTTTGTGGTGTTTAACCGACATCTGTGACTTTTCAATGACAGTCTGTGACCTTTAACTGACAGTCTGTGACCTTTAACTGACAGTCCGTGACCTTTAACTGACAGCCTGTGATCTTAAACTGACAGTCTGTGACCTTTAACTGACAGTCTGTGACCTTCAACTGACAGTCTGTGGTGTTGAACCGATGTCTGTGACCTTTAACTTACGGTCTGTGACCTTTAACTGACAGACTGTGACCTTTAACTGACAGTCTGTGACCTGACAGTCTGTGACCTTTAACTGACAGACTGTGACCTTTAACTGACAGACTGTGACCTGACAGTCTGTGACCTTTAACTGACAGTCTGTGACCTGACAGTCTGTGACCTTTAACTGACAGACTGTGACCTTTAACTGACAGTCTGTGACCTGACAGTCTGTGACCTGACAGTCTGTGACCTTTAACTGACAGTCTGTGACCTGACAGTCTGTGACCTTTAACTGACAGTCTGTGACCTTTAACTGACAGTCTGTGACCTGACAGTCTGTGACCTTTAACTGACAGTCTGTGACCTTTAACTGACAGTCTGTGACCTGACAGTCTGTGACCTTTAACTGACAGTCTGTGACCTTTAACTGACAGTCTGTGACCTGACAGTCTGTGACCTTTAACTGACAGTCTGTGACCTTTAACTGACAGACTGTGACCTTTAACTGACAGTCTGTGGTGTTTAACCGACGGTTTGTGATCTTTACCGGATGGTCTGTGGTGTTTAACTGTCTGTGGTGTGGAACAGGATGAAATTCAGGAACAGTCTTTGCACACTGAACGTTGGCGGTCGCAGGTTTTCCTTCCCAGCTGACCTGATGCAGCGCCTTCCCCTCAGCAGGCTCAGTCGGCTACATCGCTGTGTGTCAGAGAGTGAGCTGCTGGAGCTCTGCGACGACTACGACCATGACAGGAATGAGTTTTTCTTTGACCGTCACTCAGAGGCCTTCAGCTTCATCATGCTGTATGCTCAGTACGGGAAGCTGCGCTTCCTGCCGCACATGTGCGAGCTGTCCTTCTACAATGAGATGCTGTACTGGGGTCTGGAGAGCTCTGACCTGCAGCCCTGCTGCCAGCGGCGCCTCGACGACCGCATGTCCGACTGCTTCGTCCACTTCTTCCCTGAGGAGGGGCCCCGTGGCCCAGAGGAGCCTCGGAGCCGCTGGCTGGAGAGGATAAGGAGGATGTTGGAGGAGCCCACATCCTCCCTGGTGGCCCAGATCCTGGCCTCGGTCTCAGTGCTGTTCGTGGTCATCTCCATGGTGATGTTGTGTGCCAGCACCTTACCGGACTGGAAGACCACCGAAACCCTAGACCAGCACAGGTAGGCCAGGACCACCTGACCTCTGATTGGTCCTCTCTTCTCTTTCTCTTATTGGGCCTCTCTTTCTTCTCTCTCTCTGATTGGTTGCTGCAGGATCATTGAGGCGGTATGTATTGGTTGGTTCACAGCAGAGTGTATCGTCCGTTTCATTGTATCCCGGGATAAATGGGAGTTTGTCCGTCGTCCTCTGAACATCATTGACCTGCTCGCCATCATGCCGTACTACATATCTGTTACCATGACGATCCTGACAGGGGAGAACTCCCAGCTGCAGCGGGCTGGTGTCACGCTGCGTGTTCTGCGCATCATGCGGATCTTCTGGGTGATCAAACTGGCGCGTCACTTCCTGGGCCTGCAGACGCTCGGCCTGACACTGCGGCGCTGCTACCGCGAAATGATGATGCTGCTGGTCTTCATCTGCGTTGCCATGGCGATCTTCAGTGCCCTGGCCCAGCTGCTGGAGCACGGCCTGGACATGGAGGCTGGGAACCAGGACTATGCCAGCATCCCCGCTGCCTGCTGGTGGGTCATCATTTCCATGACGACGGTGGGATACGGAGACATGTACCCGGTGACGGTGGCGGGCCGTGTGCTTGGCGGCATCTGCGTGGTGAGCGGCATTGTGCTGCTGGCGCTGCCAATCACCTTCATCTACCACAGCTTCATCCAGTGCTACCATGAGCTCAAGGTGCGCTCCGCCCGCTACACCCACAGCCTGTCTGCCGAGTTCATCAACTGACCTGTGATGCATCACAGCCACCAAATCTAAAAACTCCTGTCAGATCTGACAAAAACTTTTTACAGCTGAAGTGTTGCTTCACCTGTGTCAATTCGAGGTCTCCTACCCAAACTGACACATTTCATTTTCCAATTATTCATTGTTTTAATTAACTGTCATTATTCATTGTATGAATTTACTGAAATTATTCATTACACTTTCTAGATGGAGGTTATTAATGAACAGCTACATCCTCCTGTCAGATTTTACCAGCAAACAAAGGAAGAAAAGAACTATTCATTTCATTGTTGGAAACTGTATCCTTCATGTTTGTTGAACTGTTTTTTGAAAGTGAAAAGAAATTAAAGTGATTGAAAATGGATTAACTGAACACTGTGAATACAAGTTTCCCTTTGACAACAACAAACTCCAGACAGACAGATATATCAGTGAGAGCTTTTATACTATGATTCTTCTTCTTCTTATATTATCTAATATTATTATTATTATTATTGTCTGCGTGGGTTCTCTCCGGGTACTCCGGATTCCTCCCACCATCCAAAAACATGCATGGGGATTAGGTTAATTGGCTAATTTAAATTGACCGTAGGTGTGAATGTGAGAGTGAATGGTTGTCTGTCTCTATGTGTCCTGCGATGAGGTGGCGACTTGTCCAGGGTGTACCCTGTCTTCCGCCCTAAGACAGCTGGGATAGACTCCAGCCCCCCTGACCCTATGAGGATAAGCGGTAGATAATGGATGGATGGATGGATATTATTATTATTATCATTATTAATAATAATGATAATAATAATGATATATATATATAAATATATACAGTCATGGAAAAAATTATTAGACCACCCTTGTTTTCTTCAATTTCTTGTTCATTCTAATATCTGGTACCACTAAACGTATAATACAATGAACACAACAAAAAATGCAGCTGGTCACATAATACTTTATGTCCTATCTGACATTCTTAAGCTTAATTGATTCCCAGGGTATATAAGAGGCCATTTCATGTCACAAGCAGCACTGCACATGCAAAGAGTGGTTTCCTGCTTACATTCAAGCCGTAGCACAACTCAGAAGTTGTCAGCTCTCACATAATGCCTAAAACAAAAGAATTATGTGAAGCAACAAAGGCAGCCATCTTGGCACTGCTGGAAATTGGCATGAGTGAGAGACAGGTAGCGAAAAAACTGAAGATCTCCAAGACAGCCGTTCATTACAACAAAAAAAAACAAGCTGAACATGGCACTACCAAATTGCTACCTGGCCGTGGCAGGAAACGTCTTTCTACCCCACGAGATGACCGTGCACTCATCCGTTCCTGTGTCAGGAATCGTCGTCAGACCTCCAGGGACCTTAAAAATGAGTGGGCACTGTCGAGAAATGTGACTTGCTCGGCAAGGACAGTTCGAAACCGACTTGTTGAAGCTGGTTTGAAGTCACACAGAGCACGCAAGAAGCCCTTCATCAATGAAAGGCAGAGGAAGGCCCGGTTACTCTTTGCTCGAGACCACAAGGATTGGACTGTTGATGATTGGGCTAAGGTTCTCTTCAGTGATGAATCCAATTTTGAATTGATGCCCACTCCAGCCAACTTACTGGTTAGGAGGAAGCCTGGAGAAGCTTACAACCCAGACTGTCTTGCCCCTACAGTAAAACATGGGGGTGGATCAGTCATGATCTGGGGTTGTTTCAGTCTGAGTGGAACAGGGCAAATGCAGTTGTGTGAAGGCCGAATGAACCAGGTCAAGTACAGGACTACCCTTGAAAACAGTCTTCTTCCATCAGCTGGAAAACTCTTTCCTGCCTCGAATGACTGGATTTTCCAACAAGACAATGCCCCTTGCCACACGGCAAGGTCAGTTAAAGCCTGGATGGAGAACCACAACATTCGCACCGTGCCTTGGCCTGCTCAATCACCAGATCTTAATCCAATTGAAAACCTGTGGAAAATCATCAAACTCAAAATGGAGAACCACAAGCCCAAAAACAAAGAAAATTTGTTTGAATTTGTCCAACAGGAATGGGCTGCTGTGACAGCAGAACAATGTCAGAAGCTGGTGGAGAGCATGCCAAGACGCATGGCTGCAGTCATCAAAAACAATGGTTATGCAATCAAGTATTAACTCTTGTGTGTATCATGTGTTTAAAGCAAACAGAAAAGAAAACATGGAATGCTTAAAAGTAGTGTTTTTGGCGGTACAATGCCATAGCTATTGATGTAAGAATTTAAGTAATTTTGGTTATTATCAAGAAAACCATGGAAAATGAATAATCCTTAGTTCTTAAATTAAACTCTCATGAGCTATTTTTGTTGTTATCATTATAATTGTCCAAACAAATGTACCTTTAGTTGAGCCAGGCATTAAAATGAACAAGAAATTGAAGAAAACAAGGGTGGTCTAATAATTTTTTCCATGACTGTATATATATATCATATCCGCTGGGTCAAAAATATACATACAGCAACATGAATTAGCAATTTTGGTGACTTAGAAAGTTGTGTGAATGAAATGAGCTTCATAGCATGGCCTCTTAACTTCTTGTGAGTGATCATGAGTGACTACAGCTGGTGACTTCTCTGAGGCCATTTAAATAGGGCTCATTGGATACAAACACTCACAAACGCTACAATGGAAAGTCAAAGGAGCTCAGCACAGATCTGAAAAAGCCAATCACTGACTTGAATAAGTCAGGAAAGTCACTTGGAGCCGCAGGTCCCAAGAGCAACAGTGCAAACAACTGTTTGTAAGTATAAAGTGCATGGCACTGTTTTGTCACTGCCACGATCAGGAAGAAAATGCAAGCTATCACCTGCTGCTGAGAGAAAACTGGTCAGGAGGGTGAAGAGTCAACCGAGAACCACCAAAAAGCAGATCTGCCAAGAATTAGAAGCTGCTGGAACACAGGTGTCAGTGTCCACAGTCAAGCCTGTTTTACATCTCCATGGACTGAGAGGCTGCCGTACAAGAAGGAAGCCCTTGATCCAAAAGAGGCACCTTAAGGCTCGACTGAAGTTTGCTGCTGATCACATGGACAAAGATAAGAGCTTCTGGAGGAAAGTTCTGTGGTCAGACCAAACAGAAATCCAGCTGTTTGGACACAATGCCCAGCAATATGTTTGGAGGAGAAAAGGTGAGGCCTTTAACACCATGCCTACCGTCAAGCACGGTGGTGGTAGTATTATGCTGTGGAACTGGTGCTTTACAGAGAGTAAATGGGATAATGAAGAAGGAGGATTACCTTCAAATTCTTCAAGATAACCTAAAATCATCAACCCCAAGGTTGGGTCTTGGGCACAGTAGGGGGGTTCCAACAGGACAATGTGTCATGTTGGTCAAGTCAGGTCATGTATATTAATTTTTGCCTTGTCATTTCCTGTTTTATTTTGAAATTAATTGTCTTCCCTTGTGTTTCAGCTTGTCTCTTCCCATCCTCATGTCTCCTGCGTCTGGTGATTGTCAACCCCGCCCCTGATTGTTTCCAGCTGTTCCCCATTACCCAGTGTATTTATGTCTGCGTCTCCCTTTGTCATGTACCAGTACGTCTTGCGTCCATGTCGCCAAGCTACCAGCCGTCTTCCACGGCCATGTTCTCGTCCTTGTCAGGTTCTCCCTTGTTTGTGTGAGTTGTTTGTCTGTGTAGTTAGTTATTTTGTTATCTCGTGTTGATACCCTTGTTTAGCCTATCTGTCCCCACGTCTTGTTCCCTTAGTGTAGTGTTAGTTTCCCCCTTAGTTTTACCGTCCCCGTTGGTGATAGTTTTTAGTTTCAGTGTTTGTATTTTTCTATAGTATTTTTCTTCCTTGTGAGCGCCTTTAGTTTTGTTAGATTATTCCTTAGTTGTGTTTCCCTGCCTTTGTGCCTGATTATTTTTAATATCAGCCAGGTCAGAGTGATCATTCCTCCCTGAATTGTTTTATTTTTCTGTCATTAAAACCTCCTTTTGATACCTTGTCTTGGAGTCTTGCATTTGGGTTCACTTCCGTGTCTGAGCCACATTCTTACACACTGACCCGAAACACACATCTAAAGTGGTAATGGAATGACTAAATCAGGCTAGAATTAAGGTTTTAGAATGGCCTTCCCAAAGTCCTGACTTAAAGCCCATTGAGAACATGTGGACAGTGCTGAAGAAAAAAGTCCATATCAGAAAGCCAACAACTTTAACTGACCTGCACCAATTCTGTCAAGAGGAGTGGTCAAAGATTCAACCAGAAGCTTGTGGATGGCTACCAAAAGCACCTAATTGAAGTAAAAATGGCCAAGGGACATGTAACCAAATAATAGTATTGCTGTATGTTTATTTTTGACCCAGTAGATTTAGTCACATTTTCAGTTGACCCATAATAAAGTCATAAAGAACCAAACTTCATGAATGTTTTTATGACAAAGAAGTATCTGTTCCAATCGCTCTATCAGAGAAAAATCAGAGTTGTGGAAACTCATGAGAGCCATGACATTATGTTCTTTACAAGTAGATGCAAACTTTTGACCATGACTGTGTAATTATTATAATGTCAGTGGGCAGGACCTGGCAGCAATCTATAAGGGAAACTCCTCTCTGGACCTATGGGGTGAAAGCAGTGGTCTGTGATGGGACACGGTTTCCATAGCAACAAGAGACTCAAAGACAGGAAGCTGAAGTGTTGGAAATGTTTTAGCTGCTGAAGTGTGAATTATTTCACTCCAGAATGAGAACCAAAGAATGAGTCAGACTTTCCTTTAACCTCCAACCAGCCACAATATTTATATATTACTGTATATCTATCTATTTATATTGTACCATTCATATATTACTGTCTATATATTACCATTTATACATTACTATATATCTATGTATTTATATATTACTATTTATATTTAGCTATTATTATTTATATATCAATGTTTATACAAACCCAATTCCAATGAAATTGGGACGATGTGTAAATCGTAAATAAAAACAGAATACAATGATTTGCAAATTCTTTTTCAACCTATATCTGATTGAATACACTACAAAGACAAAATATTTAATGCTCAAACTGGTAGACTGTTATTTTTTGCAAATATTAGCTCATCTGGAATCTGATGCCTGCAACATGTTCCAAAAAAGCTGGGACAGGTGGCAAAAAAGACTGAGAAAGTTGAGGAATGCTCATCAAACACCTGTTGGGAACATCCCACAGGTGAACAGGCTAATTAAGAACAGGTGGGTGCCATGACTGGGTATAAAAGGAGCTTCCCTGAATTGCTCAGTTATTCTCAAGCAAAGATGGGGTGAGGTTCAGCTCTTTGTGAACAACTGCGTGAGAAAATAGTGGAACAGTTTAAGGTTAATGTTCCTCAATGTACAATTGCAAGGAATTTAGGGATTTCATCGTCTACCGTCCATAATATCATCAAAAGGTTCAGAGAATCTGGAGAAATCAGTGCATGTAAGCGGCAAAGTCAAAAATCAACATTGAATGCCTATGACCTTCGATTCCTCAGGCGGCACTGCGTCAGAAACTAACATCAATGTGCAAAGGATATCACCACATGGGCTCAGGAACACTTCAGAAAACCACTGTCAATGAATACAGTTCAGAGCTACATCTGTAAGTGCAACTTAAAACTCTACTATGCAAAGCAAAAGCCATTTATCAACAACATCCTGAAATGCTGCCAGCTGCTCTGGGCCTGAGCTCATCTAAGATGGACAGATGCAAAGTGGAAAA
Organism: Synanceia verrucosa; assembly: GCA_029721515.1. NCBI lineage: Eukaryota > Metazoa > Chordata > Actinopteri > Perciformes > Synanceiidae > Synanceia > Synanceia verrucosa. Next base: position 26,538,521 of record CM056562.1, read on the forward strand.
GTGTTCTGTGGTCTGATGAAGTCAGGATTTTAGTGTTTCCATGTGTTCCCCTCCCTTTTGTGGGCGTGTGTCTTGTCCTCCCTGTTTGTTGTGTGTTTGTCTGGAGCTGGGCGGAGCTGGAGTTGATCACTCACCTGCACACAATCAGCAATCTGCAATCAAGCCACCTGCCACTCTCCCCTGCATATCAGCCTGGTTCAGTTCACCACTCATCGCCCGTTTGTCAGCTTACCTCTGTGGTAGTAAGATGCAAATTAGCTCTGTAATCTTCTTCAACCTGTTTTGTATTCTTTTCTGCCAATCCTGACTGCACTCTCCGTTCCCAGCTCCTGCCTTTGCCTGCTCTCGGACCCAGATCCAAAACAACCACCTCGGCACTGCTCCAGTTCCAGCTCGAGTTCCAGTCCTAGCTCCATTATACCTACACCCATTAAAGTCTTTTCTTTCTTTCAGCCTTAACTGCACAAGTTTCAGCCCTACTCACCATGCATTCATCTCCTCCAGCTGCGTCTGCTCAGCTTGCAGCCTCAGCTCCACCTACTCTGGCGACACCAACACTGCAGGATTCCCGAGCAACGGACCCAGATCCTTATTCAGGTCAGCCAAGTCTTTGTCGGGGTTTCTTGTTCCAGTGCACATCTGTTTTTCAGTTAAGACCCACATCATTTGCCCCAGACACCTCCAAGATTGAGTATATTTGTGGTTTGTTAAGGGGCAGGGCTCTAGCATGGGCTGAAGCCAGATTTTGTCAGCACACCTTCAATGACATTAGCTATGGTGATTTTGTTGAGGAGTTTAAAGGTGTGTTTGACCACCCAGATTACTGGTCTGATGCCTCCATGTGCCTAATGACCCTCTCTCAAGGACTACGTTTAGTTTCAGATTACACCATTGACTCTGGCTGCAGAGGTGGATTGGACTGATGATGCCTTGAAGACAGCCTTCAAGAAAGGGTTAAACAGCCAAATTAGAGATGAACTTGTTTCTAGAGATGAGCCTGCTGACCTGAAGACTCCGATTTTTTTTTTTTTTTTTTTTTTTTTTTTTTGTCCAATAGGATTGATGACCGTCTGCGCTCCCACCGTCGGGAGAGGGCTGCGATGCCCACAGCTTCCTTGCCAAAACCTTCGCCTGCCTCTCCGATCCACAGTCCCATTCAGGAACCCTCTCCATGCTTCCCTCAAATACCATCTGAGGAGCCCATGCAACTCAACCGGGGCCATCTCTCCCCAGAGGAGCGTTCACGGCGTCGGCAGGCAGGCGAGTGTCTATACTGTGGTAAGAAAGGTCATTTCATCTCCCACTGCCCGTTTCGGCCAAAAGACAGGGCCCGTCAGTAGCTCTGGGGGTACTGGTGGGCCAAGCTAAATCCCCATCTATTTGTAAGAACCGTTTTCAGATCCCTGCCACTCTAATCTGTCCCACCTTGTCATTGCCTCTTTTGGTCCTAGTGGATTCTGGGGCAGAGGGGAATTTTTTTTTTGACCAACAGGTGGCTGTACAGACAGGCATAAGGCTGTTGCCTTTGGAGAAACCCCAGACTGCATTGGCAGTGGATGGACGTTTGCTGGCTCGTGTTACGCATCAGACAGAACCACTCATACTATCTGGCAACCACAGAGAAACCATTCAACTTTACGTCATCTCTGCTCCCTCCAGTCCATTAATTTTTGGTCACCCCTGGTTGGTAAAACAACCCTGACATTGATTGGGCCAGAGGAAGAATTTCTGGGTGGAGTTCATTCTGTCATGCAACCTGTCTGCAATTTGCTTTGTCTCCAGCTAGAGTCGACCCACTCGCTCCTGAACCACCTGCCAAACCACTGGGTCTCTCCAAGGTCCCTGAGATCTACCACAATCTAGGAGAAGTCTTCAATAAGGACAAGGCTCTCTCTCTCCCACCTCAAAGACCATATGATTGCTCCTTTGACTTGCTCCCTGGTTGTCTGTTGCCTTCCAGTCGTCTCTATAGCCTGTCCCATCTGTGCCCGTGGTAAGGTGTCCCATTCATCTCCTGCCGGTCTACTCTGTCCCCTACCTGTTCCTGGTCGCCAATGGTCCCATATATCTGTTGACTTTGTCACCGGGCTCCCTGCTTCCC
>CM056562.1:26545621-26591681 GCA_029721515.1 Synanceia verrucosa
CAGGGTGTACCCTGCCTTCCGTCCTAAGACAGCTGGGATAGACTCCAGCACCCCCGCGACCCTATGAGGATAAGCGGTAGATAATGGATATATATATATATATATATATATATATATATATATATATATATATATATATATATATAGTCCAGCTGTCATGTTGTGTAAGACAGGGTACACTATGGACAAGTCTCCAGTTCATTAGAGGACACATAGAGACAGACAGCCACTCACACTCACATTCACACCTACGGTCAATTTAAATTAACCAATTAACCTAATCCCCATGCATGTTTTTGGATGGTGGGAGGAAGCCGGAGTCGTGCTAACCGCTGCACCACCGTGCCGCCGATACATTATATTTTGTATGTATTATATGTCCAGTGAGTACCTGTGACCAGCAGGGGGCAGTTAAGTACCGCAGCTGCTTCTAGTCTGCTGAGTAAAAGAAGAACGTTACCGTTGTTCTTGGAGACAGTAGTTCTAGTAGTACTAGTAGTACTGCCGTATGTAGTTCTAGAAGTAGTTCTGGGAGGGTTAGGGTTCCGGTTCTGTAGTTTGATCATCTGTTATCAAGAGGTGTGAGTTAAACTTCAGTCAGAAATAAATATCTGAGGTAAGTCTGTTACCGTTATTCACTTTACCCTGTTAGTCGTTTCCTGGTAGCTCTAAACAGAAACTCTTCAGGATCATTCCCTGTCCAGTATTCGTAATTATATTGTATACCGTACAGACTGACCGAAGGGTCGGTCAACTAGTGGCTGATTTGTTAGAAAAAAGGGAAAATGTCCGTTTCTAACAGCAGATAAGTGACTAACTTAACATCCGGAACTACAGATTAGCTCCAGCTAAGCTAACGTGAAAGCCTGATTTAAAACTTTAAACCTGGTCCTGTGTTCAGTTTGTGTGTATAATATGATATACATAACATAACATAACATACATAACCCTAACTCTACATAACTGTATAGAACATTTCCACGGTCCTAAACGTGACGTTTAAACACTGGAGATGTGAGTTAGTTCATTTCCTGTTGCGTTGCGAATGACGTCAGCTGATCGGAAGTAAATATGAAATCAAGCTGTTGCTTATCAATGCCTTTTGTTTGAAATGGTCCGTATATTTATACTATAGAACAGTAAATATGCACGGTATGTAACTTTATATATGTACAGTGTCAAACTTAATATATGCACAGTATGGAACAATATACTGTCAGAAATCAGAAACATGTTAAATGATATATGAACAGATAAACATCAGAACCAAGAGATGATAAAGTGACTAAGGATAAATGTAAATCCAAAAACTCTGATTATGTGATTCAAAAAACAGAGACAAAAACAGTGCAATATGGCAGATAAATGGAGATTAAAACTGTTGAGAAATGTGTAATCAAGCTAGTGGAGGAGCGTGGACCATGATCCTTGTTGATGAGTCCAGCTGCAGGAGGAAGAAATTGGTCTGAATTTCTGGTCCTGATGGTCCTGATCAGCCTCCTGCCAGAGGGGAGGGACTGAATGTATGGTATAGAACAGTACAGAACTTAATATGTGCAGTATATAACAGTGTGTATACACAGTATATATGCACAGTGTAGATCATACATCTACTGTATATATGCACACACATTATGTACACACATTATGTTATATACAGTGTATGGTAGTGCAACTACAGTGTGTTGGTACTTTGACAGATGTACTACTATCGGTATGAGAGTGCTGAGGTTAGCTGCTGCTACAAATACCTCATGTTCAGCTACAACATCATCTTCTGGGTGAGTCACACCTGCTCACACCTGTACACATCTGTACACACCTGTGGCTGCTGCTACAAAGCTTTAGCTTTGTGTGTGTTATGTGTGTTAAGGACTCTTTCTCTATTGGATCTGACTATTTGTTGGTGTTTGTCTCTTGTGTTGCAGCTGGCTGGAGTTGCATTCATCTCAATCGGTTTCTGGGCGTGGAGTGAAAAGGTGAATGAAAATAGAAATAATCAACTAACAATAATTAACCATAAAGTGAATAAAATTCTATAATTATTTAATTTAATTTATAATAAATAATTTAGTATGTTGCTTATGATAATACGAAAAAATTAGAGTTAGAACTAATTTTACTCATGGTATCTGATTACATTTTAAAAACTCATTATCAATAATATAATTAATAAATAACTACTGGTCTATCTCTGTACTGGTCTAACTCTGTAATTGTCGATCTGGGTCGTGGATTACAGGGAGTCCTGTTGGATCTGACCCAGGTGACCCGGATGCATGGTTTCGACCCGGTCTGGTTGGTCCTGGTGGTGGGCGGAGTCACTTTCATCCTGGGGTTCGCTGGCTGTGTAGGAGCTCTGAGAGAAAACATCTGTCTGCTGAAGTTTGTACGTTAAAACATCTGTTGTACGTTAAAACATCTGTCTAGTGATGCTGTATCTTAAAAACATTTGTCTGTTGATGTTTTGTGGTCAGTTTTCTGGAGTGATCGGCTTCATCTTCATGCTGGAGCTGACGGTGGCGGTTCTGGCGGTGGTGTTCCAAAGTCAGGTCAGAGAGTGGATCAACAACTTCTTCCTGGCAAACGTTAAAGCGTACAGAGACGACATTGACCTGCAGAACCTCATCGACTCTCTGCAGAGGATGGTGAGAATCACTCTTTCCCTTTTTCCACCGGGGTGGTTCCAGGGCTGGTTCGGGGCCAATGCCTGACATAGCACCAGTTCTTTGTGTTTCCACAGTCTAAGCACCGGCCCCTGGTGCTTAAAACTGGGGCCAGGCAAGCACCAAGTCTTTGCTGGTCCAGAGCTAAGCTCCGATTACGTTGAGGGCTTGGGGCGGAGTTACTGCCGACCGGAGTAAATACTTCCCGGTTCAATTGCAAATTAAATGTGTTGAAAGCACTCGCAGGACACAGAGAAGTTTTGCACACTGAAATCCAGAAAAATAGTGTTCCACCAGTACGGTGATCATGGTTGTAATCAGGAAATAGCCGATCTCCGTCTCGCTGGCAGCCGCAGATCGGCTATTTCCTGATCTGTTTTCAAACGGAGCTGCTGCTTGAAGCGATTACGGCAACCATTATCAGTTATATGGCGTTATATTTGTGCCACATAACTGAGCGAACTGATGCAGATTTGAGCACAGAAATGTATTCTGTGCTTAGTAAATTTATTTTTGAACATGCCACAAACACAATTGAGTCTCAGTGTTTCTCCTGTTCGTTCATTTGCTCGCTCAAAGTCTTTTTTCGCTCAGGAATGTGGCACAAATATAACGCCATGCAGTTAGTTCTGTCGGCTCTGGATTTTTTATTAGGTCTTGTTTTGATTTCGCACCGCAAAAGCTTTGTCGGGTGAAAAATGAAAATGTAGTGACGTCCTGACCTCACTACATGTTCACTCCTTGTCCTCTGGCATAAAATGTGTAACACAGTGTTCGGCTTTATAACATGATTTGCGGCTATTGTTAAATAACATCCATTCAACAGAGCAGCATAAACAATTATGGACAGTAACCCCCCCGTCCCTTAGAGTTAATGGACTGGCCCGCTGCCAAGCTGCATTGTGAAAAGTTTTGTTTCTCCGTCAGCTTTAAAACAGGACAGGTTACTAAATGTTACTGTTTATATTTCATATCAAACATAATATGCAGTCCTGTAACTTTCAACAGCAAATATGTAGGGATAGGGACGGTAATGAGCTCAACAACACGGTATTGCGGTGATGCGGTTATCATCCCAGCCCTAATGTTCTTTCTACAGAACCACCCTTTAGTACTATCTTCTCTCTACAGAACCACCCTTTAGTACCATCTTCTCTCTACAGAACCATGTTCTCTCCACAGAACCACCCTTTAGTACTATGTTATCTCAACAGAACCACTGCTGTGGAGCTCAGGAACCAGACGACTGGGATCAGAACGTCTATTTCAGCTGTAATGGAACCCACCGCAGCAGAGAGAAGTGTGGAGTTCCTTTCTCCTGCTGCAGAGCGGATCCAGCTGTGAGTTTATCCCTGATCAATACCACTGGTCATCACTGATCTAATGCTGATCAGTAACTGATGAGCAGTGGATTTACCTGAACACATTTACACCTGGTTGTGTCTGATCTAGGACTCGGTGGTGAACACTCAGTGTGGCTACGACGTGAGAAACAGACCGAAGGTGAGCTCACTTCCTGTTTGGACAGGTGTCTCAGATAACAAGAAGCCATATTCTTTGATACTGGTTTATGACTCAGTGACATCACAATGACATCATAGTGATATAATAATGAAGATGACCTGAAGTTAGAGTCTGTCAGATTAATATCCAGCAGAGGGATGATGGGAAACAGACTTTAGTTTCAACATCATTGTAAACAACAACATAAACAAAACACTGTATCACCATACTGACTCGTCTACCAGCTGCTAACTGCTAGCTGTTAGCTGCTAACTGCTAGATAGCCACTAATTAGTAACCAGATAGCTACGAACTATTAATTAGCTAGTCAAGTCAAGTAAAAGTTTATTTCTAAAGCACCTTTCTAACAATCTCGGCTGACTAAAGTGCTGTACAGGGTACAGTATAATTAAACACACACTTCAAATAAAAACAGAGTAATGGAATAAAATAAACACAGTGTGTGTGTGTGTGTGTGTATGTATATATATATATATACATACACACACACACACACACATATATACGTATATGTGTGTATATATATACACACACACATATATGTATAAATACTGTAATGTGTATATATATATATATATATTATACATATATACATATATATGTATATATATATATATACACATATAGATGTGTATATATATGTGTATATATATATATACACATATATATACACATATATATGTACTGAATATACTGTATATGTGTATATATGCATCTCGTGTGTAGGCTTAGTGTTAGTGTGCTTGCCACCTCTCACTTTCAGCCTTCACCGCTGGCTAGTGGAGCTGTTTACAGCACTATGAAAAGAGAGCCAAGTGTGTAACTCTCTCGTACCAGTATATAGCCTCTCCACAGCAAGTCCTATGCAGTGCCTCCTCGTGGCTACAGATGGAAACTGGGTACCGCAAGGCCCCAGGCTAAACTGCAGGGACCTCAGGGGAGGTCTGGCCCCCAGACATGCGGCATACACGGCCCACCAGCATGTGGACACGCCCTGATGCCCATGAACCAGACTCCAAGCTGTGGGCAAATAGCATGGGTAGGCGGCGCTCCTCAGCCTCGGAAGTTAGTCTGTCTAGGGGAAGGGAAACCCTGATTCAAAAATCTCTGCTGCCTTGCGGCTATATCCAATTCTGGAAAAGGCTATGGGAGTAAACCCAGACAATAAATCCGTAGTGGAGCATGTGAGGCGGTTGACTGTCGAACTCTGGCATCCTTCCGGCAACTCCTGCAGCCAAACTGTCGCCAAGTAGAGCTGTGCGATATCACGATATATATCGTAATGCGGTATGAAAATGTCTACTGTGCGATATAAGCCTCTGTTGTTTATATTGTAATTTTAACATGTAGCTACTTTATTAGCTCTGTTGCTACGCTAACATAAACGTTACTCTGGTTGTGGTTTAGATACGCCGTGTAAAGTACAACTCAACGTCGTAATGACCGCTGGATAATCCAAATGTATCATGCGATTTAAAAACCTGTATTGTATGAAGCATAGATATAATAGTATGACGGCTACTGTAACCACAGCAACGCATCTGCTATGTGGTAGCATGTTTACGTCACCCGTGAGGACAGGTTTGTGGCAGTTGTAGCTCGGAAGTAAAAAGAAAAAAAAAGTTGTAGCTTGGAAGTAAACAGAGGTAAAGCAGCATGGAGGATGTTGTGTTGCATGTGAATGATTTATTATCGCTTAAAACACATCTTTATTAGCAGCCAAACTGCACAGTAAAAGTAGGCTACAGGGCAAACAAAGCCAGACTTCCGGTTGCTCTCAAAGCAAGCCTTCAGAATAAAAGCATATAAGGGATTACGCCGCAGAGGAGATGGAGGACAGCGCAATGGAAATTAAAAACACATCAGAAAAAAAATACAATATCGGAATATATATCGTTATTGGGATATAAACTTGGCTGTACTGGGATATAGAATTTTATCCATATCACACAGCCCTATCGCAAAGTATCACACCTTGCGTTCCCTTGGATCACATCGGGGAGGCCGAGAGGGGGTCCTGGTGTTGTTGGGCAGCGCACGACCTCCATACACCCGTCTAGGCTAGCACTCTGGAGAGGCTACTCCAGTCTCCCCATTCCTTGGGGGTGAGAAACAAACCGGAAGACAGCAGTTACGTGTAATAAGTCCTTGCTAAATTGGCGTAGAGCAGGATGCCATGGGCTGCCTTCAACAGTGGGAAGATACTCGTAATCCTACTGGTCAGCTACTGTCGGCTTTAAGCCGGGCAATCCCCGGCCAGTTAGATGCTGACCCGTCACGATCTACCTGCTCCATTGGGTGCTTGGAGCTTAGAGTTATACTCGACAAGTGGATTATATACCGTGCACCAGACAATCAAGTAAGAAAAGAAAGGAGGGAAGGATGAAGGAGAAAACAAATGACCCCAGCCATCCGCATTGGAAGCTGGAATGTACAAAGTATGCTCAGTGGTCTTACCAATGACCTAAGGGAAATAGATGACTCTTGAAAGCCTGCTGTGATTGATCAGGAGTTACTTAGACTGAACATTGACATAGCAGCCCTGCAGGACACCCTGACTGTGGGTTCTTGAAGGAGGATTCTTACACCTTCTTCTGGCAAGGGAAAGCAAGGGAAGAAACCAGAGAGCACAGAGTCGGCTTTGCCGTCAGGAATACCATATTGCACATAATCGAACCACCACGGGTGGCACGGAGAGGATGGTTACCTTAAGCCTTTGTACGCATGAAGGTCCTGTTAACCTTTTGTGCGTCAGCTGCAAGAGAAGTGCCGCGAGCAGCAGAGGCCACTATACAGCTCCTTTATTGACCTTACAAAGGCTTTCAACCTTGTCAGCTAAAAAGGCCTGTTTCAGCTGTTGAAGAAGATTGGTTGTGCCCCACAGCTCCTTAGCATCATCATCTCCTTTCATGAGGACATGCAAGGTGTGGTTACCTATGACAGGGTCACCTGACCATCTGACCAAAGTTCGCACAGTTCTGATCAGCGACTTGTTGTTTGCTGACAATGCAGCACTGACGATGCACGTTGAACATGAGCTACAACAGCTGATAAACCAGTTTGCACACGCCTGCAGGGAGTTTGCGCTGACAAACAGCATTAAGAAAACTGTCATCATGGGTCAAGATGTACCCAAGTCACCCGTCATCACCATTGGCACAGAAGTACTTGAAGTAACTGATCACTTCACCTATCTCAGTTCAACTGTTACTAATAACCTGTTTTTTGACAAGGTGGATAGCCAGGGCTGCTGGTGTGATGAATCAACTTGGAAAGAGAGTGTGGAGCAATAACCAACTGACGCTAAACACAAAACTTAAAGTGTATAGCTTGTGCCTTCTTAGCACACTATTGTATGGCATATGAGTCCTGGACCACATATGCGAGACAAGACCGTCATCAAAGTTTCCATTTACGCTGCTTGAGGTATATCCTCGGAATATCATGGAGGGACAGAGTACCTAACACCACTGTGTTCGAGCGCTCTGGCTGCCAGAGTATGCACCTCCTCCTCTTCCAGCGACGCCTATGTTGGCTGGGTCATGTATTCCGGATGAAGGATGTGCGCATCCCAAAGATGCCATACATCCTGTATGGTGAACTAGTCAAAGGGAAGCATCTGGTAGGATGACCAGCACTCGGTTCAGGGATGTCTGTAAACGTGCCCTGCAGTCCATCGACAGAGACCCAGCCAGCTGGGAACAACTTGCAGCTGACCGCAGTGACTGGCTTCACACAGTCAAAGCTGGTCTTGCTAGAGGCCAGGAGAAATGCTACGAACTGCTTGAGTAAAGGAGAGTGAAATGAAAAGACAGACACCAAACTCAGAAAGTCCCCATCTACATTTGTCCGAACTGTGGCCAGGACTGCCATGCAAGAATTGGACTCACCAGCCACATGAGACGCTGCACACGGCCGTGAGAGTGCTACCATCATCTTACGAGATGGAAGGATACCTACTCTGATGTACTATGTGTGTATATATATATATATATATATATACACACACACACACACACACACACACACACACACAAATAAAAACACTAAAAGAATCTAACGACTAACTTGTTGCTATTAACCACTGGTGACAAACTACTGCGTTCTGTAACTATTCCTTAAGGTTCATTAACTCCAGTGCCAGCCCTTTTTTTATAAACAAAACTCACGGGCTGCAGGAGAACGATCGGCGACCCACTGCTGAAAAAGGGAACAATGCTTATATGTTTTTGGCACTCAAGCATTCTGTTTTAAAAGATGCAAATATATGTCCTTGGCACTCAAAGAGTTAATGTTCTTAAGCTGTTCTTTAATTTTCTCTAACTGTTCTCTGACTGTTCTGTAATGTTGTGCTGTTCCTGCAGAGGGAGTGGAGTGACCACATCTACACCAAAGGCTGCATCACTGCTCTGGAGGACTGGTTGCCTGGAAACCTCTACACTGTGGCAATTGTCTTCATTGTCATCTCTGTGCTGCAGGTACAAGTACAGCAATACTGTGTACTACCACTGCCACTGCAGCAGTACTGTATGGCAGTGGTACTGCTACTGCAGAAGTACAATGTGGTACATTTAGTACTAATATTGCTACTGCAGCAGCACAGTGTACTACTGCTACTTCTACTGGTTTCTACTGGTTTCTACTCATTCCTGTCAGCTGATGTGTCTGTTTGTCTGTGAGCAGATGGTGGGGATCTACTTGGCCAGGACTCTGATCTCAGACATTGAGAAGGTCAAATTCAGATACTGAAGCCCCACCTGCAGGGGGCGGAGCTTCTGCCAGGTTTTTCTTCAGTCACATGTGCCTTCTTCTTCTTCAGTAACTTTGCTAGTCTTAACTTTCTGTCATCAGATGGTGTTCTAATAACCTTGTTGCCATGGTTACTTAGAGCATGGTGTTTTTGTTAAATGTGCTGAGCCCCCAAAGTCATAAAAGATGTCTCATAATGTTTTGTAAGAATGTGATGTTTTGTTGTTTGTTGTTGTTTTTCACTGAGAGGTCCGTTGCTGCGTGTCTGCTGCACCAAACTGCCAAACTGCTTTCACTTTTCCTGTCATGTAAAGAGCAGCAGCAGCTGCCTGTCTGTTGCTTCAGTGTGACTTTTGACCTGACACAGTGCCTTCATCATCACCATTATCACCACCACTTTCAGGTTGAGCTCAGATCTTGTTTTCTGAACTCGTGATTCCCAGAATTACTGACATCATTTATTGATTAATAAAACTCAATCACTGATAAATCAGTAATTAAAATACTGTAATTGGATGGTTGCAGAAAACACATTCTTAAGAGGTGGGGCTATCCAAGCGTTGAGTGCTCTCATTAGATAAGGTCATTCTGAATCACAGAAGAACAATCAGAGTCAACCTTAAGGTTGCTGTAATCATGATGACTTTGTTGACACTGGTTTATGGTGTTTTTTTTTTCTTGAAATGTTTTGTATGAGTTAAGGTTTCAGAATATTTGAGCCAATAGGAATAAATTAGAGAAAATTCTGAGTTATAATTAAAATTATCTGCTGTAATTGATTTTGGTTTGAGTTTTATTCTCAAGGGATTCTTTTTTATAAAAGTGAAATTTTATGTCTTTTTATATTCATCAAAATAAATGAAAGTTTGGTCTGAGTTCATGTTTATTTCATTGTTCATTTTTGAAAGTTTCTGAGTTAATTAAACCGTATTTGTATTAATTATAACAAGACGTAAACAATACAGCAAACTTATTCAACCATGGTGATCACAGACTGATAAGTTCTCAGTTATAAAACCAAATTATAGAAAAAGAACATGAGAATAAATCTCATCACTTCTCTCATGTCCTGTCAGGTCATTTAAAATGTGAACAGGTTAAGCTGAAGGGGAAGAGGAAGTGAGGTCACAATAAGCTAAACTCAGACATTAGTTGATTATATACTGTATATTAATTTGGTGGTGCATGTCCTCCTCATGGCTGTGTGGGTTCTCTCTGGTACTCCGGCTTCCTCCCACCATCCAAAAACATGCATGGGGATTAGGTTAACTGGTTAATTTAAATTGACCGTAGGTGTGAATGTGAGTGTGAGTGGTTGTCTGTCTCTATGTGTCCTGTGATGAACTGGACACTTGTCCAGGGTGTACCCTGTCTTTCACCCTAAGACAGCTGGGATAGACTCCAGCCCCCCTGACCCTATGAGAGGATAAGAGGGAGAAGATGGATGGATGAATATATATGTATACATATACGTTTCTGTATATACGTATATATGTAATATATACATATATACGTATATAGATATGTATATGTACATTTATATATTTAATATCAGTATTAATTTTGGGATGTGTCATTTTAAATAAACATTATTTTATTGACATTCATTTTTCATGAATAAAATATATTTATTATGAAACAGTTTGATGGACTTTGATGTTTTTAACAAACTGACACCTCAAAGCATCTTATTTCAACATAAAGAGGGAGAAAATGGATGGATGGATATGACCACCAGGAGGCGCCGCAGCGCAATATTTACAGTGATGTCACTGTAACCTGACACCCCCTTCCTTCGGGGGAAGCGCGCGCTGCCAGAGCAGGCGGAGTCGGAAACGCGCAGCAGAGTCGGTCCGTCTGTCCGCGGCTCCGCTCCTCTTGTCTCTCGCCTGTTGGATCCTCCGGGGAGCGGCTTCTCCGCTTCTCCTCCTCCTTCTCTCGTCCTTCTCTGCTCCTTCTCCTCCGGCGGCTCTACAGCCTCACGGACGGACCCGGTGGCAGCGGCTCGGCTCGCCTCCTCCCGCTGCTGTGGAAAAACCCGGACGGAGGCCCGCAGTGTTCGCTCAGCCTCCCGCAGGCCTCCGGCCCGGACTCCCGCTTTTCTCCCGGAAAATGGACGGTTTCACCGGCAGTCTAGGTGAGTCCCAGGCACCTCTCGCACCCCAGAGACCACCGGATGATCTGCACGTGCAGTTGCGGGAACGTGACACCCGCACTCGCTTCTGGCGGCTTTACACGTGTCACTGCTGTATTTATCAAAAAGACTCTGCACCGCCCCTCCGGGAGCTGCAGGGCCACAAAACCAACAACTCCTCTGAGAGCCATAGACCTGGATCTGTTAATGACCAGGAGCTGTTACGAACCTGGATCTGATAGAGACCAGCAGACTTATAGTCTAGAATCTATTATAGACTCGAATCTGTTAGAGACCAGGATCTGTTACCGATCAGAATCCGTTATGGATCTGGATCTGTTAGAGACCAGAATCTGATATGGATTTGGATCCGTTTGAGACCAGGATCTGTAGTCTGAACAAAATCCTGGGTCGACCCAGGATTTTTGTGTAGTGTAAAAGGGTTGTCGCTGCATTTGACCTGTTTTGGATTATGCAAATTTCCCCATCTGTGGGATGAATAAAGGATTGTTTTATCTTATCTTATCAAACGACCCTCCAATTGACCAGGGAATTTATGGGCTCGGCTTCAGTGTGAAAGGCTAAATGACCCGAAGCCGTTCTGGTTTAGTCCCTGCAGCAGGGCAGTGTGAAGCTCCACTCTGATCTCAGGACAGAGCAGTTCTGGTCCATTTCCCTCAGATCAGTCTTCCTGTTAATCTCCAGACCGGGTTAGGGATATTGCTGAAGGGCAGAGATTTTTTTTAAATCAAACAAATAGCTAGACAATCTTTAACGGAAGCGCATATGTGAATTAGTCCAATAACATTTTGAGGAAATCCTGCTGATTAGGGAATCCTGGTGTGAACTGAACAATCTGTCATCTCTGTCATCTGACACACTTATTTTAAGGATCATGGCAGATCACTGGTAAGATAGAGAGCTGCTCAACATCATGGAAAAGAAAAGGGAGGAAAAAACAGGCAGCAGCTCACAGCGGGAGGTCAGACCTGTGAAAGAGTTCTGATGGTGAACCAGGGAGGGTCCACCTGGGTTAGAAAATCCTGTGTCAACCAGCTAATTTCAGTGTGAAAGAGGTATTTGAGACCAGAATCTGTTACGGACCTGGATCTGATAGAGACCAGCAGACTTACAGTCCAGGATCTGTTGTAGACTTGAATCTGTTAGAGACCGGGATCTGTTATTGACCTGGATCTGATAGAGATCAGCCAACGTACAGACCTGAATCTGTTATAGATCAGGATCTGATAGAGACCTGTATACTGGTCCATGTTGCAGTTTCATGTGTGTTACAGTGCACAGTGTTGTCCTACTGCTGTTGTCCTGTCCTGTTTAGTCACATCCAGTGTCTCTGTCTCACTGTAGATGACAGCATGTCCGGAGCGAGTGTGTCAGATGTCAACGATCGTCTTTCTGCTCTGGAGCTTCGTGTTCAGCAGCAGGAGGACGAATTGACAGTGATGAAAGCTGCTTTAGCTGATGTCCTTCGTCGTCTTGCTGCCTCTGAGGTGTCCTCAGCCTCCTCAACCAAGAAGCAACAAGGAGGGAAAGGTGAGCTTTTCTTTTTGTTTCCTTCATCGACCTGAGGAAAGTTGTTTCCTTTTAACTGGACTAAGTGCAGCTAACTAAGTGTTGTCTAGTGGTGGTGTAGCTAGTGAAGTGTTGTCTAGTGGTGGTGTAGCTAGATAAGTGTTGTCTAGTGGTGGTGTAGCTAGATAAGTGTTGTCTAGTGGTGGTGTAGCTAGTGAAGTGTTGTCTAGTGGTGGTGTAGCTAGTGAAGTGTTGTCTAGTGGTGGTGTAGCTAGCGAAGTGTTGTCTAGTGGTGGTGTAGCTAGATAAGTGTTGTCTAGTGGTGGTGTAGCTAGATAAGTGTTGTCTAGTGGTGGTGTAGCTAGATAAGTGTTGTCTAGTGGTGGTGTAGCTAGTGAAGTGTTGTCTAGTGGTGGTGTAGCTAGATAAGTGTTGTCTAGTGGTGGTGTAGCTAGATAAGTGTTGTCTAGTGGTGGTGTAGCTAGTGAAGTGTTGTCTAGTGGTGGTGTAGCTAGATAAGTGTTGTCTAGTGGTGGTGTAGCTAGATAAGTGTTGTCTAGTGGTGGTGTAGCTAGATAAGTGTTGTCTAGTGGTGGTGTAGCTAGATAAGTGTTGTCTAGTGGTGGTGTAGCTAGATAAGTGTTGTCTAGTGGTGGTGTAGCTAGATAAGTGTTGTCTAGTGGTGGTGTAGCTAGATAAGTGTTGTCTAGTGGTGGTGTAGCTAGTGAAGTGTTGTCTAGTGGTGGTGTAGCTAGATAAGTGTTGTCTAGTGGTGGTGTAGCTAGATAAGTGTTGTCTAGTGGTGGTGTAGCTAGATAAGTGTTGTCTAGTGGTGGTGTAGCTAGCGAAGTGTTAACTGGTCGCGGTGTTAAAAAAGGAATTGTCCTTTATCTGGCAAGTAAATATTGCATCCCACTATTTGTTCTGCATTTGGTAAATGTTCAGTACATATCTGCATGCTGTGTTTGTTGCGTTTGTCTGCCTGCACCTGGCGGCGCTGTCAGTGGCATGGAGATGTGGCACTCGGGGAACGGCAGACTCAAGTGTGTACTTTGATCATGGCTCTTGTTCACTGAAGTTTGAAGTATTGTTGAAACTTGAAGTAGTGAAGATAATACTTGTATTAGGACCTACAGTATGTCTACCTGCTATGTTTTGAGGTCCAACAAGTATGTTAAATGATGTTAAATTCATTGGTATGTTAATTGGGTAATAAAAATTATAAGTTAGCTAGTAGGCCTAAGTTAGAATAATCATAAAATCAGTCAACAGATTGACTAATGGAAAAAATAAACATTAGATTAATCAGTAAAAAATGGGCTTTTTTTAAATAGCTAACTGTTGAAGCGGTCTTGTTGTTGCTAGCTAACTGTTGAAGCGGTCTTGTTGTTGCTAGCTAACTGATGTGGTTTTGATCAGGACTAACAGCAGTGCTACCTCTTGCAGGTGGTGCTGCTCTGCGTGAAGCCTACTCAATGTCCTGTATTGCTAACGGAGGAACATCTGGACGAAAGAGAGACTCAAGCTCTGTCACTCGGAAGGAGACAGTGTCATCAGCTGCTAAGAGGTAAAATCTGATTTGAAGCAGTTTGTCTTGAGTTCTGAACGTCCACAGCAGCAGCAGCACAACAGGAGAGGGACAACATCACAAATCTCATCATCAGGTTCCTTAAATTAGTGCAGAATCTCTTTTGTGTCCAGACACATGGTCTGGACACAATGTCCAGTCCAGCTGAAAATAAATATTTAGGGCTGTCAAACAATTAAAATTTGTAATGAGATTGATTACTCATAATTAAATATCAACCATTTCTTTTATTTATATTAATTTCGTTTCATTTTGCATGAGACAGACTCAAGCGTTTATTAAACACCATAAACAGTCACTGCTGCTGTTCCATTAAACACCCTGTGCCATATAATTTATTTATTTTGTATAGCCTAACATCCGGTGCAATACATTTGAACATTTTCTGTTTATATATTCTAGTGTTTTCCCTATAGTGTATTTGGGATGGCGACCTGCCCCCAGGATCCTCACCTAGAAATTCAATGTTTAATTTTATTTTAATCAAAAGGGCCTCTAACAGGCATACTTTTTGTCAAAAAAAAAAAAAAAAAAACTAACTCCAATTGTGCAATTTCGGAGTGTGTTGCAGTGCTGTTGTTCCATCACATTCATTAAAATGCATTTCTCCTCTCAGTTGTACGTCTGTAAGGCTGGAAGAACTGTGAGCACTAAACTTTGAGGTTACGATGATCGGGGGTGCGTTTCCCAAACAACGACGGAAGTTAACCTGAATCCATGGTAGTACGCAGTACTTCCGAATGACCAGACTTGCAATAGTTGCTGTAATTGGTTTGCCAGCTATTTCAATAATCATTTTCAATATATGAAGTCAGAATATTTTGTGTCAGATACACTCACCATCTCTAAGGATGTGCCTCAAGGTTCCATTTTGGGTCCAACCTTGTTGGACCTTGTAAATGACATGGCCAAGGCTGTAGATGCTTCATCTCTATGCTAATGACATTGTCATTTACTCATCTGGCCCTTCACTCGATTCTGAACATGCTCCCTATGTTTGACTATGGTATGTTATCTATAAAATGGCCTCCAAGTGTACCCTAAAGTCGCTCTATGTTCTTTTCCACTCAGCCATCCGTTTTGCCATTGGTGCACCCTTCTCCACTCACCATTGTGATTTGTACAGTGATAAATTGTCCCTCTCTCCACACCAGGCGACTGCATCTCTGTTTTTTACTTATCTTTAAAACTCTTCGAGGGAAAACACCTCATTACCTTTCAAACCTCTAGACCTCTCAGAACAACTACCACCTGAGGTCCAGTGAATTGCTTACTCTATCTGTTCCAAAATCCCACACTGTCTTTGACCAGATGTCCTTTCATTTTGCGGCAGCAAATGACTGGAACTTCCTCCAAATCTCTCTGAAACTTTAAGCTTTTCCTCCACTCCATATATTTAAGCAGAAACTGCAGCATTCCCTTGTTGACTGCTGTATGTGCTGAGTCGCCTGCTGCTTTCTCTCCATACATAGTTTTCTAGCAGTTACCTATGTTGTTTTTAGCTTTTTGTCCTTTCCTCATTGTCGTGTGTCTTGATTCGTATGTATGTGTTTCTTTTTATCTGTCGTTTTTCTTTTATCTGTTCTTGGTTTTACAACTGCTGGGGCCTCTTGCCAGGTCATCATTGTAAATGAAAAGCTGTTCTCAACTGATCTTACCTGGTAAAATAAAGGTCAAATAAAAATTAAAAAAAAAAAAAAAAAAAATTAGCAACAAGCGTTTTGTTAAATACATCCCTGAGCTCCAAGTTCTGACTTCTATTGAACACACCAAAAGACAAACTCTCACTCCACAGGGTCCTAAAGAGGAACTGGTAGTAGCCTGTTGATCATCATTAGACCATTGTCTAGTATGTCTACTATGATCAAAGCCCAAACACAAAAAAAATCCCATCTGTGCTTCTACCCCAAACATTACGTACATATTGTATGGAAAAAATGTACCATTGCTAAAATTAAGTAGTGAACACAAATCAGCGTTTACTGTTTCTTCAGGTCCAAATGCTCTTTATTCGCTCTTTATTTGTATTCATACAATGACAATAAAGCTTCTTCTTCATTAATTATGGTAATTATGGTAATGAGGTCCTGCAAGGAAACCAACGACGGACCACGCTCAGTCCGGCCCGCCCTCCCAAAGCAAAAAATTTAGGGGAAACACTGTTCAGTATTTATTGTTGTTGTAAATTCATATTCATATTTCTATGTAAGGCAATTTTTATACTTAATTTACATTTACATTCTAGATTTATATACTTATATTTCATATTTATATCTAATTTTTATACTTATTTTATTCTTGCACAGTGAAAAGGGAGAAGCTCTACAGTTCAGTGGTTTAATGACAATAAAGATCATTCTGTTCTTCTAGTTTCAACAATTGAACCATCGTTTGTCTATCTGCTCCTCTATACTTGGTTGTCAGGGTTGAATGATGCTGCGTCTTCTCCCGTTGGAGACTATAGAAGTGGATATTTGGTGACTGTGGAAGCTCCTAAACTGCTCAGTAAGCCTCAATCAGAGCAGCCACAGTGATCAATGAGGGCGATTGATGGAGTTTATTAGTGGATATCAGTCAAACATTGGATGGTCGCTCACGGACAGTCAGAGTGCCTCAGTGTGGAACAACCACTGAGGAGCATCAACTGGTCTGTTAGAGGTCTGCAGAGACTCACTGAGACCAGACCAGAAGAAGAAACCAGTCTGGTGGTTCGACTGGATCAACATTCAGAGTCATTCTGTTGCAGATGGTTAATGAATTCAAACTGTTAATGTGATTAATTATGATGATGGATTAATCTACAAATTTAGACAGCCCTTACATATGTATGTGTATATATGTGTATGTGTATATATGTGTATGTGTATATATGTGTATGTGTATATATGTGTATGTGTGTATATGTGTATATATATGTGTATATATGTATGTATGTATGTGTATGTGTGTATATATGTATGTATGTATGTGTATGTGTGTATATGTGTATACATATGTATGTATGTATATATGTATATATGTATATATTTGTATGTATATATGTGTGTATATATGTATGTGTACATAATGTGTGTGTATATATATGTATATATGTACGTATGTGTATATCTGTATATATATATATGACGTATATATACTGCCAGATATATATCGCACGTGCGTATATATATCTGTATATATACGTCACGATATATATATCTGGCGTATATATATATCATGCATATATATATCTGCAGATATATATACGTGACATATGTACGTATATATATATACAGTATATATATACGTCACGTATATATGTGTATATATGTATGTATGTGTGTGTATGCATGTGTATATGTGTATGTATGTGTGTGTGTATATGTGTATGTATATGTGTATGTATATATACATACACATATACACACACACACATATATATATGTGTGTATATATATGTATGTACATATATGTGTGTGTATATATATGCATGTATATACAGTATGTGTGTGTATATATATGTGTGTATATATATGTATGTATATATGTGTGTGTATGTATGTATGTATATATGTGTGTATATATGTATGTATATATGTGTGTGTATATATATATATATATATATATGTGTGTGTGTATATATATATATGTATGTATATATGTGTGTGTATGTATGTATGTATATATATGTGTGTGTATATATGTATGTATATATGTGTGTGTATATATATGAATGTATATATGTGTGTGTGTGTATATATGCATGTATATGTGTGTGTGTATATATATTATGTATGTATATGTGTGTGTGTATATATGTATGTATATGTGTGTGTGTGTGTGTGTGTATATGTATGTATATGTGTGTGTGTGTGTGTGTGTGTATATAGATATATTATCATCAGTCTGTGTAGTTAACTGTCATTGATTTTTCTTCACAGCTTTTTGAGTTCAACCAAAGTGATTTGTCTGATTGATCTGATCGATGACTCTGCTGTTTGATTTGTTTCTGTCCAGCTCTCCAGTCCAAACCAGTAGCAACTGGGAGAATTAAATAGAACACAGTAGAGACAGTGGTGAAAGAGTAGAACCAGTAGAAACACAGGAGAGTCTGTGGAAACTGTGCTAAGCTTTGTGGTCCTGGTTCTGTCCACAGTGGAGCAGACAGAAGATAGTCAGCAGCCAGCGGTCTCAGATGTACTTTGGTGGTTTGATTTTCAGTAGAACCAGTAGAGACAATATAAACACAGTACAACCAGTAGAGAGAGGATCAGTAGTTTGTGGACTCTCATGGTCCTGGTTTTGTCCACAGTGGAGCAGACAGGAAGAAGATGGAGGAGATCCAGGAACACGAGGA
Organism: Synanceia verrucosa; assembly: GCA_029721515.1. Lineage (NCBI taxonomy): Eukaryota > Metazoa > Chordata > Actinopteri > Perciformes > Synanceiidae > Synanceia > Synanceia verrucosa. The sequence goes on from CM056562.1 coordinate 26,564,149, forward strand.
GCCTCCTCACCCAAAGGACTTGTCCCCCTCTCCCACCTCCCCCAACCCCCCCCAGACCCCCCAGCAGAGACCAGCCCAGCCCGCTGACAGCAGTAAAAGCCACGTTCCTCCCAAAAGGTTCCACTTTGTAATCTGTAATCTCCTGCTCTGACATCACTTCCTGCTCTCACATCACTAACCTTGTCCTGAAGACCCACAGCTCCACACCTGAGTCACCTGATCAGACCAGGTACAGGTGTTCCTGATCCAGCTAATCAGGGACAGATGGAAAACATGCAGGACTGTGGCTCCTCAGGAGGTCCTGGACTCTCTGGCTGTTTAATCTTAACTACTAATATTTTCTCCTCAAGCTTCCTGTTTAACTGTCTTTTTTCAAAGTGACTAATCTGCTAGCTTCACCTCCTCCTCCCTCTCCTCTCTCTCCTCCCTTTCTTTTCTTCCCTCCTCTGTTTACGGTTCTATGAGCTCGAGCAGTAGTGTTTGATGGTGGAGGTGTGCTTCAGTGTATCCTGTGAGGATGACATGGATTATGACTGAGTCAGATAGAGATGAGACTTTTAAAAAGTCTGTTAAACATTTTTGAAAAGTCTGTGATAAGTTGTTTCTCCTTCTAGCTTTAAAAACAGGATGTTATTAAATATTACTGTTTATATTTTATATCGAACACCATATGCACTTCTCTGATTTTCGGCAGCAAAATATATGTGTATGTATATACATGTGTATATATATGTATATGTATATATACTTTTTTTATTTTAATATTTTGGTGATGATGGTACTGAGCTCAACACCATGGTAGGCATCACATGACCGTGGCATTGCGGTGATGCGGTTATCATCCCAGTCCTAAGCCTGAGAGCCAAACTCAGAGAGGCCGGTTGCACTAACATGGCCCGCCTGATGAGAATGACAGCAACGTCTGTGGACGTTCTGAGAGACACCAGCAGCATCACCTCCATCAGGCTGATCAACAGGGTGGTGGAGGAGGTCTGTGCTGCCCAGTGGAGTGGAGATACTGAGGACAGCTTCTTCACTTTTAAATAGAAAACTGTAGAAACACTGATGAACTTTATGTCTGGTTCTGCTAAGTTGTCCATCTGGCTGACCAGCAGGAACCAGGTCCAGGGTAGCAGCAGTGTGGAGGTGGTTCTGGTTCTGCTGGGACTGTTAAAGTCCAGACTTAGGGTGGCGCACACCTACCATCACATGATGGACACTGATCAGACCTTCAGCTACACATGGACTGGTGAACTGGAGGTTCTGAGCTCAGTGGAGGAGGATGGAGTTAAATGTCTGAACAGAAACACTGATCTGAGGTCTATTTGCTTTTGTGTTTAACACAAGTTGAGATATGTTGTGTTTGAGGCTGCAGTGGAACAATAAAGGGGTTTAGAAAACCTCTCTCTTCCTTTCCTCTGTTCTCCTCTCCTGTCCTCCTCTCACCTCCAGATCTTATACCTGTGTGTGTTTTTTCAGGGGGCCCAGTCTGAAGCGGTCCCCTCATGGTGGCAGCTGGGAGTCTCCAGAGGACACCAGGAGCAGACTGGTGAAAGCTGCCTCCACCTCCAGACTGCTGAGCAAGGTGGCGAAAAGCGACAGGTACCTGAACTGCTCCGTACATACAGTAAAAATACATGACCTGATTGATTGATTGATTTATTGAGCAGCTGCCTTTTTCCTTTTCTTCTGTCTTGTTTCAGACACAAAGAGCCAGTGGTCAGTCAAGGTAAACCAGACAATAAGAAGCTAGGCATCGTTTCCATACATTCCTCTTGGTGTCTCACATTGGCCACTGTGTTGTTGTTGTTTTTTGTTGTCATCATGGCAGCCAAAGTGAGATCAGTTTGTCTCTGCTTAAAAGCTAGGGGGAAACTGGCACAACCATAATGATGTAATAATTTGTGCCGTAACTTTTTTTGTGATAATATTGTCTAAGTTTTGTGAGTTTACCTGCCAGAACACAGGAAACACAGACTCACTTCATTGTTGTTTGTTTGTGATGTTGTTGAGTGACATTGTCTTTGTCTCAAACCAGCCAAAACATCAACACGGGAGAAAAACAGCCAAGCTGGTAAGTGCTATGGAGTCAATGCGAGCTAACATGCTAATATGCTAATAGCAACTGAATGAGCGCTTCCTGTTTCTGCTCTAGACCAAACACCTCTCCCACCCATTTGTTATTTACCTCCATATAATATCGAACAGGTCCATCCCCAAATTTGCTGACCTGTCAGATGAGAGAGAGTTTATTAAAGTACCAATCAGTAAGGTAGCAGAAGCCCCGCTAACCACTTAGATGTAAAACGTGAGTGGACGGTGCTGTTTGATTGACTGGTCATTTGCCATGAAAGAGTCTATGGAGGTAAACGACGACAGGTGTTTCTGATTTACCTACACACCATCAATCCATCCTGTCCCTCACCTGTCCCTCACCTGTCCCCCAACTGTCCCTCACCTGTCCTTCTTGTCCCTCATCTGTTCTTCACCTGTCTGACAGATGTCTTGTGATGAATCTTGATGTGTTTTAATGTTCGTCTGTGGTCTGATCAGTAAATATTACAGAAATTTTGGAGCTCTACCTCAGGCCCACTTTTGCCTTATTAACGTTCTAACCAGATCTAATAATTAGTTCTGTAAATGCTGTTTACATAGCATCAACACTGAGACACTAAACAACCATAGAGACAGAAGGTTTGTACTACAGTTGTTATGTTTTTTAAGGTTAGCTGATATCTTTTTATTAGTTTTTAACCTTGTCACACCTTGCTTTCCAACCTGAATGTTTTTGATTTGTTTCCACACTTTCTGTGTCTTTGTGTCTCTGTCTTTATGTTTTTGTGGCTCGTTGTCTCTTTGTCTGCTGTTCAGAGGGGAATCACATCAAGATGTTCATGCGTGGTCGACCCATCACCATGTTCATCCCTACAGACGTGGAAAACTACGAGGATGTACGGACAGAACTTCCTCCAGAAAGACTCAAGCTGGAATGGGTGTATCCTTCAGTCTCTTCATGATTCAAGTCAGTTTTATTTGTGTAGCTCAATACCACAAATGATAGATTATTCTAGAAGCCTTTATAAACTGTATAGGATATGACTCCCTCTGCCCTAACCAGCACCTTACATCGATTGAGGAAAAACTCCCCCAAAAAAACAGAAAAATAAATGGCAGAAACCCATGGAAGAGCAATAGAGGAGGGATCATCTTCAGGAGGACAGACAGGAAGTAGATGGTGTTTGATCACATTAACAACAATGAAAAACCACAGAGACTCCATATAACAACAGTTTATACACAGAATTGTATGAGCATGTCCAAGGAGATGAAGAGGAGCATCAAGCTGGAGATAATGGATTCTGAGCAACAAGTCCTCCTCTCCACCACATCAGTACCAAAAGAAGAAGACTGGTCTGTCCAACTTGTACTCCACCAGGTAAACTGGACCCATGGATACCTGAGAGATGAGGAAGCTCAGGGACTCTGAGACAGGAAGCTGGTTAATAACATGGACTACATTTACATGCAGTCAATAACCCTTTCTTAACCGGAATATTAGCAGTAACCCGGTTGCGCACGGCCATGTGAACACCGATAACCCTTTGGAAAAAGCGAAATATGCTCATATTCCAGTTTCGAAAAAACTTTTTTTTTTTTTTCAGTTTTTTAAAAAACAGAATATGACTCCTGGGTTACTCCTTTTCTAACCCGAATATTTGGTCATTTATACGCCTATCGGGATATCTCCATCGAAAATAACATTAATTTGTGTTCTGTGCATGTTCTATTTGCAAGGAACATTGGTCTTTTGAGTACAGGAAATACTTAAACAGAAACGAAAGACAGCACCACACTTTTGGAGCGAGGAGGAAACAGACCAGCTCATAAGTGAGGTGAAAGAGATGAATATTATGCCTTTTGTCGATGGTAGAAAGTACTGGGATAGCGAAATATACAAGAAGGTGAGTGAAAAGTTACGTGAAGCAGGGTTTGCATGAGCGCCAGACCAGATCAGGCACCACTGGAAGACGCTGAAAAAGGCGTACTACAGGGCTGCTACACTGCTACCGGCCACGGGCTTTTCATTATCCACCGTGCTGCTGCTGCTGTTGTTTTCAGATACAGGAAGAAGAAACGGAAATGACGCGCATTGCGTCATGACGTTCTCCGTGCGTCAAGAGGTTGTCCGTGCATCACTGTTTTTTCCGGGATATCCCATTGGTTACAATTACCACGTGTACAGGAATAACTGTGTTTGCTCATGCGTGTAAACGGGTTATTCCGAATGTTTCAGAAACCGAAATATTGATTTTAACCCCAATATTGACTGCGTGTAAATGTAGTCAATGTTAATGGAGGAAGAGGAAGCACATCCTCTTCTCCACTACTCCAACAGATATGCCTCTTTTCCACCTGACCTAACAGATGAAGCCTGGATGACACCACCTGCTTGAATATTAAAGACACCTACAGTAATGATTTTATCAGTTCTCAGGACTAAACTTGATAAAAACTTAAGATTGAAATTCAGAGTATGGACCTGGAGCACGGTACACTATAACAAATAATAGGTTTCTCTGTTTTCCAGGGAAGGTGAGAAAGACTAAGTCTTTCAAAAGAAAAAAGTAATGAGCAAACAGGACAGTAGATGAGCCAAGGTTCATCAACAGATAGAAACGTCTGTTGTCTGCAAACAGCAATAAAACCTCCAGTAGGTCTCTAGTAGATCCACTGCAGGTCTTCAGTAGACCTTCACTCGAGCGCTACATCTTCAGTAGATCTGTGGTATCTCTCCAGTATATTCTCCAGGTGCTTCCTTGACCTTCTGCAGGTATGGTTACCGTGGCCGAGACTGCAGAGCAAATGTTTACCTTCTTCCAACTGGAGAAATCGTTTACTTTGTGGCCTCTGTCGTCGCTCTGTTCAACTATGAAGAGCGTACTCAGAGACATTACCTGGGTCACACCGACTGTGTCAAGTGGTGAGAAGACATTTACTAATATTATTATAAAAAAACTAAAATTGGCTGCTCTGAGGTCTGTGACATCATGTCTCTGTCCTTCAGTCTGGCCATCCACCCTGATAAGATCCGGATCGCTACAGGACAGATAGCAGGAGTGGACAAAGATGGACGGGTGAGGCTTGCGTGTGTTAGGCAACTTTATTGTCAGTCCATACATTGAAGTCAAAATGCTTTTTATTCCAGTACCCAAACAGCACAACACTATAACAATGTGAATAATATGTGCCCTCATTTAAGTGCAATTGCTAATGTAAACTAAGTGGATATATAATACATCAACAGTATGAAAAGACACTGAATTAGGGCTGGTCGATATGGCCTAAAATTTATATCGTGGTATAATTTGAATCATAGACGGTAGAAAGTATATATCACAGTATAGTTTGGTATGTAAATTACAGCATAACAGTTTCTTACTGGTTACCATATCAAATGGTAAAATCATTCAAAGAGGAAGTTTTTTTTTAAGCTATTAAATAACATAAAAGTCAAGAATATTACTTCAAGAAAATGTATTGTGCAAATCTGTAATTGTAGAAAACATAAAACAAGTAACTTCACACTGTAACACAACAGTACTGCCTTTAGTATTAGCCCTACACCAAGTCCGCTAGCTTAATGCTAATACAATACAAGTCAGGGAGTTAAAAAGAAGTGTGGCGAGTGTCCTCTTTTTAGGAAATCAAAATATGGTCACCTTAGCATACTCGAGCACATGCTTTGACTTCAGATGGGAAAACAAGCTGCTTCACATCCAACTTTTTAAAGCCAAATCACGGACGTGGCACCGTTTTTTATTTTACTAGCTCCTCCTTCCCCGCCCCCTTTGTGCTTGCAGCTGCCGGATGCGATGACATCATCGACGGTAGGATGGTTCTGCACAAATCTCTACCGTGGGCCAAATTTTGTACCGCAAATATCGTATACTGCACAGCCCTACACTGAATGGCTGTGAACTGAAAGTGACCTGAGTGTGAGATGTAGACACTTGTGCAAAGATAATTGTGCAAATAAACCGTAATACAATAATTCAACTAGCAGCAAAAGTAGCAAACATTTTCAAAACTGTTCAGAAAGTTAAAGTGAACCTTTCTGCTCTGTTCAGGCACTGCAGCCTCATGTCCGGGTCTGGGACAGTGTAAGCCTGTCTACCCTGCAGGTCGTTGGCTTGGGGACATTCGAGAGAGGAGTCGGCTCTCTGGCTTTCTCCAGAGCTGTGAGTGACACCAAGGAACCATGGGAACTGTAGTCTGAGTACATCTCAAACATTAACCTGGAGACTTCAAAAATATGTGATTCTGTCTCTGTCTCTCCCTCCCTGTCTCGCTTTCCATCTCTCTCTCATCACATCATGTCATATTTGCTTTATTGGCATGAATGTAACGAGAACTGTGTTACCAAAGCATCAAGAATCAGTTAAACAAAACGAAAAATACAATATGTAGTTTAAAATACAAATAAAATAAAGAATGGTAAATGGTCTGTATTTATATAGCGCTTTGACTATATCTTCAACGATACCCAAAGTGCTTTACAATATACATCACATTGACCCATTCACACAGTCATGGTGGAAATAAATGAAATAAAACTTAAAAAATAAAAAAGAATGTGTGTGTGGAAGGATTAGTAAGACTGGGTATCATTACGCAATTACAAGTTGTTCTATACAATGAAAAACATATAGTTCATATTAAATTATTATAATAATAATAATGAAAAACAACAGTATTACACTGCCAGTAATGGTTTTGATAAACATTGGTGTTTTTCTCTAGCATCATGGCAGTGTGATACATACTGAACAGCTAATTACTTCAAGACATCCTTTTAACAGTTCATCACATTTTGTTGCCTGATATGATGGATGTGCTGCAGTTACCTGCCGGAGGAAAGCCTCTCTCTCAGTTTGGTACGGGGGCAAGAGAGGAGGTATTGGGCGTCATTTTCTATTTCTCTCTCTCTCTCTCTCTCTCTCAGGACTCTGGTCAACACCTGAGTGTTATTGACGACTGCAACGATCACATGTTGACAGTTTGGGATTGGCAGAAGAAGTCAAAGATTGCTGAGATCAAGGTGATCACAAAACTGATTGGTTTCTGAATGGTTCTAACTGGTTCTTGAATGTTCTAACTCGTTGTGGTGTGTTTCAGACCACTAATGAGGTGGTCCTGGCGGTGGAGTTCCACCCTACAGACCCAAACACCATTGTGACCTGTGGAAAGTCCCACATCTTCTTCTGGACCTGGACTGGGAACTCATTGGCCCGTAAACAGGGAATCTTTGGGGTGAGGACACTTATTTTAACAGTAACTTTGGTCAACATCCGTTTGTTTTATCTGTTTCCATGGCAACACTGTGTTTTTCTTTTAAGATTTATTTTATTGAAATAATAAAGGTTAACAACTGAGAAAAGAATAATTAAACTTTGTGTGGAGTTTGCATGTTCTCCTCATGTCTGTGTGGGTTCTCTCTGGTACTCCGGCTTCCTCCCACCATCCAAAAACATGCATGTGGATTAGGTTAACTGGTTAATTTAAATTGACCGTAGGTGTGAATGTGAGTGTGAGTGGTTGTCTGTCTCTATGTGTCCTGTGATGAACTGGACACTTGTCCAGGGTGTACCCTGTCTTTCACCCTAAGACAGCTGGGATAGGCTCCAGCCCCCCTGACCCTATGAGAGGATAAGAGGAAGAAAAGGGATGGATGGAGAATAATTAAAGCCTTGCAGCCATCCTGTTTCCTGTCATTTTGTCAGAAATATGAAAAGCCCAAGTTCATTCAGTGTCTGGCCTTCCTGAGTTCTGGAGACATCCTGACTGGAGACTCTGGAGGAGTCCTACTGGTCTGGACCAGGAGTTCTGCTGAGACTCCCACGGGGAAGGGCCCCAGAGGTGAGCTGGGGGTAATCCTGACTTATTATATTAACTCTTTGAGTGTCAAAGACGTGTTTTTACGTCCTTTAAAAGTCATTGCTTGAGTGCCAAAAAATGTATAAATATGTCAAAGTGTTTTTTCGGCAGTTGGTACAAGAGGGCGCTTTCCCAAAGCCTGTGAGTAATATTGTGGCTTCTGGGATTTGTAGTCCGAGTATAAAGAGACATAAAGATCAAAACAGGAAGTGGAGACTTAGAGAGCAAAACAGACGGGGGGTGCCAGTGTCAATCAAGCCGTACCGTGAAGTCAGAATGTTTTTTTTTCCTCCAAGAACACAAGAATAATATGAATAATAATATGCACCCTAAATTAAGTGCTGTCGTGTGTGTAGCATTTCAGATCAGTCGGCAGGTCAAAGGTCATGAGGGCAGCGTCTTCTGTTTGTGTGAAATGAGGAGCGGCACTCTGTTGACTGGAGGAGGAAAAGACCGGAAAATCATCCTGTGGGACCACGAGCTGAGAGCGGACCGAGACATTGAGGTTTCCAAATAAAATGTGTTAAATAATCACCAAAGTTCAAACGGGTTAGGGTTAGACCGGTGAGGTCACATGACTGTGTGTCTCCAGGTTCCAGATCAGTATGGAACCATCAGAGCAGTTTCTGAGGGGAAGGGGGACGAGTTTCTGGTTGGGACGTCTCGTAACTTCATCCTGAGAGGAACCTTCAACGACGGCTTTCTGGTGGAGGTCCAGGTAAAACCATGTCATGTGTTCAGGGTCTCTCTCTCTCTCTCGCTTTCTTTCTTTCTTTCTTTCTTTAGCTGTGATGCGTTCAGGGTCTAGCTCTCTCTAGCTGTGATGCGTTCATGGTTTATCTATCTCTCTAGCTGTGATGCGTTCATGGTCTATCTGTCTCTCTAGCTGTGATGCGTTCACGGTCTATCTGTCTCTCTAGCTGTGATGCGTTCATGGTCTGTCTCTCTAGCTGTAATGCGTTCACGGTCTATCTATCGCTCTAGATGTGATGCGTTCAGGGTCTAGCTGTCGCTCTAGCTGTGAGGCGTTCAGGGTCTATATCACTCCAGCTGTGAGGCTTTCAGGGTCTATATCTCTCTAGCTGTGAGACATTCAGGGTCTATGTATCTCTCTAGCTGTGATGTGTTCAGGGTCTATTTATCTCTCTCTCTAGCTGTGATGTGTTCAGTGTTTATGTATCTCTGTACACATTTGGCACGGTGTTTGGCCCTCATGAGTTCATAGCAGAGAGGAGATTTTTCTGCAGCAGGAGAACTAATTTAATATTTAAAATTCTCATTATTAACTGATCTGCATCAAAACAATCATTCCAGAGAGAATTTATGATGCATCGAAGAATCAATTGTTTTAATTTTTTAATCAGATTAATGACAGGTTTTTGTGAACTAATTTTCACAGTAATTAGTTAGTAATAACTAATTACTCACAGTAAATACAGTTCATTTTTAATCTATATTAATCACGTTTTATTTTGCATGTAGAAGGGAATTTATCTGCACTGAACGTGTTTTTTAAACACCTTTAACAGTTTCAACAAAACAACTGAACAATGGGCCTTAAGGTATCTTCTTAGAGTCTTAAGCTGTTCTTAACAGGGATCTTAAGAAAGCTCTGCGTGGCATTCATCAACGTGTTCTTAAACTGCAGAATTGTTCGCAGCTGTGTTCATAAATTGATGAATGCCATCTCCTCATAAGTTGAGGGCGCTTGCCAGGTAAGTCTAATTAACATAGGATTTACATAGGTAACCACCCATCAATGCCCATAAAAGAGACTGCAGGGCTGTGAGCAGACACAGATGTCACACAGCAATGATACAATGCCAAAAGCAAAATCAAGTGGAGCCCTCAGGTAAAGAGGGAAAAAAACTTCAGTAGTTCAGAACTGGAGGTACTGCTGCAGGAAAAAAATTATATTTAGTAGCCTCAGTGCAGGCTACACAAACAAATAAAAGGCCAGCAATATTGTGGAACTCCCTCTTGACTGCGATTTGCTCTTTTACTGTGTATGGAAATTTGATGTACTGCATGACCAGTTGATTTATTGCATGTATTTTATTTTAAAATTAAAAAAAAATGTTCTGTAAATTACCCAAAAATAAAATGAATAAATTAATAAACAAATATGACAGAAAGATCCCTGTAATATCATATTTTAATGAACAGCACAAAAGAAGACACCACAACCACGCCAACATGTCAGCACATTTGTGCGTAAGAGTACTCCTTAGTGTTCGTAGAATTTGTTCTTATCTAAGAACAAATCCTGGATAAGAAAACATTGATGAATGCCACAATCTTTGTAAAAACTTCGTAAGTAGGACTTAAGAACAAATTTGTTCTTAAGAACGGTTCGTGAATGGGGCCCATTGTTTTGTCTCTTAGTTTTAATCAATCATTTTAATCAATCCACCATTGTTCATGTATCTTCTCCTCTATACTTGGTCCTCAGGGTTGAATGATGTCTCCTCTACTATAGAAGACTATAGAAGTGGATATTTGGTGACTGGAAGCTCCTAAAGAATCAGTTAATTTCTACAACCCTAATAAGTACATAAAGAAATTTGTTCTCTGCATTTAATGCATCCTGTAAAGGAACAAGTCAGTAGGACAATCGATGAAGGGACTCAAAAAAATACCTTCCTGACACTAGAAGCTGATACTCTACATTTAAAACATGAACAGAAATACTGTTTACTTTTTTGTGGTATGACTGAAATAGATTTAGTGCAGGTTGACCAATAATCTTAGAGCAAATGTTATGTTGATTAAATGGGATTTATCAGACAAACAGCTGAAGAGGCTGTAGTGCAGTACAATGTCACAGAGATTTAAAGAAAAGAGCAATAATATGACTACTAGCTGCAAAAGTCTGCCAATATATGCCGTGGTGCATTCAGTCTCAGTAATGCTGTGGTGTGTTCAGGGTCACACAGACGAGCTCTGGGGTTTGGCCGCTCATCCGTCCAGAGGACTCTTCCTGACGTGTGCTCAGGATAGGCTGGTCTGCGTCTGGAACTCAGCTGATCACAGTCTGCAGTGGAGCCGCACCTTGGAGGTAGCTCTGACAGCTGATTGGTCGATTATTATTAGTGTTATTATTGTTCACAGATCACAGCTCTGTCTCCTCCTCAGGAACATGGACACTGTGCGGACTTCCATCCCAGTGGAGCTGTGGTTGCCATAGGAACCCACTCAGGAAAGTCAGTATAAGTCATTTATAGACCCCTAATGACAATGGTGGTCTAACTGGTCCACCTGTATACCTGGTCCTCTTATTTCAGGTGGTCTAAGTGGTTCTCTTGTTTCAGGTGGTCTACCTGTCTTCAGGGGCCTCATGTATCAATACGTGCATGGCATTCATACTGAGAGCTGGCGTACGCTGTAATCCAGAATGCACGCAGCTTCCCTTGATACATCCCAATCACCATGGAATTGAGCGCTCATGTCAGCGTTGCCACACCCATAAATACATATGCAAATTCATTTAAATAGGCTCCACGCTGGGGCTGTCCTCATCACGAGAGGGGAAACTTCAGGGCATAGCCACGATCACCTGAGTTAAAAACACAGGATTGGACACCACATGTGCTGCACCTGATGGATCACACCAGTGGTTCTCAAATGGGGGTACGCGTACCCCTGGGGGTACGTGGAGGTACTGCAGGGGGTACGTTTTCAAAATATTTTTAAAAAATCTGTAGGCTCCTTATAATAAGTCTTGGGAAAAATTATTTTGTAAAAAGTTCGATAAAATATGTGTGTTCATGCACTGAATTTTATATTCAGTATTTGGCTTCAATATCCTTTAAAATAAAACAGACCCCCCCCACCAAGTTAGTTTGACCCACTGACCCAGCGCACTCGTCAACGACCTGTCGTTATCATGATTACACTGTAACTATGGAGACGTGGCTAAAGCGCATCAGCAATGCTGCTGAAAGTACAGATAAACAAGTGAAAAATAAGGCAAAACCAGAGCCGACGAAGTACAGAAAGTACATTGAAGAGTATGTTTTAATGGGATTTACGTCCACGATCTCTGACCCCCCCCCAGGCACTGTGTTTTTTTTGCGGGGAGAAATTAGCCAATGCTAGCATGAAGCCGGCACATCTCCAGCAGCATCTCACCACAAAACATGGATGTCACGTTGGTAAGCCACCAGAGTTCTTCAGGAGAAAACTTTCTGACTTCAAGTCATCCCAAGCCACAATGCAAAAAGCCTCCACTACATCAGCCAAAGTCCTGGAGGCTTCTTACGTGGTGTCTTTGCTCGTTGCTAAAGCCAAAAAACCGTTCACCATAGCGTAAGACCTACTGCTCCCCGCTGCTGTTGTATTGGCCGAAACTATGCTGGACAAAAAAATCAGCGGATACCTTAAAAACTGTGCCTCTGTCTAATGACACCGTTTGCCGCAGAATAGATAACATGGGCACAGACATTGTCGAACAAGTTGTGGGGAAACTTGGCGACTCATTTTCACTGCAGCTGGATGAATCCACAGATGTGAGTGGAAATGCACAACTTGTTGCATTTGTAAGATACATTGACACGGACGACATCTGTGAACGCATTATATTCTGCAAAGAAATGGAGGGGCGAACAACCGGAGAGGACATTTTTAATGTCGTTAACATGTTTTTCACTGAAAACGCTATCAGCTGGAAATCCTGCAGCAGCGTCTGCACAGATGCGGCTGCATCAATGACGGGCAGCGCGAAAGGGCTCATAGCGCGGATTAAAAAAGAAAATCTGACATCAAGTGGACGCACTGTGTGATACACAGGGAAGCGCTAGCGTCCAAGAAAATGAGCCCTGTGTTGCACGATGTTTTGAACGACAGCATTAAAGTTATACACTTCATCAAGTCAAGGCCACTTAACGCACGTTTGTTTCGCAGCCTCTGTGAAAATACGGGAGCTGAACACAGAACTGCTCCTGCATACTGAAGTGCGCTGGCTGTCTTGTGGAAGAATACTGAACAGGCTGTTGCGAGTTGCGAGCTGAAGTGCACGCCTTCCTGACAGAGCACGGATCTCCCCATGCCACCTTGTTTGAGAACACAGACTGGCTTGCAAAGCTTTGCTATCTGGCAGATATATTCAGGAAACTGAATGAACTGAATATGTCCTTGCAGGGCAAGGACACCAGCATCCTGAACCTGTATGACAAGGTGGGTGGTTTCCTGAAGAAAGCAGAGATGTGGAAAAGGGCATGTGATCAGGAGGATTTCACCTGCTTTCCTCAACTGGATGCTTTTCTCTCCAATGAGGATGTGGCGACAGCTCCGGTGAAGTGAGCCATAGTGGGACATTTGGCTATCTTGATCAGTGGTTTTCACTCCTACTTTGCTGACATGGATGAGAAATCTGCACAGCTGGATTGGGTGAGAAACCCATTTCTCTTGTCTGAAGCAAACAGAAGCAAGCTTCCTGTCACTCATCAGGAAAAACTGATGGAAGTAGCATCTGACCGTGGCCTGCAGATGAAGTTTGGTGCATCCACTCTCACACAGTTTTGGGTGTGTGTGAGGCAGGAGCACCCTGAGCTGGGACAGAAAGCTTTGGAGCAGCTGCTACCCTTTGCATCCACATATTTATGTGAGGCCTCCTTCTCAGCAATGATGCTGATCAAAACAAAGCAAAGAAACAGACTGTGCCTGGAGAAGAGCTTGATCACTGCAGTTGCCTCCCTGTCACCAAGAATGACAAAGATCCTTAGTGAGGTGCAAGCCCATATTTCTCACTAAAATGTACTGAGTAATTTTTTTTTCTGTTCATAAATCACTGCCTGTTACATACTGATCAAATCAAATGTTCAATGCAAAGTGATTAAAGTGCAATCTTCTTTTTTTGATCCTAAAAGAGGTAACTTTAATTATTTTTTGTGAGCAAATCTTTATTAAGTTAATATATTTTGTAAACAAAATATAATTTATTTATAATTAAGTGATTTTACAGCACTGTACCTCTTTTTTCTTCCAAAAATGTTTTGCCCGTGTCAGGGGGTACTTGACTAAAAATATATTTCTAAGGGGGTACATCACTGAAAAAAGTTTGAGAACCACTGGATCACACTGATGTGAAATAGGATCACATTTCAGGAGAGATGCTGATGAAGCTATTTGTGACATTACGCACGTGTGTAGATGATAATCGGGGACGCACACATGCAAGCCACGAGTCAGGGAGAAGACTGATGACCGGTCAACATTTACTACAGTCACACCACGGCATGCCCGCCTATAGTCCGTTCCCACCATGCTTTTATTTAGGCTGTGTGAATCACCTGTTGAGCCAGATCACCTCGCAGTGATGTTGGTCACATTCATTTGTATCACAAATAATCTGCATACTGTGGTGGTGCTTTTATTGCAACATGAATGCAGTCGATCGCTCTGATTACATCAGGAAATCCAGCTCTCGCTGCAAATCGCGCTTAAATGTTGACCTGTTGAACTGCATTGTATACGAATTTTAATATGCCTGGCTGACATGTGGAGGATCCAGTTCAACACACGTGGCATGGCCTGGACCAAAGCATCAGAACCTGGCGTACGGCAGCTATGAAGTTGGCGTGGCGCTGCGCCACTTTCCACGCTCAATTCACTGTTGATAAATCAGAACATGAACCTGAATCCTGGCGTACGCTACTTTGATACATGAGGCCCCAGGTACTCTAAGTGGTCCTCTTGTTTCAGGTGGTACGTTCTGGATGCAGAGACGACTGACCTGGTGGCGATCCACACCGACGGGAACGAGCAGCTCTCAGTGATGCGTTTCTCTGTAGGTGGGTGATGTTCGATCATCCTGTTTCCATGACAACATTGTTAGAGGAGTGAACTACATGACCCAGAATGCTCCTTTCTTCTGCAGATGGCAGCCTGTTGGCAGTTGGATCTCATGATAACTTTATTTACCTCTACACCGTGTCAGAGAGTGGACGCAAGTACAGCCGTTACGGGAAGTGTACGGTGAGTAGAGCTGTGCAATATTACGATATATATCGTAATGCGGTATAAAAATGTCTACTGTACAATATGAGCCTCTGTTGTTTATATCGTAATTTTAACATGTAGCTACTTAGTTAGCTCTGTTGCTATGCTAACATAAACGTTACTCTGGTTGTGGTTCAGATACGCCGTGTAAAGTACAACTCAACGTCGGAATGACCGCTGGATAATCCAAATGTATCATGCGAGTTAAAAACGTGTATTGTATGAAGCACAGACATAACAGTATGACGGCTACTGTAACCGCAGCAACGCTACTGCTATGTGGTAGCATGTTTACATCACCCGTAAGGACAGGTTTATGGCAGTTGTAGCTCGGAAGTAAAAAAAAAAATAAATAAATTTGTAACTCGGAAGTAAACAGAGGTAAAGCAGCATGGAGGATGTCGTGTTGTGTGTGAATGATTTATTATCGCTTAAAACACATCTTTATTAGTAGCCAAACTGCACAGTAAAAGTAGGCTACAGTGCAAACATAGCCGGACTTCTGGTCGCTCTCAAAGCAAGCCTTCAGAATAACAGCGTATAAGGGATTACGCTGCCGAGGAGATGGAGGAGAGTGCCATGGAAATTAAAAACACATCAGAAAAAAATACTATATCGAAATACATATCGCACAGCCTTAACGGTGAGGCTGCAGTCCAAACGTTATTGTTCCTGTCAACCTGACAAACTCCTTCCTCTCTTTTATCTTTCACAATAAATGTCCTACAAGTTTAACTGTAACCCTAACTTAGAGCAGGAGAGTAATTAGTCTTTTCATAAGCTTTAATGATTTTTAGCATTAATGATACATTTAGCATTAATAGTTTGCAGTGTTGATTGGTACAGCAGTTACCTGGCAACGCCATCCCAACCCATGGTGTTGCCTTAGAGCACATGTCAAACTCAAGGCCCGCGACGCCTTTAATTACCTTTGGCCCGCTGGTTATAATGCACGTCTCTCTAATGGCGCTTTACCACTACAGTAACGGTACGGCTCAGTTTTGTTGCTTTTCCGTTACAACTGAGTACCTCATAGTACCTCCTCGGCATGGGCGGGGTCATCATACGGCAGCATGAAACTGCATTTACATGCAACACAGAAAACTGGGAAGATGAAGAAGAACACTGCTATCACAAACAATGGAGGACACTGAACCGATCATGTAAGCAATCAAAAGCGATCCCATTTTCTCGTGTAAAAATAACGAAGCAGTTGCCGGTTTAAAAATGGTGGGGTCAAGTTGTGTTTGGCTTTTACAGTCTAGTCTAGACTCTTCCAAGGACGACACTCGTTGGCCAATCAGTGGAAGGTAGTCGGTTGACGTCACGTTTAGTATCGCTTCGGCTCACTTGGAACCAGGGCTGAGAAGATAGGGGAAAAAAGTACCAGGTACCAGGTACAAGGGGAAAAGTGCCACAACCGTGTAGAGCTGTGCCGTACCGTACCTCGCCTGTGGAAAAGTGCCATAAAGCTGCCCAAACGCTCTGTTTGCAGCACATACCTGTGAACAACTGATGAAATTCAACAAAACATCACAGAGCAGCAAACAGTCGCAGATTGAGCCTTATGGAATGCAACTTATTCTTCTTGTATATAATGTTGCTTATCGTTATTTATAACTAATAACTGTCTTACAGGCTTTGTTATTTCCAGGTTCAAGTGTCTGGCTCCTCTATTGATCATCACAGAGCAGCAAACTGAGCTTTAATGTTTCTGTTTGGCGCTTTGTTGTTGCTACCACAAGGCATTTGTTTTTTCTTTGAAGGAAATTATTTTTGGGCTGTTGATGGCCTGTGGGGGGGAAAAAAAGCTGCAGATTGAGCATGTGATTTTTCATTTATTTAACGTTCACTATTGTTTTTATTGGCAATAACTTATAAGCTTTGCTAGTTACAGGGTCAATATATGTAATAAGTTCATTTAAATAAGTTTTGCAATAAATATTGAACCAGTTCAACTTGTCCTCAACTTGTAGCAATTTTTTTGGCCCTCTGAGTATTTGAGTTTGACAGCCCTGTTTTAGAGGGTCTGTCTGTTAGCACAGTTAGCCGCTAGCCCCAACCGTCACCATGTTGAGAGCTGTGTGGAGTCAATAGATTAGTTTATCTTCTCAGACCAGAGGTCATCTCCTCCAGTAGAGAACAACTACAGGTGGGTAGGTGACGTTCAGGTGTGCTCATGAGTTACCTGAATGTCTCCACAGGGACACTCCAGCTACATCACACACCTGGACTGGTCACCTGACAACTATTTCATCATGTCCAACTCTGGAGACTATGAGATCCTCTATTGTAAGTATACACTACTGTAATACTGTGTACTTAAAGTACTGTTTATCTGTACTGTGGTGTTGTGTTGTTAACCAACAGGTGTTTGTTTTCAGGGGACGTTGTAAACGGTTGTAAACTGATCCGAAACCGTTCAGAGTGTAAAGACATCGACTGGGCGACATACACCTGTGTGCTGGGATACCACGTGTTTGGTTAGTACATCTGGTACAAGTAGTACACTTAGTGCAATGAGTACACCTAGTGCAACTAGTACAAGTGTTAATCTTAGCACAAGTAGTACACCTAGTACAACTGGTACAAGTATTACTCTTAGTACAACTAGTACACAGGATGAAATGATTGAGACAGTTTGGACAAACTGGCAAAGGTCAATAGATAGATCCAATGTTGTCTGTCCAGACGTCTGTCTGTGGACTTATTGTGTAAAGGTCAAGGTGTGTTGTTGTGTCGGTCAGGTGTGTGGCCCGAGGGGTCGGACGGCACCGACATCAACGCTCTGATCAGATCTCATAACAGGAAGGTGATCGCTTTGGCTGACGACTTCTGTAAAGTCCACCTGTTCTCCTACCCATGCTCCACCCCCAAGGTGACGCGCCTTTCCACCAAACTTAATTTATATTTTATAAAATGAATTCAGACACATTATGTGACAATAATTGAGAAAAAAGTCTGGACTGGTTTCCTGTTGTACTGGCCTCAGCATTGATAAATAATCTGTCTGCAGGCTCCCAGTCATAAGTACAGCGCCCACAGCAGTCATGTGACCAACGTCAGCTTCCTGTATAACGACAGTCACCTGATCTCGACGGGGGGGAAGGACACCAGCATCATGCAGTGGCGTTTGGTGGAGAAAGCTTCGCTCTCTCTTTCCGACAGCCTCCTCTCTAACTCCGCCCCCCAACGGATGGACCCCATATTGGCCCAGCCCCCTGCGACCACACATGAACCTGCCCCTCTTCCAACAGCCAATGGGACCCAAGAACCTTCCTTGGACAGTCCTCCCTCTACAGCACTAACCACGCCTCTCTCTGAGTTAACTCCACCCCTGTCTGAGTCTACGCCACCCCCCTCTGACAGCCTGAAGGACAGCCTGAAGGACAGCCTGGAGCCTAGCGATGACACGGCAACGCCTAGCGACGACACAGCCACGCCTAGCGACGAAGGGCTGCCTCCCCTCACCTCCTCCTCGTAGGAAGAGAGCAGTGTGAATGGGTGTTGGTACAGCTATCTTTGTGAGGACCAGGTTGAGTTTGACATCTTGTGAAGACACTTGGTTCCTGTCTCTACAGGGTTTCCATTCAGTCTGTGTGTAGAGTTAGTATGTAATATCAAATGGTTATCATCATCTCTGATGTCCAGTCAGAATAAAGATGTTTTCTTCAGTATCAAAGTTAAACCAGTGAATGTTGTCTGGAGCTGATCAGGGATCAGTCGGTAGTCGTTAACTAAATGTGAAACAATTGTGGTCTTGGTATAATGTGCGCTGTGTCAATGAGGGTCCTCACAAGTATAGTTGTACGAACTGTGTGTGTGTGTGCGCGCCTGTGGCAGCAGTGTCAAGTGTGTTTTTTTTTCCCCATCAGCTGTTAAAATAATCTAAAACAAACGTGATGTCACAGTTTGATTTGAGTTTGATTTTCCTGAGCAAGACTGGAGGAGGAGCAGTTACTCTATTATCCTACTATACTACTACTATATACTCAAATCCTCAAAACATTTGAAATGTTTAGTTTTAATACCAGTTGTGCACCCTACCCAGCCTGGAACGCCCGGTAAAATACAACTAACATGTATGACATAAGTCTTTCAGGTAACTTTGTCTTTTCCAGTGAGAGCAGAGCAGGTAAACAGGTAGTGAATCTGTAAGTTTTAATTGTCTTTTGGAAACTGCCTTTATTTTATTGTTTTTTGTTTTAAATTTGGCTTTAAAGTAAAAAAAAAATATTGTGTCAGATCCGGTTTATTTTTGTGATATAATGAAAAATGGCTTTAATGAGTATTGATTATTTATTCCTTTTAAGGATCAAAGGGATCAAAGAGACAAGCCTGAAGTCAATTTATTTTAGATTTTTTTTGTTATTTCACAAATTAGAAATTAGCCTCAGTGGGATTTACGACCAGGATATGACACCCTCTGTCCTTTACAGTACGGCCCTCCATAGAAGGCTTTTAATGTGAATTTTATAGGAAATATGAAACTGAAGGAGAGAAGTGAACTGCAGTTTTCAAGGTGCATTTCATGGATAAACCACACGGCTCCTTGGTTCAGGCCTTAAAATGGTCAACTACTCCTGTTGCAGTTCTGGGACCTTTTCTGTTTTAGAGCTTAAGGCCAAAACAATGTAAACATACATGACATCGACCTGCAGAGTGAAAACTGTGACTCAAATGTTTTAACTAACAGAAGTGGATCAGAGTGAGACGTCTCTGTTTGTATATACTGCAGATATCTGTGTGTATATTTCTGTTCACCAACAGGGGGCAGCGCTCCTCAGCGACACTGTAAAAGCCACATTCAACCCTCTCGGCCAATCAGGTCACAGGAAACATCCTCTTCCTGACTGGACTTCAGTGACTATGAATGAATGCTGATGTTTGTTTTGTCTTCTGGACCATTTCGATTCTAAGTGTCATTATGATGTCACTCCGGGCGGAGGCGGGGCCTATCGGGGGAGTCATTCAAGTTTTTGCCTTTTTAATACTTTTCAACTTTTCTGTGTTTGTCTCTCTGAAGGGCTTGTACAGATTTCAGGGACTCACCTGGATATTCAGGGGCTCACCTGGATGGGACATTCAAGGGCGTGTTCAGGGGTGGGGTTTCAGGAGGGCGGGGACTTGTCTGGATTCAAGTATTTGTTTGTCAGTGTTCAGTAACAACATTGATGATGTTCATGTGACTGTTTTGAGCCAATCATGTCTTCTCTCATGCATTCCTGTCAAATGACAGACTGTACCGAAGATTTCAACAAAAAATGCAAATAAAAGTTTTTGAAACTGACATCAAGTCTGCTTCCTGTTGCTGTTTCTGTGGTGACGGTGGTGGTAGTGAAGTATGGGCTCTGGCCACAAGGTGGTGCAGCAAGAGCTTCTCTCAGCTGAAGCACTTGTGAAGGCAAAAGTTATTAAATAGCTTCACGTTTTAATGTTGCAGATGCTCTATCGATGAGGCGGAAGAGATATTAAATGAGATATATATATATATATATAAAATAGCTCATTTAATGAAAACATTTGGCAACTGCTGGCAGTTCCAAGCAACTGTCTATAATGTTCTACTAAGTCTAAGTCTTGAGTCAGGTCTCAGGATCATGTGGAACTGAATGAACACAAATGTTTTTGTTCTCTGCTCTCCCTCACTTTGCACAAACACATTTACTGAACTGTGAACTTTGTTCATTTGTAATAATGGCACTTTAACTGCAGATGCACTGAACCATTTGTCGGATGTAGGGGTGTGACAATACACTCGACTAACGAGACGAAACAATACTTTCACAGTACTGTTAAGAAATCTAAAATGACAAAATATATTACTCTTTTACTACACAGAGTTTATTTAACTCTACCTCTTAACAGGCTTGGGGAATAATGGAATACATGTAACGCCATTACGTAATTAGGATACAAAAAAGGTAACTGTATTTCACTACAGTTACAGAAAAAAAAGACATATTCAGATTACAGGTTCATTTAGTAAAAAAAGGGATTCACAGGATTACAATTTTAATGCATTTTATGATATTATTTATAGGCCTGTATGTGTTTTCTTTGAAATGGGAGAGAAGATGGAAAGAGAGAAAGTTGGTGCGCGCATGTCTCACTCAAACCTTTCTAATTATGTAGGAACCAGTGGGAACTGAGCTCCCATAAGGAGGGGTATGAGCATACCCATCGCTATGGATGGGCCATAGGGGGCCTGGCCCGCCCCCCAAAATGCTTGTGCCCCACCATTCGAGGCACAGATCTCTTAAAAAAATAATACATTTTTTATTTTATATTATCATAGTAGCTAATTTTGTGTTGAGAAATACTAATGTTGGACCAAGAGTCCTCACAGGTTGGCTATCCCTTGTGCGGTCTCCTGTTTACATCCGATCAGAAAAAGATTAAAAATTCTGTTGGTGACAAAATTATTATAAATACAACTATTAAAGCCTGAAAGGATATTAGGAAATTGGAAGGTCTTGAGGGGCAGTTATCCTCCCTTTCACTGGTATGGGGTAACTTATATTTTTAACCTGGTGCTAAAGACAGGGGCTTTGAGTTATGGAGAAGTAAAGGTATCTTTACTATTGGGCATCTATATAAAAAGAATGCATTGCGATCATTCAGTCAAGTGTGTAAAAAGTACAACATTTCATGAAATTATTTTATTAGGTTTCTTCAGATACAGAGTTTTTAAACAGTCAAGAAGACGCAGGGATCTGCTACCAACTCTCCCAATTAAAAAAAAAAGTACTGCTGGCAAAAAAAGGTATTCTGGGTCGCAGATATCAGACACTCATTAAATATGACAAGGGTAAATCTGCTTTCAAGAGCAGAGATTGGACTAATGATTTATATATGGATGTTGATGAGGCGGTATGGGAACGGATATGGGAATTAGCAACCACCATCTCGGTCTGTAATAGGACAAGAGAAACCCAATTCATACTTCTTCAGTGTTTACAGATCACTCCACAGTTTAGACACAAACTAGATAGCAGTAAATCAGAATTGTGCGCTAAGTTTAATGTTGAGGTAGGATGTTTTATTCTCTGGATTTAGATATATTGACGAATACTGGGAAGATGTAGAAAATCAATTATATTTAATTCTTGACATTATACCATATGTCCTTTTGTTTATGAATGATATGGCCCCATCCCGTGCTGTTCTTGTTATGATTGTTTTTAAGACAGCGTTGTTTGTCTGTTTTTATGGCAGTCCATGTTGATTTGTGTTGATTTATTTGGCTAGGCTAGTCATAATGACAGTTTATGTATGAGAAAGAACAGAAACTGTATTTATGTTTTTTTACAAATGGCATTGAGAGAGATCCATGACAGGGAACCCAGACGCACAACTCAGGCCAAGGTGCAATGTAAAAGGATCTTCATTACATCAGGCAGGAGTCAGAGCCGAGAGCAGTGTTTCCAATGTGGGAAGGGGAACGCGCACCTCCAAGATGGAGAAGACATGTGTCAGGGATTCCCTACACTGACTACTCTAAAAATGGGGAGATGTCAAAGCCACACTCCAAAGTGGGAGGGAAAAATATTTAACAATAACTAGAAATCAAAATCACCTTTCTTAGTCAACCATAAAAACTACAACTCAAAACGCTCACTAAGAAGGATGGCTAAGGACAGGGAAATCTGTCACTGGGGACTAATACTAAAACCAAAACAAACAGAATCTCTAAACTAATAAAGGAACAAAAAGACAACTCTAAACCGCTCTACACTAGAGGGAGATAAGTAACAGAAGAACAGAGATGCTATACCTAGAGAGGGATTATCAAAAGGTAAATCAATGACTAAACTAAAGCTGTAAAAATTACAAACCAAAAACCGCTTGGGAATCATGAGGGGGAAAGTGGAAACAAACTGACGATCAGGAACACACGGGAACTGGGGACATGACATTCACACAATGAGGACAGGAGAGACAGGACTATTTATACAAGAGGTAATGGGGAACAGGTGGAAACAACTAGGGTGGGGTTTGACAATCACCAGATGCGGGGGAACAGGAAGGCAGGATGTGTGAAGCTGAAACGAGAGGGAGACAGGGTTACTTCAAAATAAAACAGGAAATGACAACACAACATACAGACGAGATAAAAATGGATAACTTAGCAAACCAGACAGATGGAGCATGAAAGACATAACCTTCCTTTCATGTCTCTCCAGCCTGCTGCTCTGTATTTGTGTTTTTGCTGTTGAAAACTCAATACAGATATTGAATACCCAAAAATTTAAATGGTCAAATATCTACGGCTATGTAACATTTACAAATGCATTAGAACACGTTCACTCAAAGATGAGTTTGTTCAGAATAAGCTTCCTTGTCACAAATTGACTAAGTCAATGTTGTTAACATCTCATACAATCCCATAGCGCTGTTTTCTTATACAGTCTGTGATCAATGCATTTTCCCATAGAAGCTGAGCGTCCATGCACTTCAATGGGACTGCATGGAACATTTTTTTTCATTGCCTCGAAACTCAATGGTCATTGGATAAATGCCACAATTTTGTCCCGCCCCTGGATGCTCAGCGTCTCTGGGAGTGAATGGAGCTGTGTGCAGGCCTCGGCTGGCCTGGACGCTGAACTTCCTCATGATGATTGGAGGATCAGTCGAAAGGCTGAATCCTGTTTTGATTGACAGGTACTCTGAGATATACACCATCCCATCACAGCTCAGCTCAGTCCCATCACAGATTTAGCATTATAAGAATGTGGAAGTGTTTGGGAACGACAGCATCTCAGCCAAAAAGCGGTAGGCCATGTAAATTGACGGAGCGGGGTCAGCGGATGCTGAGGCATAGTGTGAAGAGGTCACCAACTTTCTGCAGAGTCAATCACTACAGACCTCCAAACTTAGTGTGGCCTTCAGATTAGCTCAAGAACAGTGCACAGAGAGCTTCATGGAATGGGTTTCCATGGCCGAGCAGCTGCATCCAAGCCATACATCACCAAGTGCAATGCAAAGAGTTGGATGCAGTGGTGTAAAGCACGCTTCTCCATCTGGCAATCTGATGGATGAGTCTGGGTTTGGCGGTTGCCAGGAGAACGATACTTGTCGCACTGCATTGTGCCAAGTGTAAAGTTTGGTAGAGGGGGGATTATGGTGTGGGGTTGTGTTTCAGGAGCTGGGCTTGGCCCCTTAGTTCCAGTGAAAGGAACTCTGAATGCTTCAGCATACCAAGACAGTTTGGACAATTCCATGCTCCCAACTTTGTGGGAACAGTTTGGAGCTGGCCCCTTCCTCTTCCAACATGACTGTGCACCAGTGCACAAAGCAAGGCCCATAAAGACATGGATGACAGAGTCTGGTGTGGATGAACTTGACTGGCCTGCACAGAGTCCTGACCTCATCAACCCGTCTTCTTCTCAGTTTCTTTTACAGTTACACGCAAGTCACTAATAGAGGCTTGAATAGCTCAAAGTCTGATAGGTTTCTTTCTGCCCTGTGCTCCAGAGACTTCTTTTCATTAAACGAGAAAGATCATCACAATTTCTCGAGTCACACCCCTAGTTGGATGCAAAGGAAGTTACATCTACAATAATGTGCCTTGACCAATTTGGACTTTGTGAAGTGAAACCATGTGAGCTTATCCTTTCATGCAGTTCACTTGAAAATGTTAACATTGGACTAGTCCAGTGAAATATCCCCCCACCTCAAACCCCAACCCACTGATTGAATTAGGATTATAAGAGAAACAGAGACCATCACAGAAGTTATACTGGTTGTGAGTCTTGGCTCCAGGAAGACCAGAGTGTACCGGATTCAGCATGTTCAACCCCAGAAGAGTCTTAAAAGACCCCAAAATGGAAAGAGCTCCTGTTCAGATACAGAATGGAAAGCATGCAGTGACACTTTTGCTCCAACAGTTACATAAATAATAATAATAATAATAATAAAGTAATAATACTGTAAAAACATATAATACTTTTATCTGAGTCCCTATCTCCATCACTACTTAATGGTGAGGACATTTTATAAATTTTCTTGTTTTTACCTCTTTCCAGATGTGATTTAAAATACATAATGGGGGTATTACTTGTGGATTTTTACTGATATGATGCAGTATTAATAATGTGAATTGTCAATAATCTACATTGTTAATAATCTGCTCTGAAAATCCCCAGATGAAGGTATTTTTTTTATAAACTTTCCACTCTTGCTGAAGTTGTTTCTGGTCTCACTGGAGGTCAAACAAAGTCCAGTTTACAGACTGCACAGAGGAAAAAAACCCACACATTTCTTTCTGGGAAGTGTCCCTCACTTTATTTCATATCAGGTGTTGTGATGATGTCAGAGTTTCTTGGGCTGCGATTGGCTCATTCGTTGCAGTGATCGGTGTAGCAGCAGGTCCAACCAGCTTTGGAGCACATTTTCTCTGTAGTGCAACCTTTTTCTCCGTTATCTGCAACAGGAAATGCATCATCAGAGGAGATTAATATTTATATTTTATTTCCAAATCCACCCAGCCATAAATGTTTATGTATTGTTCTGATTTAGTGATTTTAAACTTTTTAGTGTTAAATTAGGTTAAATGCACCTCTGGTGTAGCAGGCCTGAAACACTTTACTGTTACAGGTTTGCATCATCTCGACCATCAGGAAGTCACGGCCGTAACACTGGATGCTAAACTGAGCTGCAAAACAAACACACACCTGTAAGATGTCATAATTAAATTTCATAATTAAATGCAACCCTGTTAATCACCACCTATTGAAGTCAATACAGCTTAAAATAGAGTGTATCTGTAAATATGTTAATCCATGGTTAAAGTTGTTGTGAAAATGGTTGAAAACGTATTTAATAGATGGTAAAAATTATGTAATAGTGTAATGAATAGGTAGTTTGAAAAGGTTTTAAAGATGCAAATGTATATTGATAAATATTTAATTTTATTTTGAGGAGTTTGTGGTGATAAGAAGAAACACTGACCAAGAATTAGAATAAGAATAACCCTGGTAATTTATTGTTTGAAGGTGCCGATCGCAGGTCAGACAGGGAGAACAGAGGTGTGATGTTGGTAGTGAAGGAGCCTGACAGAAGGGAGATGGGCAGAGTGTGAAAAGATAAAGTGTTTAAAATGAAAGTGTCAGACATTCTCAGACTGGATACTCTTCCTGCACATGGTTTGTGAGCAGCTAGAGTTCATAGCAGTGCATGTTTACTTAGCTTATATGCTAATTAAGTGTGTGTGCGGTATTAGTATTTGTTAATGTAATTGAATGGTCTGTTAGCCATTGCCTGGCTAACCCAGCTAACGCTATTGGATGTCTATTATCTTTTCAACCCTTAGGATTTGTCTTTCTGTGGGTGCAAAAAGTCACCAAGAGACATCAACATTCACCTTCAGCAGAGAGGCCAACCTGGTAAACTGCTTCTGTTCAGAGTTGACAGTCACCTCAAGGTTATCTCTTTCACTGCTTTGTGGTGCAGTGGACATTTGATGTTTTCCTGGCTCTTAAGCATCACTGTATGTATGTATGTATGTATGTGTGGTTCCATGAGAGAGTTTACCTTGAATATTATCTGGTCCAGTTAAAGGGTCTTTTTGAAACTGTCAAGGTTAGAGAAAAGAGTAATTCCATCTATTTTTTATTTTTGTGAAAGCAAGTTTTAAGTTCTGTTATGTGTTCATTTAAATTCTTAGTAAATTATTTAGTTTGTGTTGTGCTATTTACCAGTTTGTTGTGAATATCTTAGTTCAAAGGTAATTTAGCCAAACGTTGTAGTTCAATCTACTCATTAGAAAAATACTATTATCTATTATTACACTTTCAAAGAGAAGACAATAAACAGTATTTCACAAGTGAAATTAGTTAATATGGAGAAGGGCTACATAAAGATTAAATATTACATCTGAGCAGAATAAATTTAGAAATATTCAATATGAATTATTTTACCTGAGCAGAGTGGGAGCAACAGCAGCAGAAGCAGGCAAACCTTCATGTTTCTGATTTTTGGTTGAATAGTTGATGGAGGAGAAAAAGCTCTCTGGACTTTTATCTGCTGACTCTGAAGGTGAATGGATGGATGGACCGACATATGAACAGACAGAGATTAGCTATCTGACCACAAACTGACAAACAGTTTATATCAGATATGTTCAGTCCAAAGTTTCTATTTGAGCTTTTTGCTGAGTCCGACAGTACATGAGGTCATTCCCATTCTATTGTTTTGTTAGCATAACCCCCACACCTCAGTCCACTTGTTCTCACATCTACCTATAAGAGCAGAATAGCAGAAGCCAATAAACGGTCCTTCCGGTCCTTCCACTGGCCCCCCGGTCGTCTCCAGAGCCCTAATACTTGTCGTGAAACCGGGTCTGGCGAGCGCGTTGGTGCGTTTTCTCATTTTTTTGTATTTTTCTTATTTTGAGTTGCTTTCAGAACAACAGCAACAAACCAGTCAAAAGCGTGCCTGTAAAACGACGTTTCAACGACATTAAGTCTTCATCAGGTAAAGACACGTCTTACCTCCACTGCTGTGTCTCCCAAGTAAACCTGTCTAGGCTGAGTGAACTCAAAGTGACTCCCTTCCAGAGCAAACAAAACTAAACTGCAGCCACAGGTGGGCCTCCC